>JAWWLV010000045.1:68151850-68281095 GCA_035041135.1 Platyrinchus mystaceus | reverse complement strand
TGTGCTGCTACAACAGGAAGGAGTCTTAGGTAGGGAAATACTCCATTATTTCACAAAAGCCCACAGGTCACCCTATTCCTAAAGGCTCTCATCTCATAACCATGCACAACCCCTGGCTCATCACATCTGCTGTATCGCATTGTGTACCTGTCACAGGTAACTCCTCCTCCTCTGTACCTCCTGCGGTGTTCACAGACACACTCAGACATGCAAGTATGGCCACTGAGTGCAAGAGGCAGGATGGACACCAGTCCAGATGGTTTGCTCAGTCATCCTCGTGCACTCCCAGACACAGCTGATGAACACAGAGGTACCCGCACATGCACACTCGCTCAGGGGCACCGGCAGAAGTCATCAGAGACAGGTTCACAGGTAGGCACAAACCCTCCCCCTCCCTGACATCCTTTCAAGACAGACAGACAGAATCAAACACACCACATCCCCACTGTCACTGGTACTTATGCCAATGCTCTGGAGACACACGTGCTCCCACCTGAACATGCCTCTGTAACTCTCACACATCTGCACGCCATGAGCTGCCCGCTGCAGCTGGATGGGCAACCCCTCAGCTGGCCACAGGGACTCATCCAGCTCAGTGGGCACTGCTATGAGCATTGCTCTGATGGCAAATGAAGACTCAGCCACACAGTGTCTTTGGTCTGATACTGGCAGAAGAAAGGATGAAAGAAAAAGAACCCTCATGCACCGGAGAAGTGTCAGCTTTTCTCTCTGGCCGAGAGGGAGGAGGTTACATTTACAGCTTTCCCAGTGGCTCAGGGCCTGACTGTTTTTCTTTTGTCACTTCGGGCACTGTAGCACAGAGCGCAAATCAAACTTGATTTTCCCCTTTGATACAGAACAACAAACAGTAATGAGCCACTTTGTTTGCCTGGAGGAGGGGACAGCAGGCTGTCAGTCAGCTTTACAGTGCTCAACTCCAGGCTGTGTCTGCTGATGTGGAAAGGAAGGAAATGCAAGCCTGTGCCCAAGGCTGCTTCTGGGATGATATTTTCCAAATTTACTGGCTTTTATTCAACTCCTATAGCATTTATTTCCTATTGTAATAGATAGCAATAATTTTTACCACCTTAATGTTTTCTTCAAAGGAGCTTGAAGTGTTTTTTACCCTCTAATGACTATACTTTCTTAACATAAGCAGTAATAACAATCTTCAATTCACTGATGGGAAGACTGAGGTACAGGGATGTAATCAAAGTCCAAGGAATACAACCCACAGGCCCTACATCCCAGGCCCCATATATTATATCATCTTTCATCTTGCTCCCCAAAAGTCGTTCTTGGTTTTAAAGAGAGTTGACACATGGCAGATGTGGTCTCTGCCTCGGAAGTTCTTTTTTTTAGAAAAAGATTAAAAAGTCGCCTTCTCTCCCTCTTTAGTCACTTAAGAAGTGGCTTAAGAGTGCCCCAAAATAGAAAGGTTGAATATTTCCAGAAAATTTTGGAAAAAAAAAAAGAAAATCCTTATTTTGTGGCTAAGAAGTCAGTTGTGCAACAGTCACTGAGAGCAAAGCTCGGACAATGCAGCTTAAAATCAGGCAATTTAAAAGTGAATTTGGCAGAAATTGTGCCCCTTTGACGTTTTTAAACCCACCAGATTTAAACCTGCTCTGTGCCCTTGGCATTTACTCAGCTGTATGAGACACCTCTCCACGTGTCTGGGGCGCTGGTTGGGGTTCCTAAGTGGCAGTCAGCGAGTGGGCCCAACATGATGCAATTGGACTTATCACTTGACATATCTCCAGACCATGGAGGTGTTTTAAGTGAAGACTTCCTAAATGACTCAGAAATGCTGAGGCAACCTGGGAGCCTACCTCACAAGCACATGCCTTCTCATTGCTCCTGAATGCACAGCCATGCTAATGAAAATATGCTGAGCTTGACATGCAAGTGTTCACTCACCCACAGGCGGGCAGATGAGCACGCCTGCATTCAGAAAACTCTCAGGTACAAACACCCATCCATGAGCAGATCAAACTTGCACAGGAAGATGGTCACATCAGCTCAGAAAACATGTTCTTATTTCTCAGTTACACACACAACAACCCACGTGTCTCCATCCACAACCCTTCACAACGCAAATACATATGAAATACATATGCTTACATACACGCTCTCTTTCCCCCACACATGGATTTGTGCCTGTACACCCTCCCAGGGATTTTTAGCCCATACACAGGCATCCAAAAACTCTCAGGAACATATAATACAACCAATGGAGTGCACAAAGACCCACCCATGCACACTCACATATATCTTAATGAAGGTTTTGGTCTGGGAAACTCCTTTTCAAGAAACAAAAATAAATGTCAAAAGAAAAAAAAAAAACAAAAAACAACAAACCACCAAAAACAGAGCATGGGGAACTGCAGAAATAAAAGCAAGCTCATACCTACACACACACTGTGGAGGCTGACAATCAGTGTTTTCCCCCCCCACAACTACAGCTGTGGCAGCTCAACACCTGCTGGGTTTGCTTTCCCTGAACGCGAACGTCGGATGAACTTCACAGAGAGTTCAGGCTTACGTGTCTGTGACCTGTGCCAGGGGTCTCCATCTTCCCTAACTGACCACAATGAAAACTACCCCTTCTCTCCAAGAGCAGCACCTCCCAAGACCCTACCACAAACATGCTTCAGCTTCTAAGGAGTTGGGCAGAATCATTTTACCTGCACCTGACCAGTCTAAACATCTATTAGTGGAGCTGATTGGTATTTTAGGGTTTATTGTTTCTTTCCTTTTCAGACTCCAGGTCTCTTGGAACAAGACAAGACAGTGTACGGAAACACACGGCAGGGTTTGCTCAAACCCACAAACAGCAAGAAAGCAAAAAGCTCCTGAGGAGATGGGAGAAGTGTGTCTGATAAACTGCCTCACACTGCTTGGGAAGATGATACCCGTCCGTCCAAGATGGGCTGCTACTTCCAGAGCCCATTTTCTACAGATGTAACATATCAAGTGCTGCTAGCAGGAAGGGAATCTGACAGGACAAACCAACATACAAAACATTCTCTTAATCAATAAGGGTTATAAGTGCAAAGGGATTTCAGAACATTTCAGAACAAACTCCATCCATAGCTGCTGCTTATTTATCAGTGCATCAAAAGATTGTGCAAGTTTTTAGTAACAAACATTAGAAACTAGTAGCAAAGGACTTGCCTAGATAAAAAGAGAAGGTTTAAACATGCCAGGTAACAAAAAGACGTGTGCAGAGATCTGTAAAACTGTATAGAAGGAAAGGATTCTTTAGAGGAAACAGAGGGAACCATCACACAATGCTTTTCATAGCCCTTACTAAAAGAGTCAGGGCCACCCCTGCTGCCTCCTCAACTAAGACAGGAGATGGTTGGTTGGACAGATGCATGTCCTCATTTTTCATTGACTTTTCTAACCAAAAACTGAATTCTGGGCCTTGGCCAGGATAAACTTGAATTTAGACAGGGAATGGAAAAGGGAGGGAGCCTTGTCAGTGTCGATTAAGCACACCAGTGTGGATAGCCCTGGAGACTGGAGATCAGAACAATCACGAGCAGCATGACCGTCTCGACAAGATGCGGAGAATGAGTGTGATTTATACTGCTCAAATTCAGTGTCTGGGAGCGGGGTGTCTAGACAAACCTAACAAATCTAGACACTCACCAGCCACTGGATGGGGACCTCCAAAGAGCAATTAACCTTCCCTGTCTCAGACATGTAAGGGGAGGCACCAGTGGGCCTGAGGAAGGCTGTGTCTCTCCCCACCCACAGCAAGAGGAGGCCTGGTGACTGTCCTTCTCTCACACCACGGAAGTTCAATGAGAGGCATATCAGAGTGTACTAACCCATGATGTAGAAAGTCCTTTAATTTATAAGGAATTATTGTGAATTTTTTCAAAACCATAAATGGATTTTCCCTGGATTTCTGCTCTATGATAGACGTCCATTTATTTATCAAAACACAAGGATTTCCTTCCTTTCTGCTTGGAAGACTTTTGTATGGATTCAAATATATCAGTCAGGGAAGTCTTGTTGATGTTTAGTATAATTCATCTCCAGTTAACTGTACTTATTTCCTCCATTACCATGTGAAGTTCTGTCTCTATGGATGAGAACTGAATTTTTCCACAACCTGAAGGCTATTGCCAGGTTCCCTATTTAGTTTTCTTATGACAAGTGTGGCAGAAAAAAGGCTTTAATTTCTTAAAAATTAACAACTTCAACCAGCTGATCATTGTAACTTTTCTCTACAAAGTCAGCCTAATCCTATCTAGTAAAAGGATAACCAAAATAGTTTACAACATTCTGTGGGAAATATTGTAAGCAACTTTTTGTGTCCAGAAAGCAGGACATTTAAGAGATATGAAATAAAAGTTCCTTTTCAGTTAGAAAGTATTTTCCATTCTCTCAAAAAACAAGGAAAATAAACTAGCTTCAAAAAAAAATTACATTTATTCTAAATCAAAATGTTACAGCTTGAATAAGTGCCCCTGCTTCAGAATTAAAGAAAAAAAAAAAAGAAAAAAGAAGTTGAACAAAAATTAAACTAGAACCAAGATATGAAAATATTTTATTTGGAAAGTTCCAAGTAAGGCATTTTTATTTTTTCAAAGAGTTGCCTACATTTTTTTCCCTAAACAGAGCACTGAGTGAAAACCATGCTGTCATTTTTCTGCTTGCAATGGATTGCCTCTACAGTACACAACAATTCCAAGCTGGAATATTTATTCAACAGCCACATAATTTTGAAAATTCATGACTAATTTGCTCTCCCCTAACATTTTTGCAGCAATTTTCTTTCAATATTTCTATTTGCCTGGCCTTTATAAGCTGGATTTTTGAGTGCAATTTTTGTCAGTGCTCATAAACCCATCATAGTCTTTCTTTTGGGAATCTCTGTGTTTCCTGCCTGTCCTTTGTCTATTTATCCTATAATTCCGTATCCATCCACCTCCAAGAAAGCAGACAGAAGAAAAAATTTGGCTGATGTGATTTATGTCTTGAACACCAGATGCTTATTTCAGTCTCCATGGCTCACTCAATCCTTCACCTGTCTGCTGAGATGAGCACCAGCAGGGCCAATCAGTGTCAGTTGTGCTGGTGGAATTTGAGAGATGGAGCAAATCAGGTTGCAAACCCCCCAAAAAATGGGTTGGAACTCTGGTGCTTTGTTTTTCTTCAGTATTTCTGTTTTGGTTTTATTTTATCTACATTTTTTTTTTTTTTCCCAAATTAGAAACTGAACATTGGGAGCAGGTTCCTCTAAACAGAGGTGATTTGGTCTTTATTTCTTTTGGAGGAAGCCTGAGTGAGGAGGCACAGGGAGTATTCCTGGTTTGGTTCCCACAGTTCCACCTCGAAAGAACTGACCTTTATCTCTTTGTGGGGTGGAGAGTATTGAACTGCCATGGGAAGCAAAGCATAACACTGGGTAGACCAAAGTGCTGGCCTGGGACTATTCTAGCAGCTTCCCATGGCACAAATAGCTTTTTCACTTACACTCCACGTTTCCCATCACTTTTCCTGCTATACAGTTTAATTCATGCCAGGCGGATTATGAAGGGAAGAAAATGATGCAACAGTCAAAAAAGTCCTTTAAGTCGTTCCAAAAATTAAAACAGAACAAAACCAAATAGAACGGGGGAAAAAAAAAAAGAGCTTCAAAACTAAACAAAAAGTTCTGAAAATAAACTCAAAAGAAAGGAGAAAAGGGAAGGGGGGAAAAAAATAAAATAAAAAGAACCCGGGAAAGGCAAATGAATGTTAGAGCAGGCACGATCATGGACAGACGCCAGCTACTTACGTTCACCTCGGTGATTGCTATATCAACAATGCTACCCACAACAATCAAGGCGTCAAATGTATTCCATGCATCACAGAAATAGTGCTGCATGTGGCAGAGAAGCCAAGGAGAGAGAGAGAGAGAGAGAGAAAGAGAGAGAGAGAGAGAGAAAGGAAGGAAGGAAGAAGAAAGAATGAGAGAGAGAGAGAGGAGGGAGAGAAAGAGGGAAAAGGAGAAAAGAGGGGAAAAAAAGTAAAAAAGTAAAACAAAATAAAATAAAAAATAAAAAACAAAACAAAACAAAACAAAAGCATGAAAGAGGGAGAGAAGAGGAAAAAAATAAGAAAAGAAAGAGGTTATGTGGGCATATTAAATAGTCTCTTACCACTCTACAGTATTGGTTGCTCAAACCTCTGTAACATTTCACATGGTGGAGGGTATCAATAAAAGCCTGGTTAGTCAGAAAGTTACACTCAAACATGTCTACCTTTTGAAGGGAAAAAAAGCACACACACCCCAAACTCTGTGCGCTTTCACCAGTCACAGCCTTGGGGTGAGCTATGACAAGTGAAAAAGAAGGAGGCATTTCCCCCCCTCCTTTTTTTTTCCCTGGGAGAAGGAGAAGGACGACGGCAAGTTCAATAAAAGCATGACTAGAGGGAAAAAAAACAGAAAACAAAAAGAGAGAGAAAAAAAGAGAGAAAGAGAGAAGGAACGGCAGAGGAGGAGGAGGTGGTGGTATCCTGGGGAGGGTAGAGTAATACTCACATTAGTTTCACTGAGAATGACGTCTATAATGCTGCCAATTACGATGAGGAAGTCAAAAACATTCCAAGGATCACTAAAGTAACCCTACATAAGGAAGGGGCAGGCAGGATGGGGATTAAAAAGGAATGTTAGACAGACAAAAACAGTTCAAAATTACCATTAGAATTACTGCCCTGAGATCTCAAGGGGTTTTCCTCTCAAGTCTACTTGTTGCATCTCAAGCTGTAGCCCAGGCCTGGGTTCCCTGATTTGAGTGAGCAGCCCCCATCCAGCTAATGTAATGCCAGGGCAGTCACCCCTCCCCTCTGACTCTGAGACAGGGGCTTAGGGAAAGTCACAGAGATCATTTTGAGCATGGCTGTCACAGGAGCTGGGCTGGCAGGACCAGCTCCTCCAGACATCTCGATTCCTAGCAACACAGTACCCTTCCCCGCTTGACTTAGATTCAGCTGGGGGAGAGTACAGGAATGGTGTCATATGGTTCTCTCAAAAAATGGATCCCATTATGCCATTGTGAGTATCAATCCACCAGTCCACGTTCCAGATGTAATGCTCTGTCCACAGGGAACAGCTGGCTGCTGCGTCACGGTGGAGGAGAGGGCACAGTCGAGCTAGGAATGTGCTATTTAAATCTCACCACAATGAGAGTATTATGACAATCATTAGCCTAAAATTTTCTATTACTAATGCTTTAGCTCTTAAGAATACAGAGCAGGACTGGTATTTCTGTAACTCTGAAAGCACGTCTGCACCACAGAATGAAGGTGTGAATGTAGCCTGGCACATCCCAGCAGGAAGGGGTAAGAATGGGAGCAAAGCTGGCTTCAGCATGTGCTCAGAGCGAGACCTGTTGGTCCCTCATGCTAAAGATAGTGCTCCAGCAGCACTGTCACATTGGCTGCCCAGGACAAGCCACAGCAGATCACTCCAGGGGCTATCTTAAACATCCCATTGTCCTAAGCAGAGCTCAGGAGATGCTAATCAGCACTGCTTACTATCCCAACCTTCATATTTTTTTCCTGGATAGGCTGCAAAGATACAGGACTCTTTTGAGAAAAGCTCTGTTCAGCCCAGAAGATGAACTTCTGAATGTAAACTTCCTGTACAAGTCAATGTCACGAGCAAAGAAAATTTATCTTCACTCACTGAACACCTGTGCCAGTCTCTTCCCCTTGTTCTGCAGTCTTTAGAGGAGGTAAACACACAAAATCCTCCATACTCCATTGGATTTGTGTTTGGTTTTGTGAGCATGGGCTAATGTGACCTCCCTGTTTCCCAGCTGCAGCATGTCTCCAGTGAGACTGAACCCGAGTTGCACTGTGACTGCTATTCTTAGTCAAAGAGTCAGGTCATGGGTAAAGTGTGAGTCTGTGTTCCCAGGCAGTGTTGCAGAAAGCAAAAAGGAGAAAAGAAAAAAAAAATTTAAAAAGAAAGAAAAAAAAATTATCTCAGCACTGGCACTGTACAAAGTCAGGCTTGGGAACCTCAAATTACTGTGGGTTCAACCATCATGCAGAGCAGGCACTGGCAAAAAGTGTCTTTCTAAGTGCTGAAACGCTGCCTCCAGGACACTTTGAGACTCACAGTTATGAACAGCATTACAGTTGGGGCAAGGAAAAAAAAAAAGAAAAAGAAAAGATGAAGCAAAAAAAAAAAAAAGCCACTGCCTGGCTGGTTCCACACCAGTGAAGGGAGCTGGTAGAGTGGACTTTGAAATCTCCTCAAAACCAGACTAAAACCCCTTCATTCTGCAGCCTGAAACAGGGAACTCTTAGCAGAGACTGGGAAGAGTAATCATCCTAGGGCTACACACTACTACACAATTAGCTACAACAGGGAGGAAGGAAACAGGAGCAAAAGCAAATTCAGAGAATATTATTCAGTGTCCAGCCTAGAAAATACACAACAAATATTAGAACGAATTCAGCGGTGATGTCCAGCATCATTAGCAACCAGAAGGACCTGGAATAAAACTGTAATTAGACTTCACCAAGAGGAAGGGGAGGGAGAGAACAGCAGATTAAATTGTAGAGGCAAACGCATTTGGAATAAATAGAGGACAGACACAGATCATAGAGAGTTACAAAAAGTGCCTTTGCAGCCTGATGCGACCTTGGCAAACAGTAAACTTGCAGGATCAAAGAACAGAGTAGAAGACAACAGACCCAATCCTTCTGCCCCTGTCCATGTGCATGGTCCTGCTGAAGGCAATGGCACTGCTCACATGCGTTCAATAGAATGGTTCTCTTTTATTTCCTCTCAAATGCATAGTTTAGGAATTATTAAGGATTTCAACAGTAATCTAAACAACTCAAAAAACCCCAGAGTTTGGTTTTGGGCAGCTGCAAATATTAAAATCCAAAACATGTTGTTTAGGTTTTGCCCATGAAAATGATGACTTTTAATGATTTTTCAGTCTGTGGTTATTTTTGCTATGATTGGCATCATACTGCAAAGAATGTTTTTGGTGTAACCAAATTCACAATTTCTTTTTACTGAGCAGCTTCTTTCGTAGAGCCCAATAGTCATTGCTGCTGGTAAAAACAGCATTTGCTGTTGATACCAAACCCAGGTGACAAGCAGCATCAAATCCTGTCCTCAGATGACCACCAAAGCCAGTAAATTAAATATTGCTCCCAGCTGTAGTAATACAACCTCACTGGATGCAATTACACTGCACTGACAGAGTTGGCACATCTCAGGAGAGATTCAGGCCTGGAAAGAAAAGGTCCCTTTTTCATTGCCATCAAAAAATAGCTGCTTTGGACCTTTGTGACACCATCATGTATCTGGAGTCACTCTGCTAACTTCAGTAGTGTTGCTCCAGATTTACATAGGAAGCTCTTTCTCCTGGGATGCTCTGCTGAGTTTCATCAGCCAGTTCCTTGCTTGAAAGTCATGGGCTGGTCTGCTCTGGAGTCCCAGAAAGAGCATTATCATGGCTATAAGGTGAACTCAGAGAGCTCTTCCTCCTGTAGGAGCCTTCCAGAGAGGAACCATGGATATGAATGCAGTTTTACTCAACCCCACATCCAATATACCAGTGCTGAATTAAGGAAACACATGAATTTTAAAACCTTCCTTTCCTCCTCACCTGCTCCCTCTGTGTTTCAAACAGAAGGGTGAAAAACAGGAAGATATCATTTACAGTAAGAGAACTCAAAGAAACAGAGAACACAGATGCTTCATTTGTGTGGAAAGGTAATGGGATCCTTCCTTGAAAAGCCACCCACCCTCCTTAGAGACAATTACCTATGAATGGCCGTGTGGTTACTTAGCTTTGGATCAGACCTCACAATCTTGTCAGGAGTTATGAGTACATATTGGGAGGGAACTACACCCCTTTGGGACTTGCCTCCTGTGACCTCAAAGGACCTCTTCAAGCCACATTCCTCACTGGAGTGTACCAGGGTGGCTAATGAAAGACAAGCTGAATGAAGGAAGAGCTTTCACTCTACTAAAGAGGTTGTATTTCCAAAATATTTTTCCCACCAGAAAGTTCTGTATACTTTTCCCAAGAGAGTGGAGGTCTGACTGGAAATGAATTGATGGCACTGTTTGTTTTTGCAGTACAGGAATTTAGAGTGTAATACCATATTTTACCCTTAAAGGGAGATGCTTGACCCTGATTTAGCTGTATAATTGCATGCCACATAATGGCATCCTCAGGGGTTTACTGGTGAATGGTAGTCACCCTCTCTTGTGGGATGTCTTTGGAGATCCATGAAGCTTTTGGGGAGAAAAGAGGACAGAGAGAGACCAGGAGGATTGGACTGAATATTCAGAAAGCACGAAATAGCCCCACCAGAAGAGCACATTTTTTCCCCATTTTTTCCCCCCAAAGGTAGCAAATGATAGTGTATCACCATATGATCAATAAATTAATGAAAGACTGAGCATAAATATGCAGTAGCTGACTGGAATGGAATCTCATTTGTGCAAGAGGAGCAGACATCGTAACATTTCAGAATGAGTATGCCAATCATTTTTAGGTCTCCTAGTTGCTGAGGTTAGCTATCAAAAGAAGCTAGGGTTTATTTTGGTACTTACGGAGGCATTGAAATCACTGGACACCATTTCTTTTATTTTTTGTGAATATGAGGTCCTAAACATGGTATCTAAGAAGCCTCAACAGTAGCAGGGAAAATTGCCCACTGGAGTCATCTGAAGCTCACAGTCACCTGGGGCCCACAATAAGAGTACGTGGTAGCTGAAGTGCTGTGCATCCACACTGAAGCACAGAAATCCTCAGGGGAACGGTGCTGTTGAGTCATGGGATCAGCTGGTTTTGAGCATCCAGCCTGTGAGATCTGCAGGGTCACTTGTGTGTTAATGGACGTGTAGTTATTTATCTGCTTAGTCCCGGGTTTTCATTTCTGTCTCTTACAAGGTGGCTGCCAAAATTTAACAAAACCCTCTGAGAAAAAAGTCTCGAAAGATGAAGGGCAGCGCAAGGTCAAGGCTATTCACTGGGTGGAATCTGAATGTAGGTTAGATGGTCCCCAGTGGAAGATGATGTTGCAATGTTATAGGAAGAAAGGGAAAGACATGAGTGCATGTATGTATTTATGTCACAGAAATGAAGCATTGAGGAGGAGAAACTAAGACATATAGAAAACTATGAAACCTAAAAGGAAAGCAATCTACAGGAGAACCTTGCTACCACTTATCTGAAACAATCCTGCATACTGAAACAACAAAAAGAAACATCAGCCTTAATCAGGTGGAAAAAGTTTATAGGAAGGAGAGGAAGGGGCTGATACCCTGGCATTCAGTGTGAATTCGTAGCAGAGTTTTCCTGCTGATTGCAAAGGGCACCAAAGTGGACTTTGCTGGTGACTTGCAAAAGGAGATGAACAGCTAGTTTGGTTGTTTGGTTGATGGTTGGTTAGTACTTGAACTTGTATCTGAAAATGCTGCAGACTATTTGAAGCTGTGAGAGTCAGTTCTCAGACTTCATTTAAACAGGCTTTCCCTGAAAGTATATTCGCAAAAGAGGCAGTTTCATCACAAAACAGTATAGAATCAAGTGACATTTACAAACTACCATGACTCTTGGCACAACTTCTCACAGGAGATTTGAGGGATTTACATGTATCCTAACGTGGAAAACAATCTTACAAAGCTTCAACATCTCCTGGCACCGAACAGAGATGTGTGTCAGATGCAAATTCTGTTATGCTAAAATACCATTTAGCCATAACAGCAATCAGGGAGATTAGCAGAACCTAACAGAGAAGGAATAAAGTGGAGGATGCAGCTGCTTGGAGTTTCTGACAGGCTGCAGGAAAACAGCAATCTATTTGCATACTATCTATCAGTTCTCATCCACTGATGGATTAATTCTGAGGCACAGAGTCCCTGCAATTCACCTACCAGTCACTGTAATGAGTCACTGCTGCAGGGAATTAAACAAGGCTCCCCTGTACTCTGCCAAATCTTTCTGTAGATAGGAAAAGAGGAGATTTTCATCTCTCCAGACTATTCCAAAATTCTGGTCAGTTCTGAAGAAACTTCATAGTTCTCTGCTTATTCCAGGAGAAAACAAGACCAACTTTCAGACCAAAGTAGATGCTCAAAAACGTTGATATTTTCCTTTATCCTCCCTCATTCTGTTTCATGCTCTCTCTCACAATGAGGGCATTGGTGAAAGCAAACAGGTGTCCCTGGAGGTCTGAGGGCCTGCTTGGATATTCTGAACACAGAAAGAATGGAGTTGGAGGACCTGAATGGCTCTGTGATCTGGAAAAAGATCTCAAATGGTTATTTTGAGATCACTGGGAGAAATCTGAGGTATCTTGTTACTGACCACCTTGAAGTGGACACATTCTCATTATTGTTTGAGATCCGGTAGGTCCTAAAGCAAACTATGGGTCTCACCTCTGCTTCTGGTGAACAAGTATCTCCATCACAGGAAAAAAACCCACTGCCTGAACCAAGGTCCCCAAGTCACCATTTGACAAACTTAAACATTTATGGAAGCTGGAACTACAGAATCTCTTGTGTCCCAACAGACCCTTTTCTATGGTCTCCACACCTGCTGATAACTGATAATGTTGTGTGTCGGGGTCATCCCTAGAAAAGACTGTATCATATCTGATCTGTGAACTGAGATTTCTGTTTCCAGACCTTGCAGCCCAGTTCATTTCACCAGAATTGTAGTTTCTAGATGGTCCCACGAGTCCCTCCATGCTCATCTACATAGACTCATAGAACAGTTTGGGTTGGAAGGGACCTTAGAGATCATCTAGTTCCAACCCCCCTGCCATGGGCAGGGACACCTCCCACTAGATCAGGCTGCTCAAAGCCTCATCCTGCCTGGCCTTGATCACTTCCAGAGTTGGGGCATCCACAACTTCTCTGGGCAACCTGTGCTAGTGCCTCACCACCCCCATTATAAAGAATTTCTTCCTAATACCTCATCTAACCCTACCCTCTTTCACTCTAAAGCCATTTCCCCTTGTCCTAATTCTACATGAACTTGTAAAAAGACCCTCTCGAGTCTCCTTGTCCTTGTAAAGGCCCCCTTTAGGTACTGAAGGTGGTGGCAGTTGGTGGCACAGTTATCTTATATCTCTCTGTATTTCATTTGCTGTGAAGTGGCTGGTGGCACACAAGCTCTCAGGCATGGGGAAGGCTTGAAGTGAGGTGTTATGGCCCAAGGCAACATGCTGAGAAGGCCTGAGGAAATTATAACAGTAAAACATGCTGAAGCTGGATGATTCAACTAGTTGATCCTGATGTAATTTTTTGGCCTGGATTGCTTTTAGCTGCATTTGAAGGAAGGGTGAGTAATGCCTCAGAACAATAATGCCTAAGGCCTCTCTGATATAAATGCATGAAAATGGAGGCAGAATGACACGAAGCTCTCTTATAAAGTTTGCTGTCTACTTAGAAGATAAGATAAGCATTCTTGACCTTCCTACAGGTGTATTGTGGCTCAGCAATACCCTATGAGGGGTAAGCACATTGCTATCATTTAACAATTACTGCCCTTCAGTCTGAAACCAAAGAGAAACAGCAAAGAGAAAAAAAATCAGCACCAGCTTTACCAGAAAGACTGAAGTGAATGTGATGGCTTGCTATGTCTGAACAGATCATTTATCGCAGAATGCATTCCATGAGAATTTTGCTGTCAAATTCCATTTCAAAGAAGCTGCAAATGCTTTCTTTTCCAAAGACTTTGGAAGGTCTAGAAATAAGCATGTCTTGATGAGAGCCAACAAATAACTCTTGAAGGCAATAAACCAAAACAGCAATGTGAAACCGTCCTGTGAAAAGAGCTAAAGGATGGGCTTGGCTGCTTAAGATACTCTGTCTTCTAGATTTGGACTGACATCCCAGCCCAGGGAAGAATGATTCAAAAGAAGTAAAACTCAACCTATAAGAACAGAAGTGAGACATTTTCAGAGTGAAGAATCACTTAATGTTGTGGCAAGATGAGATAGTGGCAAGTAATGGGTGAAGAAGCATTCTGAATATGGGGCAGGACTTGGAATAGCTTCCCTGTGTCTGTATGCAGCATGGAAAAAGGCATGGATAATGACTGGCAGAAGAACAGAATGTTCAAGAAATAGGGCAGTAGGTATGAGCAATATGTTTTTGCATATTTTCTTTTTCTTTTTTTTGTTATCTCCATTTTCATAAAAGGCTTAATTTTATATGGATTGCAGTAGTTAATAAAATAGTGTTTATTATTATTTTATTTCACCTGTCAATCATACCTTTCCAAATGAGGATGGTTACTCTCATTTTACTCTTGGGGAAGCAGAAATGTAGAAAACCAACATCTCCAAAACCTAAAGTCTCCAAGGCATGATAGAGAAGAGAAATCAAGTCTCTCAGACCTCAGTCAGGTGACCATTTGTCATGGAAATGTCACTTTCTAACATGATGAAAGGTTCTCAATAGGCGCTGTCCCACAGTCTGCATTCTGGTATCATTCCTCTCTGAAGAGAAGATTCACATCTGTGAGAACTTTTGAACCTTCGAAACAACCTCACACAAAGTGATAGAGGGTTGGGATTTTTTTTGTCTGAGAGTGAGAGCAATTCACTTTTCCCTGGAACTGTTCCCTTTACATGCTGTTGCTGACGCTGCCGATGCTGTTGTGAATGAGACCCCGGTTCACCATCCCACTGGGCTTTCAAGACTGTGTGAATAATTTTCCGTATTAAATAATTAAGTGTAATAGCTAATACAGTGCTTCCCACACTGTTGCATTGTGCAGTCATATAATTATTTTGGATCATTTATAATGACATTAAAACCCCTAAGTGCCAGACTGAAAATTCATCTGTCATAATGTTGCAGCAATATGCAAATTCTCTGGGTACGTTTGCTGTGAAGGAAAAGGTCCTCTATCACTGAAGCTCTTATACAGCTCCTCTAACAGTCTTTTCTGCCTACTGAATTCTCCATTAATCCTCCAGCTTTTGCACAGCTCTGGCTGATCAGCATTAGATATTTCACACATTCTCTATAGTAATTAGAGGATCTATTTGTCTGCAGAGAATTGCTGGTCTTTTCCTCCAAGAAAGAGAAGATCCTGCATTTAAACCACAAAGGTAGCATGGGAAGCAGCAGATGAAACAGCCTTTCTGTCCCCCACCAACTATTTCTGCTTCCACATGAAATGACAAGTTTTTTTGCACGAAGAGAGAAGTTTGTTCTGCATACTCGTTTCATTCTTGGACTCTTTCTTGGGGGCACCAACAAAGAAACCAAACGAGATCCACTCTTCTCATGCCTTTCTGCCAGATACATTTTCCACAACAAAATGGGAGAGAGACTAGTATACTTCATACAGGATGCCAACCAGTGCTGACAAGGAAGACTTTGATGCTTCCTGACCCAGATTCAAGTAGCGGTATGAGCCAGGATTTACGGTGAAAGTTTCATTTCTCATCATCCGCCTTGTTTCTTGTGTTACATTCACCTACCAAGTGTTTTTCACACTGTATGACTTGCTTAGGTGGAGTCACGCCTATACCATCTCAGAATATAAGCATATGCACAATAGAAAAACTTTAGTCTGGCACTACTTTATTCTCCTTTAAAGTGTTTGGAATGACCAGATTTCCCCTCCCACGCACACTCGGGAACTGGTGAGGAGCTCAGTGAAATCTAGAAGCCATCAAAGAGGATTCCCAGTGCTTTCACATGATAGAGAAGGCAGTTATCTGCTTGGTAGCTCCTTATTTGTGGCAACTGTTGCTAAACCAACCCCATCCCTGGGCATTCTATTGCAAATTTTCTTTTTCTTTATTAACTGAAAGATTTGCTGTTAGAGGCTCTGCTTCATGGGCCAGCACTCTGAAACACCAGGATGTGGTTCCTCTTTCTTTATATGTCACTGCCTTACAACGTGTTGGCAGCACAGATTCCTGAGTAGTTTCTATTTAATGCCTGGAATAACAAAACCAGCTGCTTTGACCCTTGGTTAGTGGGGTGTCCTTCCATGTTCTGTGAGAAAGCCTCAAAGCTGAGCTGCTGTGAGAGTGCTGTGGCACAGACAAGAGGCTCAGTTGCTTTCTTAGCCTCTAGTTTCCTTCCTTTTCCTGGGCATATGGGCAGATAGAAATTCTGTCAGGCAAGCAGCATCCAGGAGCAAGTCTACCTGATGACTGTGGCAACCCATCTGTGCCAACCCACTGGTCAGAAAGGGTTTGAAAAGAGGCTCATTATTCCTCCCAGACCTGTGGACATGAAAGACCAGTATGGTCAAGTCTCCACATGACACGTATGCTACACAAAATGCATGAAACTCCTCACAGACAGGTAATCACAGTAAAGAAAAAGCAGAGGAGTGATTAATGAAGGGTTAAGATTCCCCCCCCTCTTTTTTTAGGTTATTTCCTAAACCCTTGAGTCTGATTCAGCAATTTCTTGAGAGCCTTAGACTGACTGCACACATGCAATGTAGTGTCTGATTGGGCACTACAAAATCTCAGGGATTTCTGGTCCTATGGCTGCTGCTGGGCTTGTTGGAGCAGCTGAGATTAATTCCAGCTGGGATACTGGTTGTATAGAAGATCCAGAGACACAAAGATGAAGATATTCAGACTTCATCCAGAACAAAATTTGGGGTGAGAAAGGAAAGCCTTTCTGGGGTAACGTGCTGAGGCATTTTGCAAGGGAGCTGAGATTAACCCACAGAAGTAGAGAAACATACTGTACTTAACTTTTATTGCAAATTATTTGGATGAGACAGTACACAGGGAGGCTTTGTGGCTGAGGTACTAATGTGTTTGAACATGAAGACCTGGGATGTCTGCCAGGGAACTTCTATAAAATGTAGAAGCACAAGAAGATGTTCATTAGCTTAAAAGCTATGGGTTTTAATTCAGTTTTTAATTTTCTAAAAATCCTTTCCCATGTTTACTTTCCTTTTCAGCCCTGTTTCTGTTTTTCTTTTCCTTGGATCATTTTTTGTCCAATCATTTCTTCCTCCATTTTATTAATACTTTCCTCTTTCAAGGTCTTCGATTTGTTTTCTTTTTTCTTTCTGCCTCTGAGGATATTCTGTCCAGTCCCACTCTCCACTGTCTTTGTATGGCTTTTCCTCCTCCACAGGTTTGGTTTTTCTCTCTTTTCCTCCCATACCTGTTCCTTCCTGTTTAGTTCTCTCACTTTCTTTAGATCACACACACTCTTACCTGACCCATTACTACTTCTCTCCATGCTCACTATTTCTTACCCAAGTCAAGCAGAGCTCAACCTTCTTCATTGTTGAATGATGTATATTATTACCCACCCATAGGTCTTGAAATACATCAGTTTTCTCACTGCTTCTTTTGCCTTTTAAAAGACTTTTTCCACCCCAAGCCGGCATGGTGGTTGGAGAATGTCCTTCCTATTGCAACTGGGTAGATGACTCAGTCATCAAATACTGCACATTTAGATGCAGCCCCTCCAAAACAAAAAAGGTAAATACTGAAGCTGAGGACAGGAAACAATTAGGTGACTACCAAGCTAAAGAACCTGCCAAAACCAGCAAAGAAAATCTGCAAAGTAAGAGCCATTTGACAACCATCACATTTGTCCACACAGCATTGTGTGGCCAAACTCCATGAGAGGGAGGCAGCTGCCTGCACCATGGGCTCACATATACACTTACACAGCTTAAACTATTAATCTATACCACCATACTTCAGCCCAGAGCATGTGATTTTGAACTGAATATGATTCCTATGTCTGTTGGATGCAGCTGAAGTGGTTTTTGGCACTGAGCAAAAGACCACTCGCTCGTAACCAGCTTTCCTGACATTTATTATCACTGCAGAATGTCTTTGCTTTCTCTGCATAAACTGGAGGAATAAAACACTGAGACGAGCGATACCAGAGCAGCATCCTAAGCTATACTGGTATTTCTAAAGGTACTAGAATGAAGAAATACAAAAACCATTAGATTTCCAAAATTAACCAACATTGTTTCTGTGGTGCAAGGGGATAGATAGCATGGATTTAAATTTCAGTTTGTGAAAATGCTGAAGCCTCTATCCTGACCAAGTAATAACAGATTATGGGTTTGGTGAGAAGGAAGAATGCAAGTGGTATGAAGCAGTCAGTGTGACTTGAGGAGAGACTGCTCAAAGATCTGTTTATAGGCATAAATGTACAAGAAATGTAGTGGTAAAAAGGGAACAAAAACAGATGAGTCATTTTGCAGGTTTGAGAAGAGATATCTGTACATCAAATGCATGATAAATGCTGACTGAGAGGAGCTTAAAGAGGAATAAAGAAGGTCAAATGCAGCAGGGGAGAAAGAAACACTGAGGACACGTAGATCCATCAGTAAATGGAGACTAAGAAATAACCATGGGTGGCACTTATGACTTCCACTACTCAGAGGGTCATAGCTCTTCCTTGGATCACATGGGACTATATGCCTTGGGCTGAATGCGAAACTTGTTTTAAACAGTGCACTAAGTCTGAACTCTGCTACACAAAAATGACATTTAAGAATGGCAAGAATTCAGAGTAAAGTAGCAGTGATAAATGAGGGAGTGAGCTAACTATCTGAGGCAGGACAGATGGCGTTGTTACAGGCTGCTTTACAAGTAACATCCATGAACACCCAGGGAAGAAAGGTGCTGACAGTGTCTGCTAAATGGAATAGACTTGTGATCTGTAGTCTTTCTGATAGTCATAATTCCATGGAGGAAATCCCCAAGATTCCCTTTCCACATGCAGACACGGATTTGACAAAATATATGAACATGTGGTTTACTTTATGCATGGCAGTAGTTCCACAGACATGTCTTCCCTAGTTTGAGATGACAGGGACAGCAGTAGAAAATTCATAGCTCTCGGATTAGTGGTCCTGCCCTAGCTAATAAGGGTACAGAAGAAATGTTTCCTGAAAGAAGAAGTGTGTGTGGTTCATCAGTAAAACAGCCCATTCCAGGGAGCTGGAAAGATCTGAAATTCCTGGAGGAATATCCATCCTCACATTAGCATGTATGTTGACAGATGGCACAGCTTCATATGAATAGGAATTTTAAGTTGCTGTCTTTGACTTGAAAAGATAAAGCCCAGGCAGGTTTTGTAGAGCAGCTGGCCCTTCATGGACTGGTGCTTGTGGGGATTTCTTCTTTAAGAAGCCAGGACAATGGTAGCTGTGAGCACCCCAGGCAGCACAGCACCTCATTCCCTTTAGTAGTTTTCTCTTGAAGAAGCACTAAGCAGCAGCAGCAGCAGATTTCTCCATGCAGGAACTGGAAAATAGCTCACCAGACTGGCTGGAGAATATATAAAATTAGAAAAACAAAGCAGCAAAAGGCCTTGGCTCACCAGTGTTACTTTTAGTTTGTCTGTCTCTTTGAAGTAACTAGTCTTGAATCAGTTTATGAGCATCAGCCAAGACAAACACTGAGGTCCATTTGGGAGTTTTGCTTCAGAGCGGCATATTAATACTCTGTAAGGAGATGCAGGGCATGTAGTGGATGTTTTCTTTATCAGCAGCCCTAATCATCCCAAATCTGTCTTGCTCACTGTTAGCACACCCTCCTGACAACACTGCATCAGACATGGATGAGCTGTCTTACACAGCGCTTAATCCCACAAAAAAATGGGGTAACTGATCCTCAACACCAGAAAAAGTGTCATGGGGGCTTTCAAGAAGCTGGCCTTGTCTCTGCCTGGCATGCACTATCTATACCACAGCAGCAGCTGCTGCAGCACCCCTCTTCTCTGTAGCCTCCCTGGAGACTGAGCAAACCAAAACACTGCTCACAGGGCATGGCCAATGAAAAGGACAACTATAAAAGGGACTTGCTAACTAGAGCAGCCATTCTCAGAAGTAACAGTATGTTTAGTTAGGAAAGCCCTTGTCCTTCTACCCCTTCACATATTTTCTGTAAGTGTTAGGAGACAAGCCCTGACTTGGACTTGGCTCCTTATTCCTACAGCTGGTTGTTCAATAAGTAAAGCCTTGCTCTTACCACAAGAACTAGTTGCAGGGCTGGATTATCCATGCAGGCACGTATGTGATCCTGCTTATTATCTGTGCATCTGATTGTGTTTGCTTTTTTTTCATCTTTACTATCAAGAGTAGCAAATAAGGACATCTCACAGAAACAGAGTGAAGAAATTAAAAATACAGTAAAAAAGGTAGCACTGGAGTGCATTATATTTAGTGGAACTTGGCAATGGTAGGTTAACAGTTGGACTTGATGATCTTGAAGGTCATTTCCAACCCAATAAATCTATGAGTCTACAATAGTGAAGGCCACACCATGGACTGCAGCAGGAACTCTGTATATTAGGCTTCCCCCAAAGCTGTTCTGCATGGGCATATCCCTGTGGTGACTGTGGTAAGAAGGTAGCGTGACAGCAGAGCTGAGTTCCTCAGGGATCTGTTCTAGTTTCCTTTCCAGTTCTCCCTGGTAAAGGTATGAATAAACAGCAGCTTGTTCCACCTTGTGCAGGTGGAGAAAACCTTATTCTCTGTTGCTGCTGCAGACCATTCGTTCCAAGGTGCCTTTAGGAAGTGACTGTGCAATGGAGAGCTCTGTGACGGCTGCTTCAGAGCCACAAGTCAGATCCTGCTTTGCTTGCTGTGGTTGAAGGTTAGCTGCAGCACCCACTGCAGGGATAAGCACCAAAAAAAAAAATGCAGAAAACAGACTGAATGTTGCCAGCTTCAATTCTGTGCTCAGTTCTGTTCTGCCACATTCTCCTGGGGCTTGTCACTAGAACACAACACCTTCAGCTAACCAAGTTTCTTGCTTTCTTGCTGTCAGTCATAAATCTCACAGCTCTTTTATTTTAGGGTACTCTTCAGATGGAAAAGAGTGATGTTTGGGCACATATTCAAAATGAGACAAAGCAGCTTAAACAAAGGCTGGTTTGTGTTTTGTTGCTCAGGAAATGACAGACGAATCTGTCTCCAGCAGGGATCTGATGATCATTTAATCTTGCCACGTCCCATCTGGGAAACACTAATATCACTCAGCATCTCATTTCTTTGTTGAGGGGACTTAGTTAGAGGGGAGAGGGTGATGGCTGTGGTTTACTGAAGTTCACCCAGGTGACAATGAAAATCCTTTTGGACCTTCCCAGTTCCTTTGGACTGTTCCTAGGGACAGCCTCCATCTGCAAATGTAGGTTGTTTTTTGTACCTTGGGTGACAGGAGGACACAAAGCCTGGCCAAGCAGAAGACTTTCTCCATTCTGGGAGACTCCTACTTCAGAACATACTCTAGGCAATTCCAGCTTCAGTCTCAGTGTGCAACCTGAAGAAAAGCAGATTGTGTGCCTCGGTGCACATCGGTCCAAGTGGTCATCTGGGAGAGGGGGTTGTCTTCTTTGGAGAGCAGGTTGAGTCAATATGGAGCAGGGAATGAAGGCTGCAGGCCAAATCCTTGTACTGAACAGACAATGGCAAGTTGAATAAGGAATTTGGAGTTTCCAAACGTGAGTCACTGAACTGGTACTCAACATAATCCAGTGTGAATATACTGCTGGAGGCAAGTCTTTTTGCTTCATTAGTTGCTTTCACAAGTTCATTTATATTTTTCTTTCCTGTAAATCCTTTGGTTCCATTTTTAAAATTTTGCTAATTTTCATTAAGGTATTTAATTAAAATAGTGGTATAAGACTATCTTTGGCATACAGGCCAGACCAGGACTTGAAACATTTGTTTCTTTTCACTGGCTATTCCTTCAGGATGGGAGGGGCTCAACCGAAGGTTGGTTTCTGGGTTGTAGCCGAGAAGTCTTCATGAAGACTCTGCTATTCTGGTCACAAGGAAAACTTCTATATTCTCACTTTTACTATATTGCAGTAGGCTGAGGATTTAGTTTGGAAATTACAGAATAATGGAAAATTGGGCTGAGAGGGACCTTGTTAGATGTTCTGTTCCATTTGCCTCTCTCAAGGCAAATCATACTTTCCTAAACTGCTTTGAATGAAAGGTTCCTCCTCATTTTAAAACCTCAAATTATGGAGATTTCACACTCTCTTTAGGAAATCTCTTACACAGTTTTGCCATCCAAAGGATATGTGTTTACCCTCAGTTGATTTTTTTAATACTTTGCTGTGCAGCAAAACTTGAAAAGGAGATGGAACACATGAAGGTGAGACACAGGAAGTTGAAAGGACCTCCAATATCATCAATGCCAACTCTTTAGTGTTAGAGGCAACCATGTCAGGTAAAGTCTTCTTTTTATATGTATAGAGCTCAGTGTTTGACCTGGTTGAACTTTCCCCCTAAATGTTTAAACCGAACTTCTCCTGAGAATCTCATCTTTCTGAAAGTTAAGAATCTCCTCTAAAGTAGAACCATGAAATCAGAAGAACATTACAAAGCCTGTGAGATATACTTCTGGGTATATGGTGTGCAGATAAAATTTTCATAAAGTGCCAGAGAATTTCTTGCTAATAGACATGGTGATATCTCAAGAGTGAAAGGTAGAACCCTCCTGAAAATTACAATTCCTGCTGAAACAGATAATGATACTTCTAAATTTCCCAGGACAGTGTTTGAGATTTTACAAAACAAAATTAGTCTTCAATAGGACTGGACAAGATGCTCCTAACTTTCAAGAGAACTACATCTGAGACAGGACAGTGGTATTGGGCTCAGATAAAAAATAAAATTTTGACTATTCCAAGAAGTAGTCTTAGAAAGTGTAGAAGAAAGAGAAAGAGGCTGGGTGGGAGTAAAGTCAACATAGAGTTAAAAAGAAAAAATAAGACCAAATTCAGTAGAAATGGAGAGTAAAGTTTCTGAGTTGAGGATGAGGAAGATGTTAGATTAGATCTGGGAGGAGCTAACTTTAGTGATCCCCTAAATGTTTAACATCAAGGACAAGCACAACTGCCAGGCATAAATGTTCTCATCTTTACCAATGTCATAACTGATGTTTCAGACACCATTTACTACTCACACAATGTATCAAGGTCTCCCTCAAGACACAACTCCACGTGTCAAAGAATCACTGAACATATGAAATGGCATGAGGGAGCTGTACTTAGGTATCTGGATTCGCCTCCTTGTGACACACCACTGAGTTTAAACCCCCAAAAAAGAAAGTCTTGTGCAATTATGTGAGGTCAGGATCTTTGTCCTTGTCCTGCAGCAGCTGTGAGAACTTAGTTGGAAGAGCTTGTAGGTTATAATCATACCCCATGGCGCAGCTATACTAGCATAATATCATGGCCCAATGCACAGGACAATACTTTCAGACAGGACCTGCTGGGATACTGAATATTATCAATGAAGTCTTGAATTCAAAACTAAAGCAATCCAAACCATCATTGTGATGTAGCCCTCTCAGAAGAAACATTTTTTTCCAAAGCTCAAAACTCAAAATGAGTCATGCTTGATTAAGTTCACTTGGGTCAGAAGACTAATCATGAGATGCTATTAATAAATTATTTAAGGAAAGTCAGAGAGAGAATATTAGAATAACATTCAGAATGGAAAACATGTTATAGCCTTAAGACAGCATCGCTACTATAACTTAATGAAAACAGAGAACTAGGAACCTTCTCTATTTGCAGGTGTTGCCTTTTTTTAATTTTTTTTTTTTTTTTTTACGTGTGTCTACTCTGCAGTGAAAAAGTTATTAAATATAAGTGAGACTCCAATCCAGAGAGCAACTGTCCAGCTCAGTTATTGGTGGGGTAATAGATCAGAAAGTTTCACCTCCTCCTTCTCCTCAGAGCTGCCCCGCACACATGCACACACACACAGAGGCCAGGAAAACCTACGCCCGTAGCACCTACCTTGGGTTTGAAGGCGATTAATTTCAGGACCATCTCAACAGTGAAGAGGCCAGTGAAGAGCATGTTGAGGATGTTCATGGCTTCCTTGAACATGCAGCTCTGACCGTAGTGCTGAAAAATAGCATCCCAGCACCAGCGTGAGGATGAGACATACCAGCTGGGTAGGAACACACAGGACCCCTCCCGAACTCCCGTTATGCCAAGGTTCTCGAAAGAGGACCCTAGCACATCAAAATTTTTCACTTAAGAATCCCCATCTCCCTTCATACATAAGCATTTCCATGCCTCCCACCATTTTTGCCACCTGGCTCTGGATCTCCTCTTTCTTAAAAAAAATCCTTTTGAGTGGTGGCTACCAAAATCACACTTATCATTCCCCTTGAGGGTTCATTATAAATTTGCATAATGGTACAAGACAATTTGGAATTGTGTTTGTTATCTTAACCTTCCCTAACATTTAGATCACTTTTTTGTTTGATTGCAATTGCACAGCGAACAGGGGTTTCACTGAGCTGTTCATAATGATACCGAGTCATTCCCCAAGTAATTACACTTAATTCAGGATTCTGCAAAGTACATGAGCAGCTCAAATCATATCTTTCCAATATGCATTATCTTGCATTTGTCAACTCTGAATTAAATTTGCAATCATGCTGCCCGTTCACTTAACTTTATTATGATCTTATGAAGTTACTCTCTATCTTCTATTGATTAATTCAAGTAGTGTCTTCTGCAAATGTTGCCACCTCACTCTTCAGATCCCTGTTTCCAGATCATTATACTTGAGACTGGTTGCACTGCCTTATTCTAAGGTCATCTTCTAGTTCATGTTACAAGACCCCACTTGTAGTTGCTTATTTTTATATTCATTTCATATTTCAAGGTAATTTAGTCAAAGCAGTTTCAGTTAAAACAGTTCAACTGCAGCTGAAAGCAAGGCCAGGAGAAAATATAAAGTTGAGGCATTTTCAGAATTTCTTGTATCATTTTTCTTGAAGGACTCTAACACTTTCAGGACTCTCTTTAGAAACTTGGAATTTTATTGGCACGTGCCTTTTGTTTGCTGTCTGTTATGATGTTTGACTCAAATTTGGCCCCAGTATAAACCTTTGAGAAACTGTACTTTTCTCAAGATGGATGCAGAATGCTTAGAATCTCCAGGGATGGTGTCCTGCCTGTGGGCTGGCAAACATCTCTCAGCTTCTAGCTCTACCTGCCCTGGGCCTGCACCACTGGCACAGAAACGGAGCATGTTTCACAACTTCAGAGTGAACAGGGCAGGAGAGACTTCAGATGAGAGCAGAGCACTTTCTTGTGCTCTTTTTGCCTCACTCCTTTTTTTGGACCTTAGGCAAAAGAACAGAGAAGAACTTTTCAATGGAGGTGGAAAAGAACCAGACCAGATAAAAAAAAAGCAGGGAAGTCTGGTGAGATTGGGCAGGAGACAGTGAGAGGAAATAAAGTGAAAATTGCCTGTGAATATAGAAACAGGCTGGTTTTGAGGGGAGACTGGGAGTGGGCAGACTTGGATTGAGCCAGTGGAAAACATAGTCAAAAGGAAAGTTGGTGTAGGAATGCACAGGGGGTTGAACTCACAGGAAAGGACAACTAGTTAGGTAAAAAAAAGTGCAGCAGAGAATGAAATGGAAGGGGGAGAGAGAAAATGGAAAGATGATTCATGGAAGGGGTAACTCAACTGTGAGCCTGTGAAGGGAGGGGAAGAGAAGGACTGGTTGAAGAGTGGTGATCTGGACTGTTTGGGCCAAGGAAGAGAATTCACAGCCTGACTGAGTGAGGAGGAAGGATGGGTTTTAGGGAGGAGAGTGACACACAGACCAGCTCTTAGGCAGAAGGAGTGTAGAAGAAAACAGGTCTCAAGTGGCCAAGCAAACTGAGAGTGTAGAGACAGACTTAGAAGGTGTAGTCTGAGACTAACTGAAAATGAAAGGGATGTGAGGGAGGCCTTGGGCAGACACAGACTGGAAGGAACAAGCCAGCAAAGCACAGACTTGGGGAAACGTACAAAAGTTTGTGTGCACGAGGGTCCGTTTCCTGACTGAAAGGAATGTAAGACTTCTTTTTTATAAGCTGTATACTTAGTAAAGGGTTTGACTCCTCCCTCTACTGCTGTTCTTGTAGATCCAGCTGAAAATGTTTCTTTGGTGGATTCACATTCAATGCTCAGAAAACCTTCGCACAGTAAGGAAAATGAATACAAGCATAGCAAGTAGTAAGGCAGTCCAGCATCAGTAGTGAAGCAAGTTAGGCAAGCATGTATCAAGAAAGGCTTCAGGTGGAGCTGATTCTGCCTTTAAGTGGTGGGATAGACAATGTGGCCTTTAAAAGTTCTTTCTAGACAGTTTCTATTGTCCTTAACTAAGAATAAAGGAGATACTAGGCCCTTCCTCCCCTCTCTCTCCAGTTTCCTTGGTTACCTTGTTTGCCAAAATATTTGCTGTCTACGTTTTAACACGGAAAAGACCCAAATATAAAATTCAGATTTCAGGTGAGTGGCAGTTCTGGGCTTGTTGCTGCATTTCATAGAAGACAAGTCAGAACTGAGAAGTCACTTATTCTTACAGTGGCCACTGAAATGCTCTGTGATGTAACTGTTGGTGGTTTGGGTTTTTTTCCGCATTTGTTTGTTTTTAAAGAGGTAAAACAGAGTTGTTGAAAGTGCCACATATTAGCAGCAGGGAGGATGAGAGGTAGATCCTTCATTTTAATGAAACATCATCAGAAGTGAACAGGGTACAATGGTTTTTTGTCATGTCCTTGTCCCTCTCCCTCAACACGTGGCATGAGGGTGGAAGTAGGTCTCAGCCTCGGCCTTTTTTATATTTTCCCCAACAAAGTCTGCTAATTGATCACCTCAAGGTTTTCTGCTTGCTTACTTACTTGCATGGCCAGGCAGATGGTGTTCAGCAGGATCAGAACGAACATCAGGTATTCAAAATAGGTGGAGTTGACCACATACCAGACTTTGTACTGGTACTGGTTTTTAGGGATGTATCTCCGCAGGGGCCGGGCTTTCAGGGCATATTCTACGCACTGGCGCTGTGAAAGAGGCAGGGTAAATTTAAAACTCAAAACCAAAACATCAGAGTGGTCAACTACCTCCAAATATAATAAAAGTACAATAAGTTTCAAGTTTTTAATGAAATGAAAATGCTTGGTACAAGAATTTCTTTTAGGTCATAATTGAATGTGCACATTCTACCTGTCAAAGAGTTCCATATGCAATTACTTTGGTCATTTACTTTGGCCAGACAACGGTGTTGTGCTCATCTAATCTCAGTGAAACAAATGGTACAGCAAATATTTTAAAGTAGCTGCTGTCCCTTGAACTAATCTTAGAGCAAGATTTTTTTCTACCTGACTCCTGAAAGATGTCAGTAAAACCAACTTATTGTTTTATCTTGTTGGCAAGCCTCACACGTTCTTGTCTGTATGTATTTATCTATTAAACACTTACTCTCAATGCATGTTCTAACTTTAGTGACAGCAAGGTGTTGTAAATTACCTGGTTTTTGTCCAGCTCACAGTTCTTGTACTCTTGTTCTCCTTGTTCCTGAAATGTGACGATGACGAAACCAACGAAGATGTTCATCATGAAGAAAGCAATGATGATGATGTAGATAATAAAGAAGATGGAGATCTCAACCCTGTGATTATAGATGGGTCCCACATCTTCCATGTGGGAATCAATGGACCTATACAGCAACCTGAAAGCAAACAGAGCCAAATGCAGAGAAAATCTGCAACTGCCTTGAGGTCTTATAGGTGATATCATAATGTTTAACATTGTGATTTTCTTCTGCTTGTATCAATTCACTCACAGATGTGCAGACTTGCACTGATCTGTGTGCAAACGATTGCAAAAGAAAAGACGTGGCTCTTATTAACTTCACACATTTGAACATCTTCAGGGGTGAAATGTTTTCATAGCTGAACAATTACAACTTAGAACAAAATCATGCCCTTCAGCTAACAAAAGACAGGACAGTCTGTGTTGAAGGGAACTAAGCTTTTTGAGAAAAAGGGATTTCAGGAGTTAACATTTGTTAACACTGCTCTTGGCATCACCTGGTGACACAGGTCAGGGTCAGCCCCCTGAGGCACTTGCATGCCCACATCACCCCGACCAGGTGACTCTGTAGGAGTCCTCAGCTCCTGTGGCACAGACAGCACAGCCTGTAAGACATCCCATGTCTGCCAAAACTGCAGACATAGCACTGCTGTGTTTCACATTGCCCTGCTGACTCCATCAGGAAACCTGCAACACTGGTAAGTGCCTGACAGGCATTTTATATCCATTTGTATACATAATAATTGTAACAAATACTGGTATCACTGCCACAACTGGCAATCATCTTTTAAGAGCTAGAGACAGTGCTCTGTGCTGTTTACAAGCACAGAAATTCCTGCAGGCCCCGAGGAATTTACCAAGTACATAATGACTACAATGACTGCTGCTATTTTTTCTACATTTAATGCTTTAGACTTATTTTAACACTCAGAATGGGAAAGATTATGCTCTGCATTTGAATTTTCTCTTTTGAAATGAATGAGGACATTGCTAGTGTTGCACTGGTCCAAGAAGCACTCACTCTGGCCAGCCCTCAAAGGTTGAGACAGTGAAGAGGGCCATCATGGCAGTCAAGACGTTGTCGAAGTCAAACTTGCTGTTCTCCCAGCTCCGGGGCTGTATCATGGGCTGGCTGACCTCCCCATCCTTGTAGGTGATGTAGTACCCTCTGTGGGTGGAGAGCAGAGAGAGAACAGGGCAGAACTGCACCTCCAGCACGAGGCACTGAGAGTGGGTGGCCAGTGAAGGGGACTAACTGGAAAAGGTCAGACCCACCTGCATTCTGCTTCTGTCTGCTTGGAGCTATCAGTGCAGCTGTACAGCTTGCCCTTGAAAAGGAAGAAAGAGGAATGAAGCTTCCTTTCCTGACAGTGCAAGGGTTAGGGCAGATCATGTAGCAAGGCATCTACATTTACTACTTGGTTAACCAACTGTGAATATGTTTACTTGCTCTTTTCCAGGTAGATTTGAGCAAACTGCATGGAGAGTTTCCTGCATCTGGGTAGTTCAGAGCACAGCCTTTCATCTGCTTGCACAGTACTTTTATGTGCATGTCCTGAGGTGTGTGGTCATTGAGTGTTGCAGAACACGTGTTGTCAGGAGGGTGGTGAAGGGCAAAGAAATACAAGCAGACATAAAGAAGTGAATGAATAACCTCCCATGATTATCTGGCATGCCTCCTCCTCTGCAAGGTGGCAGGTAGGGAGCCAGTGAGTACCAATCCTTTAGAACAGCCCCCTTCGCCTCCCTGACACCATGTCAGGCCACAAGCTGCTTAGGGAAGAAGAAGGTTACTGATGATTTCTTATGATCACAGATGATGGGAAAGAGTTCTGCATATGCCTGGTTCAGTTTTGGAGAACTGCTGGTAGTAGAAGCCCAGGTAGCACTGACAGTACCCTAAATGTTTTGCCTTTCACACAGAAGACTCCATTTCCCCTTCCTCAGGGTTCTTCATGCTATTTTTCTTCCCACCCCCATGCATTAATACAGTTCAATGTACTGGATGAATGAATGGGTCCAATGGTTTTACCTTAAACAACTGAACTCCAATGCAGGCAAACATGAACTGCAGCAAAGTGGTGACAATCACAATGTTTCCGATGGTTCGGATGGCGACAAACACACACTGGACCACATGCTGCAAGTGGAAGACAGGAACAAAAGTAACTTGCAGGATTGTTCTGAACTCTTCTGGCTAAGGGAGAAACCCAAGACTAAAAATACAAATAAAAACATATTTATTTAACTAATGCCCATTAAGTAATGTCTCAGGAAAGGGGACCAACTTGTTACATTCCTCGCTGTACTCTTAGAAGCAGGCAGAGAGGGATAGGAAAACCAGAGCTCAGCTCTCTGAAACTTCCTACTGCACCAACGTACACAGTTGGGCAACCACCAGTCCACAGTAAGGAGGTTATATAACACAGCAAGGTTATGTTTAGGGTTGTAAGCCCATCTGTAACCTTAGAAAATGACATCATTTAAGCTCAGTGGTGATGGGGGAAACCCAGCTGGAAAGCAGCTCATCAGAAAAGGACCTGATGATCCTGGTGGATGCAAAGCTGATCATGAGCCCTCACTGCAAAGATGACAAATGGTATCCTGGGCTTTATTAGGCAAAGAACTTTTAGCAAGTTGAAGTTGATTTCTCCCCTTTACTCAGCACTGGTGAGACTACACCTGTTGTACAGGGTCCAGTTCTGGGCTCCTCAGTACAAGAGAACCATGGATGTACTGGAGGAAGTCCAGCAAAGGGCCACAAAGATGACTAAGGGATTGGAACATCTCTCCTGGGAGAAAAGGCTGAGATAACTGGGACTGTTCAGCTTAGAGAAGGCTCAGGGGAATCTGGTCAGTGTACACAAATACCTGAAGGGAGGATGCAGAGAAGGCAGAGCCAGGCTCTTTTCAGTCGTGCCACTGAAAGGACAATGGGCACAAACTGACACAGGGAAGGTTTATCTGAAAATTGAGAAACACTTTTACTGTGAGGGGGACTGAGCACCGGAACAGGTTGCCCAGAGAGGTTGTGGCGTCTCTCTCCTTAGAGATAACTCAAAAGCCATCTAGGCATGGTCCTGAGCAATCTGCTTTCAGTGGCCCTGCTTGAGAATTGGTTTTGGACAAGATAACCTCCAGAGATCCCTTCCAACCTCAACCATACTGTGGTTCTGCTGAAACACTACTTGAACCATTGCAGAAGTCCTTGCAGCTTGAAATAACCCAAATATATAGTTTATAGAATGCACTGTGACTCTTCTAACCTTAAGTCCTTTGGCTCTGTTGATGGCCCTCAGTGGCCTAAGGACTCGCAGAACACGCAGGATCTTCACCACATTAATGGCACTGGACCTGGAAGAAAGTATTGGAAGGTTTGAGAGATAACACCAACATGGAGGGAGGGAGGGGTGTGCTGTGAGGGCAGATCTTTGAAATCCTGCATAGCCTTAGACTGCTTAGGATATTTAGTCAACTCTTTGCTATGGCACTTCAGGGGTAAGGAAACCAACTTCTGATGTTATCTTCATAGGTCTTGCTTCTTGTTCTGGGCAGACTCAGCAATATATATTCTCCTCATTTTCACCATCTCTGCTGTATTAATGAAGGGGAAATGGAACAAGGGCAGGGTATATTTTTAAGTAGGGCAAAATGACTCTCTAGATATCTATGATATAGAATTTGTGCCAAGATGTAGTCATTACAAGGTATTTTCAGATAAGTCTTAAAGAAACACTCTAATGAAGTCTTCACAGAAGAGTGAAAAGCCCAGGAGACTCCAGCATTAAAGGTATACTGTCTACTGGGAGTTTGATCCTGCAATGTGTTTGGCCTCTGATCCCACAAATCAGTTAAGTGTGTACACAAAACACCCCTCCCACTGGTGACTTATGTGCTTAATTTTAAGTACTGAACACAACTATCTACTGCATCAGAGCTCTCTGCACCTTCCAAGACTAAAACCCTGACTGAGAATCTTCTTCTTGCTGTATGACATGAAGTTCTCTCAGTGATTTAGAGAACAGTTTTTATTTTAAAATAGTAAGAGTCTAGTTAGGTCTGCAAGAAAGAAACAGCAGGTCAAAACAAGCACTGCACCATTCTTAAGACCTTGACTGAAAGCCCAATGGACCTTACAAATTCTTCTGCCTGACTTAGCACTGGAACACATGTGAGCTGCTAACCTATGATGGTAAAAATTGGGAGCTTGTTTCTTATCAGATTTGCAACTAATTAGCAAACTCCCTATTCCACACACTGAGTTCCACATAGCCAAATAAATCTGTAAACTTAGTGAGCAAATTAACAGATGAACAAAAGAAAATAGAGTGACAGAAAAGCCACCACCACCACCACTCTGAAGATTCTCACAAAACTCTTCAAATGCTTGGTGGTTTTCCACTGACCAAGACTCATAACATCTCAGGAAGTAGCAAAACAGTATCACCCCATTTTCCACAAAGGTTATGAGAGGTCTAGGAGGGAACAGTAAGTCACTGAACTGTCCTGAACCAGTACAATGAATCAGAGATCTTGGAACAAAGCTAAATGTCATGATTCCCAATACACCAAGTTTTTTGTTCTCATTTTTACCTCCCCTTTTAAGGATGAATTTTAATGCTCTTGAATCATCTGAGAAAAATACCTTATGAATACCTCAACAGGCTCATGAGAAAAATCTTACCCAGATACGACAATGAGCCTGAGCTATCCCTCCCAACCCAACCCTACAACCCCCACAAAAATAGTCAGCTGGAAATAGCTCACTCACTGGATCCCAAAGGAGATGAGAGAAACGCTGACCACCAGCAGGTCTAAGATGTTGAAATAGTTTCTGCAGAAGGAGCCCTTATGGAGGAAAGCCCCGTACGCAGTCATCTGCAGGAAGGCACACGGAGACACAAACACACTTTGCCATTAGCATCTGCTCAGAAACCAAACCCACCTAGTTGTGCTCAGAGTATAAAGCTGGGGGGGTGGGTGGGTGCAGTATTTCTAACATAGCAGACAATTTACCCCCAGGCCCCAAAGGAGAAGTTGAGTCCCCATTGAAAGAAAAGAGAGTGAAGAAGACAGTAAGGTAACTATGAAAGACCCAGCCAGAGAAAGTTCAGCAATGAACATATGCACTTTGAGTGCACTGAGTACATAAAATTTAGAATCAGCAAAGCAGCAGAATGACTGTTTTCAAAAACTACTCTTTGCGATCATACACTTTTCACTTTTTCTTTGATGACAGAGGACACTTGTCAGTATGATGCTTGTATTATATGAAGGCCTCTTTAGCTAAATTGAATAAAAATATAAAATAAAATGGGCTCTTTTGTAATGTTTTTTTAATGCTTAGACCAGCTGCATTGGACAGTTGATCTCCTTTTCCTCCATGAAGGAAAACCAGAATCCCTCAGGGATTTGATGTTTTAGAGCTGAACTAAAGCAACAGGAGGAATCACTGCTCTCTTCAGTTTGCTCCTTCTGTTCAGCTCAATCCCATATCCCTTTTCCTGTTCATCTTCATCCACTTTTATTCTAAATGCTGTTGCATTTTCCCCTTAGTTTTCCTCACAAAGCCCAGGGCAATATTCCTTCAGACAGAGTGGTTTCTTTGTGGAGATAATCATTATGAACATTACCCAGCAGAGGAAGGGAAAATTTTACATATTTTGCAAGGGACACTCTGCCCCGTCAAGATAGGAAAGGATATTGAATACTTGCTGGATTTAAGGAGGATATCACAGCTCCAGAACTGGATTAAGTGACAGGGTAAACAGAAAACTTTTGACTGAGCTCTGTTACAGAAAGTGACTAAATGAGTCTGGCACAGTCAAAGAGGGTGAGGGGATGGGGGGATTTGTCCACCTACCTTAGACTCAGTGAGTCATCTAATGTAGCTGTTTTGAAGAAACCCCATTCCCACAACTGCTAATGTCCCTCCATTACCTCAGTTAGGAACACAGGTGTCTAAGTCTGGTCCTCTGAATCTCACCTAAGTTAGGTGACTAAAGCAACCCGAAGCAGACACCATGAGCCTGTTCCTCAGTGATGAGCTCTAGCCAGACTCCCAGCTGAGAAGCATAAACTAGAAATTCAAACTGGAGTTTGCTGGCTCCCACTAGTAGCTCAGAATGGAATACTGGCTGGTGGTTTCCAGCCATGACTACCTGTGAAAATATTCAGAGGAGGGTGGAAGGGCACATGGTATGTCAGATTATTTTTTTCACCAAACATCCATGACATCAGGGAACTGACTTATCAGTCAGACAGAACTTAGAAGGGGAGGAAGTATAAACTCTGGTCTTGGCTTAGAATTTATACTTATAAACACATTCAACCGGGGAAGGGAAGAAGGGGTTCTTGCCATAACAAAGGTGGTAAAGATGCCCTTTACTGGTTAGATTTTGTATGGCAATCTTGAAAGAAAGACACCATTGAAATCAGGAGGGGAAGTTCTGCTGACTTTAAGTTCTTTATAAACTGTGGTTCTCTCAAGCCTGTTGAGAGATCTTGTTGTCTCAGAAGAAGCTCTCAGAGAGTGTATAATCTGTATCTGCCTCCCATCTGGGGCATTAAACAACCTACAACCTTTTAGGATGCCAGGTAAAAAAACTTGACAGTCACCTTGCTAGGATTCACCAGATTCCACCACGGCAGTGTAAGGCTTGCAGGTGTCATCAGCAACATGAGGGCAGATGAAGCTTGTTTCTCTACAGCCTTGAACATCCTATGGCCATTTATTCTTTTGTTTCTTACCATTTACACAAACTTTGCTGCTGTGCAAAACACTGTGCCCAATGCAAGGCAGCAGAGAAACACACACTGAGAATTTGTGACTTGAACTGAGAGGACTTGCATTCCTCTCCCACTTGAACTCAGAGAATATCCAGTGGTGGTGTCATAAATCCACTGAAGTTAACAGGAGGACAGTGGGAAGGCTCAGGTACTATGCAGTACACTCCCCTGATGGAAACAGAGCAATAGGGCAGTGGGTTGGGTTAGGTTCTGCTTCCACTGAAGTCATTAGGAGTGTTACCATTTCCTTCAGTGCGAGCAGAATTAGTAATTCTGAGTTCAAATAGGTGCCTTGAATTATGGTTTTGTTTTTAAATGTTGCTGTTGAGGTATTTTCCTTTTTTGGCAGGCCTTTTTTGATCAGCCATGTGATGAGTGCATGTTCAGATTTATTGTGTAAACACAGATGCAAACTGCACACAGGCATAATATGTACATTTCTTTGGAGGACATGATGGCTTTGGCAATTTGAAGTCATATCAGAAAGCACATTTCTCTACAAAAATATGCAGGGGCCACCCTGCTTGCCAGCCTTCATTATAGATACTGTTATTAGGGTCTTAAGCTGCAAAATTTGAGCAACTCTAAGGTACTGCCTGCCAGCACTTAGAACTAGCTTGCTGAGGAAAAAAACCAGCTGCCAAGTGAATGTAGCATTTAGAAAGCCAGAACTTTGCTCAATTACTGTTATTTAAATTATTAGCCTACCAATTTGGGAAAATTAGGGTTAAGAACAAGGCAGCCTATTTTTATTTTCTTCCAGGCTAAACCATTCTCCTGCACATTTCCCTCAGTACAGAGCACGTTTCTGGGAAATGGGAAGCCAGGTTTCAAGGCAGCAGTTTGCATTTGCAGCTACTGTCCTTGGTGTTTCAGTGGTTTGTACTCTCAGTTATTTCTCTAAACCTAAAAAGTGAGCTTTGGCACTGTGCTCCCTGTCTCCTACTTGAGTGTGCACCCTGTAACCTTACAGAAGTCATCAGCCACCCCCTGGCCGGGCCTCATGACTTGTGCACAACAGAGACCTTCTCTTTTTGTGTAGCATGTGTAAGACGAGGTGAATGTATTCAGAGTTTCTTGCAGAGCAGACAAATCCTGTTTGCAAAGACTGGCCAAGGTAGAGAGAGAAATTTCTGAGGGGATGGCCTTTTTTTTGGTACTTTCTGACTTTTCCCAACATTGCATCCTTTCATTGCGATTCCCCTACAAAGCATCGTTTTGCTATAGGCCCTAAATTATGAGCTTGAATATCAAAATTTCACAGAAGACCTTTTAAGCAACTACCAAAATGTTAAAATCAAAAGAAAAACAACCCTTTGTGTAGAGATAATAATGGGGTTAAAAAAAAAAGAGTGAAAGAGTGAAAGAGAAAGAAAGAGAGAAAGAGAGAAAGAAAGAAAAAGAAAGAAAAGGAAAGAAAGAAGGAAAGAAAAGCCAAGAAAGGAGGAAAGAAGAAAACAAGTGTATTGCTCAGATTGGTTACCTTAAGAATAATTTCTAATGTAAAGATACTAGTGAAGACATAGTCTGCATTGCCTAGGATCTGAAAAATAAGCACAATTGGGTTAGTGGTACTGAGCGTGACCCAGGAACAAACAGGCGTGTGTGTTAGCAACAGAGAGTGGCAGAAAACTAGTAAGCTTGTGAACAAGTAATGGTAGAGAAGATGGGCACTTTACCTTTAGAGCAATTTCAATGGTGAAAATGACAGTAAAAACTATATCAAAATAAAAGAGAATCTGTAAAAACAAAAGGGAATAGGAGCAGGGAGGGTAGATCAGTGACTAATCACTTAAATGGGAAATCACAGTTCAAAATCAAATACAGATGTCTGTGCACAAGGGAATGAGGACGACTCTATAGGGAATGGCTTTGTAATGATGTCCTGTTGAATGCAGTGAAGGTCCTGGCACAGAGGACAAGAAGCACATTACACATTACATTAAATCTTATTCTGAGTTACAATCCCATGAATGCTATTGAGGCAAAAAAACTTTTTGGTTGTTGTAGGTTTTGTTGTTTTTTTTTTTTTTTAATCTAATAAACTACGTTGAAGAGTTTTCCCAAATAGGCTCCCAAACTGAGAATACAAAGAGTGCCTGGCCTCTCCGTGGAAAACATGAGATTTCTTCTTGTCCTGTGCTCTCTCAAAGGAAGAAAAGCAAACTACAAATTCATAATCTAGCTATTTTTTTCTCTATCCTGAATTTCCCTGGATTAGGATGAATCACAAAGAGTCTGCCAATTGAACAGAATCTCAGCACTTGTATTGCAACCATAATTTGGTCATGTGCTAAAGGTGCCCGATCTCACATCTTTCCCTTGGCATCCTGCATAGCAAGCAAGCTGAAACACTCTTCATTCCCAGGAACCTAGACCTGGTGAAGATGATACCCATGGCACGTACAACAGACCAGAGAGAGTGGCCCTAGAGTGTCACAGAAGGCAACAGCAAGTTTGGAAGTGTGAAGGGGCTTTCAAAGTAGCAGCATCAGGGACAGAAATGTCTTTCGCTGCCAATCAATTGACAACCCACAGCAGCAAATGGGTACTTTCTCATTGACTAATGGGATCAGAATTGAACTCTCTTTGTTTCCAAAGTATTTCAATATTCCAAGCCACTTTAGTGCTATCTACACTACAGATGCTGAATATCAAAGCTTTGTGTGCCCATGGTTAGCGCTCTTTTACCATAATCAAATTCTAAATCGAAAGGCCAATATATGGAAGCTGTAGAAAAATTACAATTTGTGAAATGCAAACCTTTACTGCTAACATACTAATAAACATAAAACAGGAAACTGCCTTCTCCCATCCCACAGGTGTTTATTTTATCTCAGAGCCCGCATCCTCACTCAGATTTTACAGCTTGGTATGCCATGGGCAGTGGGGCAGCTACTGCAAACTACAGCATTATTTCACATTGCACTATTAAAGCATAATCCAAACCTGGACTGATCTGCAGACACTGCATGTCAAATGGGGGATGTATCACTTACTGCTACTGTGTAACTTAAAATTCTTTAGGTCACTGTGCAATTTTTAATCCCAAATTATTCTCAAGGCCATCAAGGGCTCTATAAACTTTCGTAACTTAGAGAATTAAAAAAGGACCACTTCAAGGGGGATAGATCTTAACTGCATCCTATATTAATTTGCATACATTATAACTGGTAATATCCTTTTGCATTGCTGCTTTGTAGGTCCTGACATTTGGTTATTATATCAATGAAGTAATTTCTTAATCAATGGGCCAGATTCATGGGTATTCTCAGGCTGCCTTGCATGACTCCACCAATATAAAGCAGCTGTAAATATGATTGAAGTGGATGATTAAGCTGTACCTGCTGCTGCTTTACATCACCAGAGCACTGCAAAGGAGCTAGAACATAGTGGCGAATCTGGTCCCAGAGCTGCAGCTAGTAAAGATGTCCCTGATAGATGAAATCATGCCTAATGAAAATGATCACTGCTCCACCTATGCAGGCAGTGCCATTTATTAGCTAGCATATTTATTAAAATTTAAATAGGAATTTACTCTAGAATATATTAAAATGAATAAGCACCTTGCCAAGGGGCAAACAGGAGAATATTGTGAGCACACAGTCTTAGGACTCGCTTGGGCTTTAAAGGCTGTTTTGATCAGACTTGGGGGGACACTTCCAAAAACTTGCTGCTTGAGCCCTGTGTGACACCAGAGGGACACAGTCACCAGCCTGCCCCAGGACAGAAGCAGTGTCCAAGCCTCTTCACTAGCCTTTGCTGGGCTCTCTGTTTCTGTCTCCCTGCTCTGGAATAGTTTGTGCCAACAGCAGCCCAAGTCTGCACAAGTCTCAGAGCGAAGGCAGAGGCAGGTGCCTTGTTTTTCAGCTTGCTTTCTTTTTTTTCCTCCCAGTCCTCTGTGTGGGCACAGGGTAGCACACAGTCTTACTGTTCTACTGTCAAAGTGTAAAGGCAGACCACATTTGCAACCCAAAGAGCTTGTCAGTGTCCCCTCTTATGATACACTTTAAACATCTCTACCTGCAAAAATTAAACACAGATTTTCATGCAACATCAGTGGTTTCAAATACAAAAGACAACTCTTTGCCCCAAACCTTCAGCTCTTTAATCCAGGACAACAAGCTCTGACTTTTTTATTTTTTTTCCCTTCTCATTTAAATCTCTCTGCTACAGATTCTGCAACAGTTTCTGTGGCATGTCAGAAGCCCATCTGCCACCTGAGATGCTGCAGCACTAATTCATATTGACATTCAGTTATCCCTACCTGGTGGGCACACTCATCTGTGCACAAGTGGGTCCTAGGTGGCACAGGTTTGGCTGTATTATTTAGCCCCATCCTTCAGGACAAAATGCAAAGCTACTCTGAGATAAGCTTGGGAATAAACTTCCATTAACACCTTCTCTGCATGCACATATGCATTTTAATGCATGCTCAGGCCAGGATATTTCAGGGAGCTTTAAATTAAGGTTTTATTACTAAACCACAAAAAAATCATCCCACTCTTTAAGCCTGGCAAACTCTTCAAGCCTGGCGAACTCTTCACCAAAACGCCACTGCAGACAGCAGGGATCTGAAGTCTCTCATGAGTCTGCTGACTCTTCTGATTTCTGCCATGACCCCAGATTAATGGAAACAACCACTGGCAAAATTAAGGGAGCACTGGACATTTCAAAAGGCTAATAAAGGTGGTCAGGAAGGAAGGTGATAATGTACCTCTGTGGTTAATGCCTTCCTCTTCTCCCCCCAGGCTAGTAAGGAGAGGAGCACAGCATATTTTTTGAGGATTATCTCAACTTTAATAATAGCTTTGCAGCTTGTGTTCAAATAGTCTGATTCTAATCTTGATAACATCAATTTCCTTCAGAGTGACTGCATCAAACTCAAGAATGTTACTCCTGATTTAAACCGGTGTGAATAAAGTGAAAATCAGGCTTTTTAGTTCAAAAGACAGCATGTGGCAGCAGAGTAAATGTTCCAAAGGGAATCTGAAAATCCCCCAAATTAGAATTATCTGTATCCCAATCAATGTTTTTACAGCTCATTTATAACGCCTTAATTCCAGGGAACAATAATTTTGCTTCAGCCTCTCTTCTTCCTTCCCCTACACACAGCTCTGAAATGAACTAGAGGCCAAATTCTGCACTGACTCATGTTCCCTGCAAAGCCCAATGATTTCACACACAGCCTACTAAAGGTACAAATCACAGAAGACAGGCACTCCCAAAGCCTCTGATGCAGTCTTTTCTGCCTTTCCTAGCTTCAACTCATGATCTGCTTACACCACACTTTTAATACCCAGCGAGGGAAGGAGGATGTGAAGCATACTTGGTTCCTAAAGGAGAGGTGTCGGACAGGGTCCTCAGCTGCCAGGGAGATGCTGCTGAGCAAGATGAAAAATAGGATCAGGTTGGTGAAAATGTTATCGTTAACGATTCGATGGCAGTGGACACGAAACCTGCAAGAGAGAGGAGAGGCACAACTTTATCTCTCAAAGAACTGCAAGACCCGGGAAACATTTCTCAAATCCTCCTCTTTTGCCAGCAGGACTGGCCCTAGAGGATTGCTCTGCAGAGCACCTTCCCTCTGCCCCAGCAGCAGGGAGAACGATGGGCCCAGGCAGCTGTGCTGGGTGCTGGGCAGCCTTGGCTCTCCACGTCATGCAGGACTCACGCTCGGTGCGTTTGAATGGAGAACAGTCACTCCCTCCTGACAGAGCCTTTTGTGATTTCCACGTGGTCTGAAACCTGCCAACCCAAAATTATACCCCTCGCTTTCATTCACAGAACCATTCCTCATTCATTTGGGAGGAAAGCAGCAGAAACAGGCTTGGGGGTGCCAGTGTCTTTCTGAGCTGGGGCTGGAGTGTCACTTAACAGGAGCTATGGGGGATCTACCTTGCTAACAGCATACAGGCCTGGCCAAAAGGATATAGGGCAGGCTGGCATTTGCAAATGGCTTCTGAGAGGACATCATGCCACGCAGGCTTGGTGCTCTTAGTGGGAAACTAGTAGGTAAAGAAGGAGCAGTCTCCCATCAAATGGCAGCTTGCTTATTGGAGACCATTACAGCACTTTCCATACATTGGTATCAGGATATGAGGAGTTAAACTTCATAACAGCCCTGTGCATAATTCTAGAGGCACTTCATTAATCTATTTAGTTCTACTCTTGGCTGTTAAGTCTCCCAGTCCCTATTATAGTAATTTTACAGATGATTGCAGAGGTTAATTTACTTCTTCTACAAATGACAGTGGGTGGGTGGCAAAGCTGGCATTAGAGTCCATGAGTCCCAATCATCCTCAGTCCCTCCCTGTTACACATACCCAAGGAGGAGTGGCACAAGCTCTGTTGTGGAAAAACTGGCTCTGAATTCAACAGTGCTTTTACAGCCCTGCCTTGCTCTGGGGCTGTGTCTGGAGGCCGAGCCCTCAATAGAGATACGGGGATACATGATACTGCACAGACCAGTGGGCAGTGAACTCCTTTCCATACCCTTGGAAAGACAAATTCCCCTGTGTCATAACAACCCTCCATTCACAGTACTAGCCTTGCACAGCTATTTTGGAAAGACAGGTGGCACAATGTGAAGTTGCATTGCAGGAGCCCATGGGAAAAGCACGAGAGAAGAATTGTTCTTCTTAGACTCCCCTCAGAGCTATGGACTCTCCTCCTCCTCCTCCCATTTCTTCTTTTATGCTCAGTCTTGGTGTGCAGCAATGAGCAGAGGCACACAAACTCTGTGCTGGGAGTGGATTTTGAGCAGCCCTTAGGACAGGAAGCTCCTACCTCACACTAGATTGATTGCATGATGGCTCTCTTGCAATTTGGACCTGAATATGTAGGGGAATTCCAATTACTGACTTTCTCCAAGCTTTCCTCCTGAAGCTTTCATGATTTGTGTCTTCAGTCAGCTTTGCAGGTGCCATGAACTCCCATTGTCAGGGGGGTCCCTACAGTTGTGCTTTCATGAGGATTTCATGCCAGGGCCTTTAAAGAAGAGAGGGGTCAAAGGAGGTCTCTGGTATGAACTGCTGAAAGGAGCTCTGCACCTCATAACCTTTGAGGCCCAACATGAAAGGGGTACCTGCTCTTTGGCTCCTTCTTCCAGCTTAGCAGTCTCTTAAATACCTGTTGTTAGGACTGAAGATGAAAAAAGCACTGGCATCAGGCATGGGCACAGCCTTTTCCTTGAGGTGCAGCTCAGACATTGGGCGCGGCCGAGGGCCGACAGGCATCTCAGGTTCTTCCTCATCTTCCTCTGCTGCAAGAAGCATTTTTGTCATTTAATGCAAAATATAACCCATTCTGCAGTGCTGGGGCATTTGTCTCTGTCATAACTAGAGCTACAAGCTAAGAACCATTTAAATAGGATGCTAAAACTTGAGGTTTCTTGTCCACTTCCTTCCCCCAAGGCAGCATTTGTTGCCCAGTGCTTGCCCTGGCAAATATTGATCTATTCTCTCTGTAAAACCATTAATGTTGGTAAACCCACAATATTCTCACAACATTCTCCTTAGATAAGTAACTGTCCCTTCTGCAAAAAAAAAAAAAAAAGCTTCAAATTACTCACTTGTACCTTTCCTGCTATGGTCTAAATCCAGTATCTGCTTTCTTATTTTCCACCGACACAGAAAATTGAGATTTGCCTTCTTCTTGCAGAAGGCTTTTACATACTCGAGGACAATTAATATGCCTCTGTGAGAATATCTTATTCCTAGAGCAAAACAGCAACAGTATTTCCTGAGGTGCTGTGTTCCCCAGGTCTCTGATCACTCTTGCTGCTTTCTTCCAGATTATGTGCAGGATTAACCTGCAGCTGAGGTTTTACTGGTGCAGGAGAGTTGTATTACTTAATATATCTTATACTATCTTCCTGCTTAAATGTCTTTCATGGGCACTTTTCATTACACTCTGGCATTAATTTGCCATCAGTTTCTGATATGCACAAAGTACAGATTATTTATCACAGAACAACTGTCTAGCCTGTCACTCCCCCTCTGCATTTCTGCCGCTGACTATTCCCAAGAGTGGCACTTGGATCTCATCCTTATTGAACTGCATCTTTTTTAATTCAGACAGTTCCTTCAGTTTATCAAGATCTGTTTTTCTCCTATTTCTGAGGATCTCCATGGAGCCACTGCCACATCTGGGATCGTGTCTGGATGAATGCATGTACACCCCAGAGCAAACACTGAGCATGGGTACACTGCCTGCCACCGATCATAAGGTCTAGAAATTGTCCTCTTTCATAATTTAGTGGGGGGAAGAGTAAAAAGGGGGGAAAGAGGCTGAGACTGCCGAGAGTCTCGAACCTGATGCCTCTGGAGCAGATCTCCAGGCCCTGTGCTGAACAATGAGCAACCTTAGGATAAAAAATGCAGAGAGGCGGTCTAAAGGTTATGTGAAAGATAAGCTACCACCTTTGAGGATTCCTTCCACCTGCTGAAGTCAGATGTTGTTTTGTAAATAACATGGTAGGATTTTGCTATTTTAAAAGATCCCAATCCTCTTGCTTTATCGGAAAGACAGAAAAAATACTTTAAGAAAGGAGTCCGGCAGGTTAGATGAAACTGGTTTATCTGCCAGGCAATGCAAAGGAGGAAACTCTAGTTAAAAGGTTCATCCCGAGTTCATAAAGGGAGATAAATTCCAGGAAGAGACTGTTCCTTCAGGGTGAGGTACTTGATCTGGTTACAGGACACATCAGAAAGAACAGATGAATCAGCACAGATCCTAATCTAGATATCAGAGACAGTGGAAAAGTGCCCTTTTTGAATGCATGCCATTATTACATGCAAATAGGATTCTTTCTTTACACTTACAGTACCAAGAGTTCAGTTCAAATTCACTTGATAGATCTTTGCATAAATGTTTGAGCTGGTACATAGAGTTTGTACTTTTTCAGTTAGTCTATTTTTTAACAGCTCAATTAATGCGTAATATACTTTGTAATACTCTTTATACAGGCTTTATTAGTTAAAGAAACATTTTTTTACATAGTACTTGTAAAATAAGTGTTAATGTTCATATTTATATAATATTCCATACTTTGCACTTGTATCTTTTACCTACAGGTTTCAGAGCAGACTGACAATGAGTGAGGTATGAAAATTCTTTTTCTTCCTTAACAGGCCAGAAAACAACTGCCCATGTGGGATATTTGAGATTCTTGCTTAAAAATACTAGTATTCTGAGTCCCTGTTCTGCACTTTCACTATTAGATCATTCTACTTCTTTTACTCAGAGGAATGCTTAAAATGCACTTTTAAATGGGTATGGAACAATGGCTCAGGAAAATGGACCCTCAGCAAAAGGATCAGCCCCATGAAGACCATAAAGAACATTGCTCCTCTCCTCTTTTACTCCTGTCTGCCATACAGCAAGGAATACATTAATGATTCTGGCAACCACATACCTTCAGACTGAAAAACACATTCAGTTCCTCAGCCATAGATAATGTTCTAAATACCTTTCACCTAAAGTAGAGTCTAGGGCACTGAAGAAAGGAAACAGCGAGGCCCCAGTTCGCAAAGAAGAACATGAGAACAACCTCAGGTCAGTTCCTAATGTATCTACCTGCATATATAACCAGCACAGTTGCTCACATTTGTAGAAGCAAATGTTCTTTGGCTGTGAAGACAAGCACAAACAGACTACAATGCAGCATCAGAGAGAAATTTGATGATGGGGATATTTTTTTTTTACTGTACAAAGACCAGAACTCTCGTATAAGGACATTGCTTTGCTTCAAGCTCCCATGAATCATCCCCGAGCTTTTACCTTCATTTGACGTTCTGAATTCTTTGTCTATTTCTGTACTAGACTGCAAGACTAGCTCCCTGTCTTCCTATAATAAACATATCATCATAATAATTCCTCTAGTGTACACAAATCTCTGGAAGAACTAGTCTGTCCTTCCAAAAAAAAGGAGCTAGGTGATCTGAGGAGCTGAAAGCACACAGGGTACTCTGGGGCCTGTGAGCAACACTGTGTAGCAAATGGAGTCAGAAGAGGTTATTGAGAAAACTGGTTGAGAAGCAGAAACAAATTAAAGCCCAAACAAGGTAGGCTGAAAGAATAAAGAAAAAAAATAAAATGAGGTGACCATTTCAAATTGTTTCTGAACACTGGATTAGGGTGAAGGATGTTTTCAGAGGATGGAATGGTACACAGGCATGGAAAGGTCACAGGCACTAACAGCTTAAATCATAAAGAGAAAATAGGTAGAACCAACTGACTGCATCTAAGAAACAATAGGATGTTTCACTCAAAGCACAGCTGAAAATGCATCCATGTGCAAGTGGGCAGGAAAAGGTGTGTTCCCAGATGGGCTGTATATGGCTGCACAGCATCTGTACCACAGCTGGACTGATTGGCAATCAGCAGAAGGATTCTGGACTGGTCAAATGGCCACAAGGGAACTGGACAACAATACATGTGGGGATTGGGAAATTCTTGCTTGCTAGTGCCAGGGGAAGCCTTGAAGCCTTGTTCTCCAGAAGCAATGACACAAGGCAGAGGTGTCATATCAGCTCTGAGAGTACCCTGGTGTTTCTGAGCTTTATACAGCAGAATGGAACAGACAACTATGGTAAATCTGACCTAATGAGGGATTTACAAAACTTTACTGGCATCTGAGCCTTATGCTTGCCTTTCATGAAGTCTGAAAGAAGTGGTCGGGTAATTTTATGAGCTGTTAAAGATCAACTTCACTTTTCACAAAGAACTGACAAACAATTCAGAGAACAGGCCTATTTAGAAATGGCAACATACAGTGGCACGTAACCAAGATGGTGTCCCTTTGCATTTCAAAACAGGAAACAGGAGAAAAACTGATCATCCATTCAAATTTTAGGTTGTGTTCAAAAGTATATTAAAACAGGGATTGGCACCCCAAGGCGGGAGTTAAAAGTGTTTTCACTTAATTTTCCACACTGTATGGCTGAATGACAAAAAATGTAGATGGAGTTTTTGTCATATATTTCATATGCTGGACTATTTCTAAGCTATCCACAGAAGGCAACTAAACTCCAATTCTATTAGCAGTAGACTTAAAATCAATACAAATGACTGTTGCTTCACTTGAAAAAAATGTAATGGCCTGCAAATCCACCCAGCTGAGAAACTGAAACAGAACTGTATCAAGCTGTTTTAATTTGTCCTCCTAACTCAAGACTCCTGCAAACCCCTTAGCAACTGGGGATGTGTGTCCAGTAAGTGCCTGTGACTACAGGGGCGATGGGAAGATTAAAGCCAGAGGCATCTGCCCCAAGCAATGTTAAAACGTTATTGCACAGTGTTGGAACTACATTCTATTCCTGATAAATTGGCTATAAATATGGAAGAATACAAGTATAGCAAATGTGGGGACTTTTTGTACTGAAAGTAAAATGCAATGAACAGTTTTCCATTTTGCTTGTCTGAAACCCTTGTCCCTCTACTTAAAAAGAAGAATTGTGTTCTTTTTTACCCTATCACATCAACCTATTATCAGACATTTATTTATTAGGAATCATGGAATAGAAGAGAATGTGTTTCATAACCTATTATAGCCTGTTATATAATCATAGAAACACGTAAGAGCAGAGCAGGAAAGGACCACAAAAGGCCTTCTGGTTCATGCCTCTGCCAGGCCAGGATCAATTAATTATTATATCTAAGCCTTTTCTGGAAGACATTTTTCTGACCTGTTCCTAACAGCATTCAGTGATGTTGGAATTCCACAACCATCTCTGTGATCTTTTCTAGCCTCACCACTAGAAAATTCTCTCTGGTGTGAATCTTAAATGTATTATTTGATAATGGAGATAATTCCCCTCCTACCTGTAGCAGGTTTTTATGCATTTGAAGGTGTTTCTCCTGCCTTTCCTAACTCAGATTATCACAGTTAATTCAATCTTAGTTCTTGCCTCCTACTAGCATTGTTTTTTCATCATTCTCTTCTATACTTTTTCCAATTCAGACCCTCTTCTCCTAAGCAGAGCACCAAAAATGAGATCTATTCCAGCAGAGAACACAATAGAACAATTGCTTTGCTCTGGTTAACTTTCACTGACCACTTAAAAGAAGCTCATAACTGCATAAAAAGGTCTTGTTTTCTCTGTTTATAAATCTCACTACTTGCATGCCTTTTGAAAGACAGCAAGCTGTTGCTGGCACCTGTTGAGCTTGTGATCATGAGATTCAGATTCTTTTCTCAAGGACTGTTACCTAACTAGCTGTGACCTCAGATCCTTTATTTGTGAATTGTTTATTCCTGTCTACGTGTAGAGCCTGGCACTTTCAATTTGATTTAGACCATTTATCCAGGACCTCAAGAGCTCTTTGAATTCTAATGCTGCCCTCCAGCATGCTTTGTGTCCTTCCTAGCTTCATGTCATCTACAAATGTAATAAGCATATTGCCTCTTCCATCATTCAGGTCATTAACAATGAACTGAACTGAACTCCAGACAGGATTTTGGGTTGTAGAAACTCACTTGGGCTGTCAATACCCTCCACATAAAGGGTGGGATCAATTTCTCTCACAATCATCTAGACCATAATTTTCTAGCCAGCTTATGAGAACGCTGTAAGACTTGGTCAGAAGCCGTAGCAAAGTAAAAGAATACAACACCTACTTCTTTTCCCCTGCGCACAAGTATTTTCAGCCCCTTCTAGAAGAAAATCAGGGTGATTTGACGTGATTTGCTCTTGGCAAATCTGTCATCTCCTTATCTTGCAGTCATATAGTTTGTTTAACCATTTTTTCAAGCATTTTTCCAAGAGTGGAAGTTGAACTGACTAGCTCTAACCTCACCCCCCATTCAGGATCTCTTGAAGAAAAACTGCTCAAAGTTCTGAGATTTCTTCAACCAATCTTTCAGGTATGTGAGAATGATGTTAATTAGGTCCAACTGACTTGAAAATCAGCCTAACTAATGCTATGGTTTGATTCCTCCCATTCTATGCTGGGATCTTATGCCTTTAGAGTTATTTTAATAAGTCACACTGTCCTTTTTGATTAGAAAATGGCACAAAAAGGAATTCAACACTTTCCTTTTTATGACTATCTGTTGTGAATCTCCCTGACCATTGAGTACTAAAAAACACACTGAAAACAAAATCATATGTATATTTTCAAATGCAAAGATTTTTATATGATTTGATTTGGTTCTCTGCAAAGCTCTGCATTTGCCAATAAAGAGCTTTACAGAGAACCCAATGAGAGATGACTAATCAGTACAGGGACTGCAAAGGACCAAGTCCACACCTGTGCAAACAGGCAAGCACATCACTCTGCCCCATCATGAAAGCATGACATGTTCAGCATGCCTGCTACCACAATTTGGCTTTATGTGCATTGGCAACTGGAGCTTCTCTTTTGTCAAATCTGGGATAAGGGGAAGAAGATGTATACCTGGTGCTTCTGTTGTAGGATATGGGCTCTTTTCTTCATTTTCATTGGGCTGATAATCATCCACATTGATCTGACAGAAATAGAAAGGAGAAGCATCAAAACCTTTATCAGACAAGGCAGATAGTTTTCATTCCCTCAGAAACCCAAGCTGCTCATGCCATCACTGCACAGAGAGTGCCTGGCTGGCAGCAGACCTTACCTTGGTAGCAGGTGGGGATTCTCCATCAGCAGTGATCGATTTCAGCTCAATTTTCTCCTCCTTTGTCTCTTCCTCCACAGCTGTTTTTTCCATCTCCTGTTTCTTTTCAGGACTAGCAGTTCTAACAATTTCAAAAGATAAAAAGCAAAGAGTTACAAAGGTGAAAAGCTTGTTTCCCTTTTAGAGACTTCATGTAATACAGCACACACCATGAGAACAATCAGCTGGCATCTCCATTCTGAGCCCAGATTACCAGTGGCTCCACCTTGTCCTCATCTGCAGGCCAAGGCAGAGACTCTGCTCTAATTCTGGATAGTGTCCTTTATTTTGTAGCTTTCTCAACGGCACATGTTTGTGTTTCTGTGTGTGTTTCTGTGTGTGTGTGTACATGCAAGAGAAGTATGTGCCATGTGTTTGTGCACGTGCATATTCTAGGTCTGTCTGCAGAGATCTCTTTGTTCCCCCAATGACAAGGGCATGGACCATTTTCATCTTCCCCTCGGTTTCCTACAAAGGTTTTGCACCTCACTGCACTCCCAGAGCGAGGGAAATCTGCTGAGTAGCATGCAGGGTAAAGCAGAAAGATCTGCACAAGAGATCCCCTCCAAGCAGCCTGGAAGACAGTGAATGGAAATAACCAGTAAGGAGAGGCTTCCCTGCTGTTGGCAGCTGGGAATGACAGAGAAGCTCCACATCCAGCTCGTGCCTCTTAAGTGTCTGTGGAAACACTAAAAGAACTGGCAAGAGAAGAGCAGCATGTGGCATCAAAAGAAAAGGAAGCTGCTGAATCTTGTCATGGGAATGACAGCCTGAAAATACGCTTTGTGGCCCAAAGCAATTGGAAGATAATAGGGAGATTCAAATGGGATTGTAACATTGACACCATTTCACACTCATTCTCTGCTGATGCTCTGAAAGCTCATCAGTCACCCAGACTTCCTTTCCCCTGCTCACATCACTGCAGCTGAGGGGACTCCCAGCTCACGGCACTTTCCTGTCCTACAGTTTGAATTCCTTTACATAAAAATTTATATATCCATAATTACATATATAATTACATTAATCACACATATATAACCTATATACACACAGAGAAGATAAACATACATATTACATATACTCACATGTATGTATATATGCATATGTATATGTATCATGTGTAACTACACTTGCAGAAATATATGCATGTGAGTGCAGATAGCTGCATGCAAATGGATTTACCTTGCTAGCTTTTTCCTTTCTTTTTCCTCTTCCTCCTCTTTCTGTGCAGATGTTAAACTCTCAGCATCAGCAAGGTTGTCCACAGCAATGGCCAAAAATACATTCAGCAGGATATCTGTTTGTGTGCTACTTAAAGAAAACTGGCTTTGAAAACTGCAAGAAAAGATTATACCAAGGCTTTCTTAATTGAAAGTTTTTAGCAACCTGTCATCATGTGCCTTGGATTTTCCAAACTTCCATTTCACACAACTGCTCAGGATGTGCATATCCAGCATGCACAAACCTACACCTTCCATCCACATAGTGAACACACTGTGGGTTTCCAAAATTTCACAACGGAATGACTGATATAAAACATCTAAGTCCAGGCTTATATTTTAGTTTTCAACTTCCCAAAAGAGTATCACTGTGCAAAAAATCCCACAGAAGAGAAGGGGAGCACCAAATGCTTTGCATCTTTGACAGTTTAGGGCACATGAGTGGATTTTATGGACGGCAATCATAGCACTCTGATGAGCATTTCTGAGGTTAATTTAGTCTGGACAGTGAAGAGTTGAGCTGACAACTCTGCCATCTCCTAGCAGAGAGTCCATGCATGGCCAGTTATGCCCGTGTAGCTCAAGGGCAAGGAATCACAACTGTTTTCTTGTGTTACCAGTCAGTGTTCAGGTCTTGTGTTACAAATCTGAACATAAGCTTGTTTTATAAATTTCTTGAGCTTAGGTCTTATTACACCATGATAACAAACCCCGGTTAAGCAAACCCCGGTTCAAGGCTCAGCTTGGAAACAGAGACATCCCCCTCCCAGGCCTCCAAGGTCTAATGGCTCCAAAGTCAGCCAGCAAGTAGACTTGGCTCACAGTTTCACAAGGAGATCCAAATTGTAGCTTTTTTTTTTTTTTAAACTGTCAGGCAGATTGCCTACCTTGACCTTCAGATAAGTGGAATTGCACCATCTCACTTTGAAGTGAGGGCATGCAGGTCAACTGAAATGTCAAATAACAGGGTTTGAGAGATCTGAATTATGAGCAAAGGTCAGAAGAGTTGGGCTGAGTCCACAAGGTGGCTTTATAGAAGCATCAGTATAAAAGGAAATGTCACCTCTGACACAGGAGGGCCATTTATTAGGGAAGCAGAAACTAAACATGGACAAATTTGGAGCAAACTGAGATGTGGAACAGAACCACAGCTCTATGTTATATGCAAATTGCTGTGAAGAGACACTCAGAGCCTAATCATGCAATGTGCTTTGTACCTCCTGGGATATGCACAGTGCCCTCACCTCACCTTGAAGTCAGAGAGAACACAAGTTACTTAAAACCAGCACAGGCTGGAAGGTTTTCTGTTTGAAGAACACACAGATTGCAGCAACTGAAATGGAACATGGGTCCTGTTAGTTTATACATGAATTAATGTATGATCTCACATAAATCAATTATGTCAAACATATGTTACTCCTATTACAGCATTTGTATATAGCATATTGTAGATTATACATATTTTTATTCCACATAAGGCTTGGATGAAAGCACATGGAATATATTACTGAAAAAGAAATTGAAGCAAAAATATGCATTAAGTACAGTAGGAACACACATAGATTAGTTTCTGGAGAAGTCAGAAAAGAAAACCTATGAGAGAATTAAGGGGAATGAAAAATAAAAACACTAAACGTGTGAAAATACGAAATAAAAGCTAGCACGTGGAACTGGCACGTAGCTGGCTCTTACAACTGTCCATATACCTTAGCACTGGCTAAAATTAAACAAACTTGTTTAACTTTAGGCAGCGTAAAGCCAAAATTCAGACCTAGGGAAAAGGTAAAAATGTGAGATACGAAATTGATTATTTTCTGACACGACAAAGTAAATGGTGGCTTTAAATTCAGCCCCTCCTGCAGAAAAGAGTAGCATCAAAGGATACAGTTTCCACAGATGAAGAGGATGATGAAGTAAATACAGACCAACATTCCTGGAAAAGAGGGGCCGCCATAAGCCATGATCCCATCATACATCACCGAATTCCAGTCCTCCCCAGTCAGGATCTAAATGACACATTCCCACCAATAAGGGATACAGTGTTAGACCACACAGAGAATTTGAAAACCCCATTAACACAAAGATATCTACTGTCCTAAAGAGCACCCCCTCCCCCAGGATGGTTGGAGATTCTGGCTGTGTCCATCTAGAAAATTAAGGAAAAAACCAAACAACAAACCACAGAACAAGGGGAATGCAAAGAAGGCCTGTGCTCAAAGTGTAAAAAAACCCAAACAGATGTCCCCTTGAAGGTGACGGCTGAAGGCAAATGGCTCTCCCACACAATTCTGTCCAAATCTTCCCACTTTTTCCAGGCATTTCCCTCCCAGGTGTCTGTTGTTTCAGACAGGTTGCACAACCTGTAGCACTGCCTTCAGCACAGTACTCCCTTGCCACTTCCCTTCATTTTGCATGTGAATGAAATCACAATCCTGATGCTCTTGGTGGATCACTCCCAATACTGCAGTTGGCTTAAGGGCCATTTCATTACTTCTGTGGTGCTGTGAGCAGATTTTTGTTCCCCAGTACGGTGGAGGGGGGAGGACAGTGGCAGGGTTGGGCTTTGGCTTGCTGCCCTGGGACATGACAATGGCTTTTCTCTTGTCCTACCCTGTTAAGACGTGGTGGCCTTGGAACACACAGAGGTTTTATCTTTGCTTCCCCTCTTTGGGAGGGAATACCCTGTGCTGGCAGCACAGTTTGGCACCTTGCTCCTGGAGCTGTTGGTGTGCTGTCCAGTCTTGGGGACTGTCAGGCTGCAGGGGAAGGGTCCCACCCCACATAAACACAAAGTGTTGGCCCCACTGGGACCAGTCGTGCCCTTACCTGAAACACTGTGAGGAGGGACTGAGGGAAGTTGTCAAATGTACTCCTCCTGGTCTGCATCTCATCAAAGTTAAACTTGCCCCCAAAGAGCTGCATCCCCAGGAGCGAGAAGATGATAATAAAGAGGAAGAGAAGCAGCAACAGGGAGGCAATGGAGCGAACTGAGTTCAGGAGGGAAGCCACAAGGTTACTCAGGGAGTTCCAATATCTGGGAGAGAAAATAGAAGCAGTTAAAATTCCCTCAATCTGAGACAGGTGCTCATGGACTGTACAGGATATTGGTTCAGGCTGCCTTCTGCATATAAGCAGGCATTTCCAAACACTCTGTTAAGCAGTGAATCATTGATGTGCTTCCCTAAGATAATGAGACCTACTGCAGCTAATGAGTAATTTTACTACCACACGTGTACATACCCAATTCCCTCCACCCCCAACTCCATGCACACACCCAGAAGATTATTACAGCACTCTCCATCTAAGGCTCTGCACATCTTATATCAATATACAGTGATTAGTTCTTGCTGCTTCAGTGAGTTACATTCTAACCAACCTCATTACAACACTCGCAGATGTTAAGGCAGCCAGAATACCTCACTCCAGAGAATGGCCTGCAATAACCAACAAGAACAGATGGGGAAACAACTCTTTGGATGCAAATACGAACTTGCCCAAAATCTGGTGTGTGTGAGTACATGCCTGGGCTCACTCATGGAGAGAGGTTGCTGAGCTTTCTGGAATTGAGAGGAATGACAACGATATTAATGGTCCTTTAACGTGGACCCTAAAAGAGACTCCAGATCTACATCCATTTGGAAGGGCACACCATCACTGCTTTACTTTGGGATTCAAACCTGCTATCCTTCCTCAAATAGGCTGCAGAACATTTTGAAAGGCCTTCATTCAAGAGAAAGGATGGCTAAGAACTGTTCTTGTGCCCAGTTCAGAGTGATGTATGATGCAGAGAAAGGATCTTCCTGCCCTTCTGGTTCCACTTTAGGGTTCAAAGAGATGCCAGCAGCATGACTGCTGCAGCACGTAAGTTTGCTTGCATTCTTTGCCAGCCGGCAGGGGAGTCACGAGTTGGAAAGAGGCTTTAGAAGAAATTTCTAAATTTTTTGCCCATGAAGCGATCTCCACTTCAGACTTGCATCTGCTCAACCACTCCTATTCTACCGCTTAGCTGGTCATGGCCTCTTCTCTTTTATGTTTTTAGTCTGGCAGAGCTTTCAGACTGGGCTGAAGATTAGCTGTCATCTTCGAATTGCCTCATTTCACTGGGCATTACTAGCGAGCTTCAACAGCTTTCACAGGTCAGCAAGCCAGTAATGTTTGTCTGTGATCTCTGTGTCTTCCTTCTACCTCGCCTACCGCCACGCTTTGAGATTCCACCATGGCCAATGTCCTCCAGTCCCTTCTCCCAGAGCCTGAACATTTCTTTACTGAGAAGACTGCATTTCTAACCATATTGACCTTGAAGAAAGAGTTCCGTGTAAGAAGGATGGCAGACATGTCTAGTGCTCTGGCTCTTTTGAGGAAGCCTGATCCTTCAACATGTAATTTTTTTCTGAAGGTAATATACCCGTTAGAGACAAGAGTTCTTAAAATCCCAGTTAAATTAATATTTTTAAAGTGACAGTGTAAAAAGAATACTTTTCTTGTCCCATGGAAGACAGGACTGCCTGAGCAGCCCAATCACTTTATGAAGGTTAGCAATCTGATCTGCAGAGGGACACTGCCATGTCCTCTGAAGTTTAGCAACTGGTTCATCTCCAAGGACTGAGCTTCAAAGAGAACTGTGATGTTTTCCCTCCAGCCCAGCTTCAGCACTTCAGAGAAAACTAGAGTGCTTTAAAGTTTAACTGCAATTAAAAAGATGAGCAATGAAAAACTACAGAGCAAAGGTAAGGGCATGGAAGCTCTTGGGCTCAGTGCCACCAAATATCCGCACGGAATGTGCAATGTAACAGCTCCCTGTGTTTGCATTTATGCTTACAGCTCACATACTTTCACACTTTAGAAAGAAGGGAAAGTGACAGGGGAAAAGGGAAAAATTCATTTCTGATGGAAGTCGAATGAATTCAGCATCCTTAAAGCAGAAGTTGATGGGCTCCAGAATATCTCTCCGAGTCCTCCAATGTCAGCCAGGACACACATTTTCTAGGCCTTTCTAGCAGTGCCCCTAAGGAGCATACAGGAAAGCTGTTACACATCTGATCAGTCCCAGTGACTCACTTTAAGATTAAATGCCTTGTAATCTCAGCAAACAACTGGGCAGACGTCTATCAGCTCTCCATTTCTTAAAAATTGCTCAGTACCTGAGATTCAGATTCTCATGTGACTATCAAACTTAAAGCAATTAACTGAGATGGCCTGGTGGTAAGATTAGTGCTGTTTTGTCTGTGTAGTGAGTGCTAGCTAGAAATACAGCACCATTAGAAAAGTAAATAAACCAGCTGGGGGAGGGGAAGGTGGGAAGAGAGAAAGAAATAAGAAAAAGGAGAGGATAAGGAAGGCTTGACTTGACTAAGATGTGAAAATAACAATTGCCTTATCTCAGGGTCCTAGAAGCCTGACCTAGAAGTCTGACCTGAGGTTACCATCTGTCACATTAGCTGACTTTAGGTGGTTGCAGAACTAACATGAACACTCCCTCAAAATGAGATCCGGGATTACTCAATGAAACACAAGGTTTTTAAGTCAGCAATGGCTGAAGCCCAGGCAAAGAAAAGTCTCTCAATACTTCATTCTCCCTGGTTAATAACTTACTGCAAAGGAAAAACACAGCACTGCTGAACGGAATCGGAAGTTTTGGACCAGGCAGCGTATAGTGGGAAATATGATAGAAAGCACTGCTGCTGCCTCAGACTTTTAGGGAAATAAATGTGCTCCTTAACAGCCCCCACTTGCAGAGCTCAGACCCTTGAGGATGCCAGTGAATGGGGCACTGCAAAACACCAGTGAGCAGGATGTGATTATGATCCCTGTTTCAAAGTGGGGGAATGATGCAGAGAAGTTAAATGGTTTGTTCAACACCTCACACAATAACCAGTTGCAGAACTGGATTAGAATTTAACGTGTTCTTTTATTCTCTTCCCTCTCCTCTCTCTCCATTGCCTTCCACAATGTCTTAATGATACTGGCAATCACAGATGCAGAGCTTAAAACAGTAGCAACAGCTGACAGTCTCATAGTAGGAAAATTTCCCACACTGTTCATCCAATATAAAACCACTTTGAAAGCAGGTACAAAAAAAAGGCACCCTGTCTCTCCTCCCTACAGTTAACACTGACATATCTAGTGGCAGGATTAGGTATAAACCATCGACTTTCTGTATGCTGTTGCAAAATATATGATTTATTTTTTAAATATAAAGGACTATATGTAGGGATTTATAAAGCAGTGAAGGACTATTTATAATGAGAAAACAATTTGTCTTCTCATAGCAAAGAGGGAGATGCTCTGCACAGCACTTTAAAAATTAGGGAGAATAAAACAAACAGATTATATTGTCTGCTTGTCTAATGTCTTTATAATTTTGGAAGAAATGTTTGCTCTTGAAATTCTAAATGTGGTTTCTAAAATGATGCATTGTTCATCCGATGGAGCCTTTATTTGTTTCTATTCTATTAGGGAGCTATATTTGTGTTTCTCCAAGAGTTGTATCATCTTGATCCACCCAGAATTTGTTTGTGCTTGGTGTTTATCATGGAAAATCCATCTAAATATATAAATAATAGGCTATACTGATATATTCTCACCAGAGTAATTTTCCTGCTTTGTGCCTTTTTAATACCTTTGATTATCACCATTTTCACGTCTACTGTATGTCCCCCGTCATTGCTGATGAATATATATTTGACATAAAACACTACACTATCACCCCTCCTACCCCTCCTAGTTTTCTAGTATTGTATCTTTCTGTATTGTCTTTGCACTCAGGTGGTGTATTGCACCAGTATTGATAATGTCATCAATAAATCATCATTGTATTTACAGCTGAGTGAATGATGGAAAAATCTGCAATTTACCAGAGAACATCAAGGTGGAAGTTTTGCTTTAGGGCCAGAATATTCACTCCTGTATTAAGACATGAGTGGGCCTAAAATACTGCTTTGGAGGCTTGTGTTAGGGATTTCCACATGAGGGTGAACTTCACCCACGGAGGGAAGAAATCATGAAGAAAATTATGAATAATTACAAAACAGATAAATTTGAAACTACTGCAACCTACTTGCCAATATTTCAGGAACAGGAAAGAAGGCAAAATCTGATTAATACATTATGCAGTATGAGTTGTTCCTCATCTCTGTGTTTTACACATGACCCATGCACAAATTGCAGGAGACATATTCCAGGTAACATTTATTTCCATGAAAAATTGTATTTTAATTGTGCTGCAGGATGAAGGCAAATATAACTAGTCCTACTGCTGGTTGGTTCCATCATTACATCTCTTCCAGAAGCTTTAGGAATATTTGAGTACTTTGACAGCTCAAACTTTTCAAAGTATTAATATTATTCTCTCAGTGTTTGCCTTTCTATTAGAGAATTCTCCTGGCTAGCTTATATATTTTGCGTAGGAGTGGAGAAATGTCTTGAAAAAACAATGACCTCTCCAGGATGCTATGTTGAAGCTTATGCTTTTATAGCTATTGGTATGTTGCCCTGGGTGTATCTGATTACCCAGTGCCTGAAACAGCTCCTGGTTTCCTCAGAAACCAGGCCTGGGACTTGGTGATGACAGCTTTCAGACCCAAAGATCCAGGAAAAACAGTCAGCAGACCAGAGATCCCCACTATTTCTCAAAGACCAAAGATACCTTTCTTGCTGGAAACTCTTGTTAGCTGGAACGTTTTCCCCTCTTCTATAATCACAAGTCTAAACAGACCACTTCCCCCCCCCCCCCCCATTCTAATAGTTGTAGGCTTGCTTTGGCCTCTCTGAGACTGATTTTCTGTCTCTGCCATCTGACCCTGAAAACCATCCATCCTGCCAGAGAGCTGAGGCTCAGAAGCTTTAAGGGTAAATTTCTTATGGTGAACAAGTCCAAGTCTGGTGGGTTTTTTTGCCTCTCAGCTCTGCCATCTTGACTGTCTTCAAGTTTTGGCCTTGTTTTCCTCATGTGCTGTGTGTTTTTATCTCATATTTGTCAGAGGTTTCCTTTGGAGGGGTGTGTTACAGCAATTTTAGGGACATTTTCATAGCTGAGCATGCAGAAAACACACTCTTTCACCACCTCAGTCAAGCTTTTTATAAGGTGTTGACTGGTGCCCACATGGGAAAAGGCAGACCTTGTGCTACTTGTGGTAAGCACTTGGATAAAATTGTTCCAAGAGCTCCCATTTGATTAAGTTTGGAGCTGATCTCTCCTACAACCTCCCCTCAAGCTGAAAAAGCCCTGCCAAACCAAGCTGGTGTTTTTGGAGGCACCTGACTCAGGAAGCAGCGCCTGTTTTAATACACGTGTATTAAATGTGCCTTTATGCAGAGGGAGAGGAGAAAGAATGAAAAGGAAAAAGAGGGGATACTGGAATCTGGAAAAAGTCTGGTTTGTTCATAAAGCTGCTGCTTCATGATGGACTCCTCTGAAGGAGAATAGCTGGCAACATCCTTTGCCTATAGCTGCTGGTGTTGACACAATCTCCCACTCAGGCCACTGTTGAGTCTACTGGAGTTGGCATGGGCTCCTCAGGCAAATGCTGTTTTAACTCAAGGCAGTCTTTCAGGCTCCTCTCTGTCCCCAGAAAGCATCAGAGAAGGTCACAAGGCTATCTGCTGTTTTAGTTTTGCTTTGTTCTTTTGCAGGGAATCATAAGAGCCCAATCTCAGCTCGAATTACCATTCCAGGTTTCAGTTTAACAATTTGCATGGTATCAAGTGTCTCCAGCTCCCTATGCCAGTCTCCTCACCAATCCTTATCACTCACATCAGGGATATCCAGTCTGTACAGTCCTCCCCAATTCATTACAGACAGCAGAAGATGAGGACTATTAAACTACACTCTCACTACCCAATTAGTGGTGGAAAAAGTGAAAAACACCAGGGATGTGAGTGACGTGTACCTATATATGTTGTGCATTGAGCAGTAGCCCTCCTCCAGCCCCAAAGAAGCAATAAAGTACCTTGTGATTTTAAATATTCTTAGGAGTCGAACACATCTCAAAACCGAAATGCCCAGTGGTGACATGATCTTTGTCTCAACCAGGATTGTTTCCAGGATTCCTCCGCACACAATGAAACAGTCAAAGCGGTTGAAGAGGGACACGAAATAGGCCTGGAGACCAAGGCTGTACATCTTCAGCAGCATCTCTGCCGTGAAAAGAGCTAGCAGCACCTTATTGGCAGTGTCTCATGAAAAACAAAAAGGAACAGATTAGGAAACTTAGTCAAAAGATCACCACAGTTAATCATCGGCCCTTGCTTCTTAAGAAACCTCTTCGGGGATCAGTCTTAAAAGTTAACTTCATATAAGCTTGGTTCAAAGAATGAACTTCAAAAGCGTGGGCATCTCATTCACAGAAGTGTTTTACCAGGATGGTTACAGCACTTCTTATGTATTGCACATCCAGCTGCAATGTATTACACAACCACACAACCTCCAATGGCAGGGACGTGCCCTCCTGTGCACAACCTCCCATCACACCTGTCATCTGCAGGGGAGAGTGGGAACAGAAGAGCTGCTGTGCTACCTACTGTTGCTTAATTAAGCCTTTCAGCTGCTCTCACCTCCAGAGAGAATTCAACTGTTCTGCAGACAGGAGAACTTTACAAATCACTCTTCATCACCTCCCAAATAATTAGAAATTATCATAAGTGCCATTTCAGGGAAAACCTTGGAGAACGTGTGGCTCTCGGTAGCAATCCATTAATTGGAAATCCAGTTGCAAACATATATTTAGCATAAGTTCCTGGTTTCACTTACACCCAAGGAAACACCACTTTGGCTGGAAACAAGGTACTTACATTTTTCCTAAAACTTCTCCCATTGTAGGCAGGGATGTTTACTGTATTATTTAAGATCCTCCTCAGACAGAGGACTATTTGGACCTGCGTATGCTCCTTTTACATTGTGTGCTTTAATGCACCAGCTCCTCTCTCAGGTCCCTTTTTTTGACACTGACCATAATAAACAGAACCATCAGCTTCTCCTCACCTTGGACCTCCGTGAGCCAGTCTGGCTGGTTGTAGTGTTCAGAGGCAATGGTGAGGGTGTTGAGGAACACAAGGAAGATCACCAACCAATAGAAAACATTGGACTTGACAGCGGCACGGCACTTTCTTCTGCAGAATCGATTCCATCGGCGCCAGTAGCGACTTGAAATATTGAAAAAGGAAAAGTTCTTTTCAGATAGGGATCCATAGGCTATTGCAACTCTCTGCCAAGAGAGACTCTAGTCTTGATTTATTGTTCAAGAGCAGTAGAGAATAACTTTAAAGTTCACCCTGAGAAACATTCTCTCATTCTCATCTGAGTCGGCAGTTGTGATCATCCTTCCTTTATCTACAGGAATAAAGTTAGTCCTAAACCAATTTGCAACATCTTCAAGCAATATCTTAATCTGATTAAGACATCCACTGCAGATACCCTGAGAGGTTTTTTTAGTTCCCACAAAAATAATTATTCTCCTTGTATTTGATGCTTATAGCCTGCAATGGGACCTTGCCCAGCCTCAGGATATTCAGTGAAAAAATACCCACTATGCCACATGAACCTTTGGATTAAGTCTTTGGAGAGGTGAGGTCAAATAAAATCCACGTAACATTTCCAATATTCAGCAGTGTTCAGAAGTAAACCCAATACAAGGCCTAATTCACAACAAAGCCCCAAAACTTACAGGACCTCAGCATCTCACCTTGATGCCTGGAACTAAGGGTACCATTTGCTAATCAACAGACTTTTTAAAGTTTGCCTTCCATGAACACATCCCCTTGTGTCACTGATTTCTGAGGGTAATTACTAACCACAGAAGATATTTAAAGCTAATTACACACCTCCTACTCTTCAGAATTTAACTTGCATAGCAACCAGTTTCCAGGCAACACTTGCCACTGTATAATAAATCTAATAGTTTTATATAGATAATATATACATATGTGTGAGCGTGTCTCTGAAGGGACACACACATACACAACATTACAGAGAGAAAGAACTTTTCTTGTCTATTCTTCTCTTGTGTATTAATTTCAGTGATAAACTATAGCCCTACTTGAGGTCAGGATTCAGCATCTCTAATGAACTAAAGCCAGGCAATGTGAACACAATGTGAATGAGAATGTTGCAACAGCATTTTAACAGGTAATCAAATCTGGAGTGTTTTATCTGTGCAATTTATAAAGGCACCCAGACTGGCTATCACAAACATTCAAAAAGGGTTGTGTGTTTTGCAGTAGATTTGGGACAAGAAAAGATCTTCCCAACTTCCAAAATAGGCACAACACTCAGATGTTAATGTTGTCATTAAACCCATAGGAATCCCACGCACTTTAGTGTGTACCTGTGCACAAACGTGCATGCACATGAAAATGTATGGTGGTTTTTTGTGCTCACACCTATACCCTTTACACAGGGATGTATAAATGCAGGATGTACACATATGTGCATCCCTAAATTTTTATTACTGTTTGTTATTTAGGTAGCTGAAGGACACGGTTACTTGTTACAATTACACTGAAAATTAATTTAGTTTTAGGGGTTTTTAAAGTTTATTTTAACTTTTTATAAAACTGACTTTGAATTCAGGGTTATGGAGGCAGCTAAGCTCCTACCAAAAAGGTAGAAATGGACTTTAACAACCAAGTTCCATGAGTTCAGTCAGCCTTTCCAGTGCAAACACCCTTGGGACTGCTTCACTTTTTCAAAAGCTGTAAAGTCAACAGAAAAACACAACGAGAAAAACTCCCCATGTCCCAGGGTGAAAGGGAGAACTTCACAAATAAAATGCAAACCTCATCAGTTGAAATATTTACAATCAAGCAAAGCAGAGGAGTGCAGCAAAGTGTAAGAAAGAGAGCCTTGAGCTGACAGGGTTGATGTTGATGAATGCAGTATAATTATGTGGTTGAACTTTACTTCTGATATTATGTTTTATGGTTCGAGATACGTAGGTAGCAATCAGATAGGCACTTCTGAGTGGAATAATGTCACTGTGCCTTATTTCAGTATAAAACTAAGAAAAACAATCTTTATTTTTGACTAAATCTAAGATGTTTGGCAGTGTCTCCTAGAATCACCACTGAATCCTAGAGATGCTGGACTAAACCAAAAAGTAAGGAACAAATCCAGTAGAAAGGAGGAAAAGCAAACATCAGTTTTACTTACCTAAATTTTGATTTTGAGATCCGGTGCCTGAAAGACAAGAATTGCCATTAAAGTCTCTGAAGCTGTCTCATACCTCCCAGGCTTTTGTGAAAATAGCAACAGAAAGAAACAAAGTTAAGCTGAATTCATTTTTTAATCAATGCTATTCTCCTCTTGAGTCTGCTGTAAGTCAGTGTAGGCACTGGGTATGGAGAATTCCCTGACACAGAAATTTTGATTTTTGTGGTAAGTCACGAAGCAGGAGTCATGCCATGATGGGATTCTACCACCTATAGATATCAGTGAACTAGCTTTTCTCTTGGGTAAAGGGCTGGCCTAATGCTAGGGGCACTCTACTACTGCTAACAAATTAATTTCTCAAGTATCACCCTTTTCTTTTTCTTTTTTTTAGTCACTATTTTTTTATATATTGAAATATGTATGACTTGATACAGACAGACTTGTTGCTTTCACACATCACCTATCACTTCAGGATATATAAGAACGTTATGAAACCATAATAACAGAGAAAATAATGCTTTCTCCCTTTTTTTCAGCAATTGAAGGAAAAACAGTGCATGATGGATATTTTCAAACAGATATCAACTCTTATTTGTCTTTGTTATCTATGTCAATTGCTTTGCATTCGAACAGGTCTGTAAAATAACAGATTCTGTTGCTATCAATGAAATTTTCAGAATTAAGCACTCCTGAAAATTTGGCCCTGTTCCCATGTGTTTAAGTATATAATTTCATGTATTTAGGTTTATTCATCTAAATAGTCTCGTTAACCTTTTATGAGAAGTCACAGACAAAGCTAGAAATAGACCCCAATACTCTAACCACAACCTTGCTCTGCTTGACACATCTCCTGTAAGGCCTTTGAACTCTTTGGTTGTCTTTTGGTACATCCATAATGATGCAAAGAAAGAAATAAATGTGTGTGGATACAAAGACATTAGTCAGAGGTGATTTAGGAAGCTGTAAAATTCACTACCAATATCAGAAGAAATGAGAATATGGGGAATCACTATGAACAAGATATTTCTGCTGCGTTGAAGCATTTCTTAAGGTTCCCTCTATGATGGGAAAGTGATTCATTGTTGACAACAGTCAGCAAAGGTCTTACTGTACTGCCTTAAAATTGGATTCACTGTTAGTAGACACGGGACAATGCAATTCTCAAAGCATCTAACACTACTTCCTGTAGCAGTCTTAAAAATGGTCAGTCCCTGCTTGAGGACATCAGTTACTGACAAGTAATCAGCGATGGGTCAGGTTCCTTATGTGAAAGAGGTTTCAGTGACAGGAAAATTTCACTAGCAGATGGTCCAAGACAAAAACAACAACAAAAAAGAAGCCTTTGCAGCGAATACATCATTCCTGCTGTGTCACAGGCAGCTTGTCTGGGTCGCATACTAGGCAGCAGTGTGGTTACAGACACACACAAGGCTCTTGATAGAGAAGAAATAATGCACTGGTGAAACAGAATGCTAAATTATGCTGCCCAGACAAAGCAAGCTTTAAGACAGATGCCAAGTGAAGCACCTACAAAGCACATCCTTAAAGCTATTCCACTTCTCACTGAGAACTCTGGCTTGATAAGCACTACCTACAAACCGTAATGGATCAGATTTACAGGCAACAGGAAAGAAGACTCAGACAAAGATGGGAAATGAAAAGATGAAAAAAATCACATTGAAGGAGAAAGCTGGGCACCAGAAAGGAGGTGGTGAGGATTTTGATAGGAAAAGTTTGGCGGGGGTGGGGAGGGAGAAGGAGAAAGAGAAAGAGAGAGAGATGCATTAGCAAACCTGCCCGGTGGAAGGGGAAGGACAAGGGAGCGTGAAGTCCTCTGGTGACCTCTCTGGTTAATAGTTTTGAAGTGAGGCAGCTCTGTGGCATTTTAAGGAATCATTTATTTAAGCAAAAGAGATGCAGCAGGTGTAGTACTCATCATGCATGGGATAATTATATCTTTGGAGCATTATGAGCAGCAGCCAAGTGCATTCAGTGCTCCCACAGGTTAGCTACAGCCTTCGTTCCACCCCCCCTCCACCTTTCTTTGCTGCTATGGCAGAAGGCTTTATCACATGTGGGTGTGCTGTATATATAGAACAGGACAAGGAAGGAGGATTAGATTTATATTTAGAGGTAGAATCCGAGAGTGAAATGGAATTTTGGAAACAAACTGTATAACAACTGATTCCGAAAACATTATGCACGAATCTGAAACACGTCTTTCAAATGACTGTTATGATCAAGATTGTTTATCAGAAACAAGGATATCAATGTCCTATAAAAAATGCTCTTATGGCATCATTAGGGGCTGTCAAATAGTCTTGATTTGGGGCCTTGCCACGGTGTCTTTGTGACACTCCAAAGTGCCACTTGGCAGGAGTTTAGGGTGGACCAGATTTTCTGCTGAGTTTAAACACGGATCTCTTGCATCCCTGGTATTCTGGGAGCTTTATGTCATTGGGAGAAAGAGAGTGTCTCCATTTGCATCAAACTATGGAATGTCTTGAGAAACTATTGTTTAAAATCATGGCATAGGAGCCTGTATGAAAATCACTTCAGATTACTACTGAGCATGGAGACACATAACTCAGATTGTCTTTTAGAAAGACAAACACAAAAATCAGATCTCTACTGTGTGAAAAGCTATCTTTAAAATTCTCTAAACTCTTAACCTTACACAGTGATGTACCACACACAGATAAGACACTGATATTTAAAGATTTTTTTATCAACATAAACCTCTGGATAATCTGCATAACTCAAATGTAGTGAGATATCCCACATTTTGAGAGATAAGATTCTTGAAAAATCTTGTAGGTCACCAAGCATGACAAAAAGGCCACGTTACAACTTTTTTTCTGGGTGTGGATGTTACTAAACACGACCATAAAATTATCTGACATGCTGGTTACAGCTACTTTTATATTATATGATTCCACTTAGAGGCAACTATCTTCATGAGGATTCACTAGCAAAAGCTCTAAGAAAAGCAGTAACACAGAAATGGACTTTACTGTGCCTCTGGGCTATACACAACTTTGGGGAACATTCAAAGAGCTTCACTGTGCATATCTTCCGGATTTTAGAACTGTGAGAACACAGTCCTGGTGTGACATTTTTGCAGTTACTGGTCAAGCAGCACATCTTTTCCTCTCTCTATCCCTGCTGATGACATTTCTTTGCTTCTAGACAGGATGCTGGCACCCCTGAAGAGAAGATGTCCACTCTAAGGTCCTTTTTTCACGTATTACTGGGGTAAAAGCATACAGTGATATAACATAATCAGGAATGTAAGATGCATGCATGCAGTCTGCAGCCTAATAAAGTGTTAGGCCCTCATCTGAGTTTCTGCAATTCACAAAAAAGCAATGGGCCTCCATCCTGCCTCTGTACAACACAATTAAAACTGGGGAGCTGTACAGGAACTTGCAGTGACCATTTCTCATTTCTGACCATTAATTAAAAGCTTCCAGCAAAACAGAACAGATGACCAGCCCTGGAGAACTTGCATTCTGATGTGGGCTGAGATCCTGCTGCTGAGGCAATCACTAGATTTCAGCAGAGAACTCACAGAGATGCCTTTTTTTTTTTTTTTTTAAACACTCTGGCTCTCCTTGCAGAAACACTGGATGAAGAATGCTGACCTGATGGGAGCAATGCTGGTTTAAAGAGGCGGTTGTTGGCCTGCTGGTTTTAAGAGGTGGTTGTTGGCCAGCAGAAGTAAGAATCTACAGAACATCCTTAAGAAAACTGGATCTGTCTAGTTTAAAATTGAGCTGGTTTGCTATTCAGTAGGCTTTCTTACAGGCTAGGAAAATAGGCCAGCACTTCAGTATTCAGTAAATAATGTTGCTCTCCCTGTGGCGAGTCACAGGCAAGTCCTGACAGAGTCCGAAGGAGGAAGATAACTCCTCTTCCACAAGGGCATGCTATTGTCCTTTAGACACATACCTAGAGCTCACTGTGAATATTAAAAGCACCTTGCTCACGATAAACTGGAGAGCAGTAACTGAGACTGACACATAAGGGTTGATCCCGTGTGTTTTCCCGCTGAAGTCAGCAGTGGTTTCAGAGCTTTTGGCAGACTTTTCTTACCACTGCCCCTGATGTGATGGGACCAAAGTCCTCACCACATCACAAGGAGTCTATCTTCTCATCAAGATAAAACCAGCAGCAACTACAGCAAACCTGCAAGCAAACCGACTCTTTCGCCTTTACCACTGGCTCCTATGCTGATGATTGCAAGAACTGCACAGAATTATTTTCCCAGCCAGAAATGCACAAAGGGAAAAATCCCTGACCATTCAGCTGCCAGGGAAAGCTTCCATCACTCATAATATTTTCAAGACACACTGTTTGCAGTTGGAAATCCAGTGTAGGTTTCTCATTTTGGTTTATCCTTTTTTATTGTTTGAACTACATTTGGTGGAAAAGCAATTGAACTGTCCCCCAAATGTATGGAAATCCTGGCCAAGGTGAAAATGCCAAGTGGCTTATTGTTTCAATGAAAGCAGATAATTTTAAGCCCTCTTTCCCTTTGAGCTCAAGTGCTTCGCTTTTCTATTGAAGCTCTACGGAACATTAGTTTCCACAAAGGTCTTTTTTTTAATCTAATACATATGTATAAAAGCAAGCTCTATTGTGGCACTCCAGATCTGTATGGTTGTATTTGAAAATTAACATTCTGCTTGTATTGGAAGATTATATATGCTGACACCCTGCACTTAACAGATTACTCCTGATTATGAGCAATAGCCTGTCGTCAGGAATCTAAGTCCTGCACAGCAGTAACCACAGAGGCTCAGGGAAATTACTGGCTGTTGGGAAGCCCTTGGTATAAGGATATCCTGTAAATAGAAACCCATTGCTCCCAGCTCTGGGTTTATCCCACTGATGCCTGCTGCAGAGGAAACGTGTTTCTTTGTACCCTGAGGCAACAGGTTATTAAAGCTGTGACACATCAGAAATAAGATAAGTTCCACTTCCAAGTGTTGTCCTTGAGGATAAAAGCTGTTGTGTTCCTACCTCAGGGCAAATGTCAGAGCAACACAAGGCAATACCATGACAGTGATAATATACTGTGAAAGTTGTGGGATGCTTTTTAATGTCCTGTGGAACCCTACAAAACCATTTTCAGATTCCAATGCCTGATGAAGTTTATACTATACCCTTAGGAAGGGAACTGCTCTGTGCCACAGCACTCCTGTTGCCAGCAGAATTACACCAGGAATGAATATGAATGAAGTTGTTTGTTTTTTTTTTTGTTTTAAATGCTGAAAGATTGGATTTACACAACAAGCAAAGAGAGATTAGATGTTAGATTCCTCCTGAAACTCCTTCTGCTGGTTTGAACACTGGCATTGCTCCAGACAGCACAGCTGATGGAGGCAGTTTCTATAGCATGGATACTATAGAAATAAAAGCTTCTTTGAGACAATTCATCAGCAGGAGATAGCTTGTGTTTGAGAGGTACTCTCCTGATCTCACATAGCATATGTCTCTGTGGAGCTGAGAAAGGCTGTCAGGGAAGATCTCCTTTTCCAAAAGGCACGTTTGAGCCTGGCTTCTCAAGCAGATCTTTCTGTCATTCACAGGCACAGTTTTTCAAAGCTCTACAGATTTTTAAAAGAACAGAAAGAACAGCCAGTAATTCTAAGTTATCTCCAACGAAAAAGTTTTTCCTTAAGTCTCCTGAGCACTTTTTTTCCTTTTATCGTGAGTGCATTTGGATGGCAAGCTCAGCCTGTAACTGTGGTGGTGGTGCTGGGGTGGTTAAATGCCGTAGGCAGCTTGATGTCACTAAATAAATAAATACATTGCCTTTGACTTGAAATCCCCACCTTACTTCAGTCGTGTCTGGCTGCAGTTTGCCCAGTGCAGCCTCTGCCCTCTGGGAAAAAGTGGGGACTTTTGGCCACTGGGTGATTTTAGAAAGCTGGTAAAAACCAAGACTCACGTGCAATACATGAAACTCAACAACTGACCAAAAAACTTGGTTACATTTCAACTGTAAAAACAGAGGGCAGACGACTGCTCAAAAGTCCTGGCCTAATCTTCAACTGGAGTAAATCAGGATGGCATGAGTATAATTATTAATGCTTATTAAACATCTCTAGTACTTGGTGAGGAACTTTTTTGAAAAGCTGAACTGACTTCCCACATGAATTTTCACTATTCTTGAACACTGGGCCAAATTCTGATTCTTACTCAGGTTCCAATAAAAGAAAACACTCATTCAGATAAATTCTTGCTTAAATTTTATACGTTCCAGCAGGAATATTAGCCTATGGGGTGTTTAAAAGAGGGATCAGTGAGAAGAGTACTTAATACCAGGAAAAAGCCAGGAAAGCTGGTTTCTCTCTCTGCCTAACTGTGTGACACAGTAACAAAAGAAACCAGAAAGCATTCCAAACCTCAGCATCAACGGAAGATCTGAATTTACCCAGGACTAAGGAATTTGCAGCTTCACAAAGCTTGAAACAAACATTTTACAAAAGCAGGAAGTATTGGCAAAATTTGTATCTCACCCCAGAATTTCATATACAATGATATAGCCATTCATTTTCATGCATGAAGGAGCCCATTCATCTCCTAGAGATGAAAAGCAATCTGAGCGAGGCCTTGAGGATCCCAACTGTCCTTGGGTAAGGAGTAAAAAAATCCTTCTCAATAACAGACTTCAATTCTCCTACTATACATCATCCATTTTCAAATGAAGCGAAAAGTAGCAAGGAAACTGTTTATCTCTCTGAATATTACTTGTCCTGGTCTGGTGAAACTTAAGGCCCTGCTTTAACATTTGCAACATGAGAAGAAGAAATGAACTCAGTCTTCCTGTAATTTTCCTATGCCTTCTTCCCTAAAACCTGTTGGACTTTGCCATCCCTGCTCCTAATGCCAAATCTGAGGACTGCCATTCTCCTGTGAGCACGCTGGGCTATTTTAAGCAAGCTTCATTCTAAGTCATGATTACCTTTAGAGTTGGGTTTAACTTTGGCTCTCCTGGCCACACTCCAGCTAGGATAATTATGTTCTGCATGCCAAAATTCCCCATGCAGTTTCAGTGCAGAACAAGCTATCCCTCAAACATCTCCTTATACACTTGTGCCTGTTGTTTTTAAACACCTGTCACATTTTACCCTGAAGGTGGCTGAACTCTAATGCTGTGAAAACAATCCCTGCATTTACAGTTCATAAAGTGCTTTAGGATCCGTTGGGATTAAGAACATCAAATGCAAAAATGAATGCAAGCTGTAATATTAAAAATATATGAAACTTTATAGTAGCTGTTGCCATTGTTTTTGGCACTGCGTCCCCTCTCCATGAGGGACTTTAACCACTCTCACAGATGCTGGAAAAGCAACACAGCAAAGCACAAACAGTCCAGGAGGTTCCTGGAAAGCACTGATGACAACTTTCTGACACATGTAGTGGAGGATCCCACAAGGAATGGTGTACTGCTTGACCTCATACTACCAAACAGGGAAGGCCTTGCTGGAGCTGTGAAGGTTGGGAGCAGTCCTGGCTGCAGTGACCATGAGCTTGCAGAGTTCAGTATCGGGCAAGGAGGAAGCAAGGCAGCAAGTAAAAGTGTAACCATGGACTTCAGGAGAGCTGATTTTGGCCTCTTTAGGGATCTTCTTAGAAGAATCCCATGGGAAGAGTTCCTCCAGGGAAGAGGTGTTAAGGAGAGTTGGCTGATATTCAAGGATAAGTTCCTCCAGGCTCAAGAACAATGCATCTTGATGAGCAAGAAATCAGGCAAAGGGGGCAAGAGACCTCTGTGGATGAACAAGGAACTCCTGTCATTACTGAAGCAGGAAACAAACAGGAGATGGAAGCAGGGTCAGGCCACTTGGAATGAATATAGAGAGGTTGTCAGAGTAAGTAGAAATGAGACCAGGAAGGCCAAGGACCATCTAAAATTAAATCTGGCAAAGAATGTCAAGGACAAGAAGAAAGGCTTCTTCAAATACATCAATAACAGAAGGAAAACTAAGGATAATGTGGGCCTGTTACTAAATGGAAGGGCGGCTCTCATGGTGCAAAGAAGGCAGAATTACTGACAGCCTTCTTTTCATTAATCTTTACTGACAAAGTCAGCCCTCAGGAATCTCTGACCCAGGAGACCAAAGTAAAGAAATGTTGGAAGGAAGACTCTTCCTTGGCCAAGGAGGGTTGGGTCAGAGAACAGCTAGGCAAACCTGACATCCAAAAGTCCCTGGGCCCTGATGGAATGCATCCATGAGAGAGCTGATGGACACCATAGCAAGGCTGCTAACGATCATTTTTCAAGATCTTCAAGATATTCAGGAGCTGTCTGGCCACAATCCTGTGCCATGTGTTCTGGGATGGCCCTGCTTGAGCAGGAGGTTGGACCAGATGACCCACTGTGGTCCCTTCCAGCCCGATCCGTTCTGTGATTCTGTGAACACAGCTGCAGAATAGAGATGGTTCTTCAAACGGAATCCAGCTGGAAGAAGTGATCACACATCCACCTGATTCTTCCTGTAATGCCCCAAGAGCTCAAGAAACTTGCTGGGTTGCCAAAGAAAGGGCTACAACTGCCTCAGTGCTGTGAATAAATCTAGCCAGGCTCCTTCAGAAAAGTGTTCATAATCTAAACTAAAAGACTCAGCAGGTTCACAACAGCAGACAGGTGAAGGAAAGCTACCACAAATAATTTCTCCTGGGGTTTGTAAGTTTCTGGCAGACTCTTCAAGGAAAGCAGACTGAATTTACAACATATTCCTTGTATCACATCTTTTAATGTTGATAAGATCTCCTCCTCTTCAGTTTGTAGAGGAGAGGGCCAAGGGTATGTGTGGGAGATACAATCAAGGTTTACAAGGTTATGGAAGTGATAGATAAGCTGAATGTGGAACAGTTGATCACCAAATATCACAATATTAAAAGGAGAGGACATTGACCGAAAGCAGTAATAGATCATTTTAAAACAGACAGGAGAAAGTTCTTGTCTAAACAGCAGGTAGTGAACATCTGAAACTTGTTGCCACAGGAGATTATGAAGGCAGACAGCCTTAGTCAGGTACATCCATGCATATGTCCATAGAGACAAAAAGCAGAAGTGTGCCCACTAATATGTCTAATTCAATAAGCATGAGTTTGGGAGCAGTAAAAGGAGATTGGAAAGTAGGAAATACCCAGGCTCAAGCATTGGCCCTCTTGTCAGAACCTGAACACTGGGTCAAATGGTCAACAGTTATGACGAAATAGAGCATTTCTTATTCACTTATGATGAGCATTTGAGCATCACCAAAGAGCTCAAGGTAGGCCCAAGGACAGGACAGAGTCTCAAAATACTCCAGCATGGTACAAGCTATAGCAGAGGTATGCTTAACCCCTTCTGCGAGGAAATTTGGAGGGACTAACATATTGCCCCCACAGCATAAAGTCCATTATTGTTCAGTCATACAAAAGGGAATAAAGGACTCCTCTTGCCTATTCTTGCTCTCTGTGATGGTAAAAAATACACCACATAATATGGTATTTCATAACTTCTATCTCACACATTCTTGAGCACCTTCTTTAACTACAGTGGTGCAATTTCAAGGAGGAGGCATTAATCGCTCCTAACTGATGTATTTCTTTGTCACTACAGCATTCTGTGCAGCATTTGAAGGGTGTAATGCAGTTTGTCAGATGGGAGTTCTCATCAATGTATTTCTACTACAAGACACTGTAAAGTGTACAAGAATCGTAAGAAAATGGAAATAGGCCAGTCATTTCCACTCTTTGGTCTACACATACTGGTTTTGACTATCTATCACCTAAGAGGAATTTTAAAATAAGAACACTGTTATCCACCAGTTTCTCTTTTAGCTATTATGCAAACCCAGATCTGCTTATCCTGGGCATTCTGTGCTTTATTTAAATCTATGTAAACCCAGCAGCTCTTCACTAATGTCCAGAATGAGTTTACACTGCAATTAAGATAAGACCCTGGATCAATAGATCTTCTGCAGCCTCTCCTTTCACCGACAGTGGGGGTTTCTTCCTCTGAAAAAGCCTGACATTTGCCCTGGCTTTAACCCAGGAGTCCAGGCCAAGCCCTGATGCAGATGTCTGTGTGTGTACTCACGCCAGCCGAGCACCGCAGTTTTCGCCTTCCATATCCGCTCCAGGGACGTTGTCTGTGTTCACGGACTCGGTCTCGCTGGTGGGCATGCTCACTGTAAGAGTCAAAGGGAAGAAAAAGAGAGGGTTGGCCATTAGAACCTGGCACATCTCTTAATGAGCCACATGAGTGAAGGAACTGGCTTAATGAAAAGACCCTCAGCTGTTTGATTCAACAGAACACTTTAAAAAGGAACCTCTTTACCTGGCAGCAGCCCAAACACCTCACTGCCCTCCCCAATCTTTTGTGCCATGATTGAATACAAATAAAAGGTACCAGGATTGGCATGTATGCAAATAAACAGCTTCTGTTAGCCTGATAGCAAATACCACATAAATAATACTGATGTATTGTGTATATTGTGTATCTGTCACATACTACCCATCAGTGTGTTTCAACCTTACAGTTATAAATTGGACCTACAGGTATGAAAGAGAAATTCAGGCTGTCTGACTCACTCAGATATTACCAACAAAGGAGCCAATGAATATAGACATTGGTGGAGCTTTTACATTGGCACTCACCATCAAAGAACTGGACAGAATTTCCTAGGCTTTTACAGAGGTATCATGGAACAAACATCAACTGAAAGCAACCTCAGGTGTGAACCTACCTCATCTGGATTCAAGAACCTGTCACATTTTCTATCTGTTATCAAATCTCAACATTTGAATTGTTTCTACAGATCATTAAAAAAAAGAGAAGAAAGTAAAACCACACCGTTTTCATTTCACCAGTTGTTCATGGCTCCTATATGAGCTCTAATAATTCCTTAATATATAATAATTCAACATAAGTTAGGAAAATAGATAGGATTTAATATGTGTTCTCTTCCCTCCTCCCTTCTTTTAAAATACACAAAACAATTGAAAAAATTGTACTTAAGACTGAGTGATGGTGGTGTTAAACAGATCTCCCAGAAACCTGGTAGAACTTCAGAACATGACCTGTATTAGCAATTGAATATATATATCAGATGAGACTTGAGACCATGCACTACCAGCTGGTGGAGAGACTTCTAACAGCCTGTAAGAATATGTAACTCAGTACTAAGAATGCATCTGCTTGTGGGCTGCTGGTACAAAAGGAGGCAATGTAAAAGAAACGGGTTCTGTATTTCAGTTGGGCAGATGCTCAGAGGGCCATGGGACCAGGTCATCTTTCAGGGGCTAGAAAGATATCAGAAGGTTCTTCCAAAAGTATTCTTGGGTTCTTCTTTGAAAGCATTATGGCAGAAATGTCCCTCGAAATGAACTGTCTTTCCTTCATCCCATCACAAAAAATCATGTACCCAAAACACAAGTCTGGGAAATCTAAACTTCTTATGTTGTGTTCTTACGACAATATGAAATAATTGACCCTCTAGAACTCTTGACAGAACTATGAAATATTGTACTCTAACGGTACCTGTTCCTTTATGAAGACAGATGTTTTAATACTAATCTTGTTTATTTGGAAAGATAAATTAAGGATAAACTGGATTAATATTCTGATGTACATGAAACAGTCAAGTAAGCTGTAAGAAAAAAACCAACATTCATAATTAAAATTTTTGTCCAGACTAAGCCCTGCAGGAAAAAAACCCAAAACACTGATATTTTTCAAGTCATTTTTGAAGATGGGGTAAAGCACTTTCAAGACATATTTGAGCTTATTTGCAAATGGAAAACAATTTTGAAGACATTAGCAAGAGACTGATTTGCAGAGCAGCCTGTTATCCTGAGTGCATGAAGAGGACATTGCACAAACAATAGAAAAAGCAAGGCACACACATGCAGAAGAATACAAAGCTGTATTACATGCCAGTCTGCACTGAGCTATACAGACACACATACACACAGATATACACAGTGTGGACATAGAGTGCAGGGCAACATTACCATGGGTTTCTGTAGAGTGACTAAACCAAGCAAACTTTCCTTTCTTCTCATCAGGCAAATCAGCTGGAGTGCTTCCTTTCACAGACAAGATGGTCAGTGTCAAGTACCAGGAACAAGACATCAATAGAGAACATGCAGCCAGTGACAGGCAAAAGAAAAAGACAAGGAACTCAGCTTACACATGATATCCACTTCTGTCTGAAAACATCATGTGAATTAGAAGTATAAAATGTAAAACAAAGGTATACAGAGGTATGAAATATCACTAACATCCTCAGAGGATAACTCTTACTCTATCCATGCTCTTTTTTTATGTCTGGCTTCTGAGAACATGAAGTTGATGAATATAAAGTTATGGGTCAGATCCTTTTTTCAGTGATGTCAATGGCAAAACTCTCTTTGTTTGACTGTCTGACCTATTGAAATTGATGAGACTAAGGCAATGGCAATGTCCCCAGGTTATCCCCTGACCCCTGGGGTCATAATCTGAAATAGCCTATATTTGAATGAGGCTTATTGGCTTTCTTCCTAAACTGCTCCAATATCTAGAGACTATTCCAAAACTGTCAGAACTGTGAAAGGAAAGTTGTAGGGGTGATTAAATGTCTCTGTCTTTCCTTATCTCCAGAGATAACAACATTCATTGAGCACTCAGACACACACTGCCTTACCAAAACTAGGATACCCCTGGACTACAACTCATGATTTCCATTCGAGTTTACATTTGGTGTTTGCCCCCTGATGTCATCCCGTTGCTTGGCTTTTCATGGCACTACTTAATGTTGATCCTTTGCCTATGATGCACAGAGGTCCTTGGCCCACATGGATCAGAGGTGCACACACAGAGATATCTTAGATTGTAGTTCACACTTCCCTGATGTTACCGCTGCGGAAAGTCAGACTCAAGTACAGTGAGAGATGCAGGTGCAGTGGCACATGGGCTGAAGAGATCCCATGGAACTGCGTGCAGGTGCCAACTCACAAGCATTTAATACGCTGCACTGATGGAAAATTAAGGACAATAAGAAGTACTAAGATGGTATGAAGTATTAGAGGAAGATAAAGGTCAGAACAGACAGGAGATTAGGGTTACCTTCCCCAACGCAGAATGCTCTCAGCAGCACAATCCCTTGCTTTACCTGGCACCTCACAACACCTTCAACACCAGGGGATAATCAGGTGTGCAGATGCTATGAGGTTCATTCAGGCCAGTTAACTAAACCTGAAAATGGAAGATGCTGCAGAAGAGTTGTGTATAAACTGGGGCTGAATATGAGAGGAAGTAGACCAAATACTGCCCAGATGGCTTTCTTATCTGATTCAGTTCTCAGAGAACCCAGACTTTGTGCTTACACCCTGGCTCCAGTCTAGAAACAAGGCAGGAATTTTTTGCAGTACGGGTAATTGATTACTGGAACCATGTACCAAGAATGCTGGTGGTAAATCCACCACAGGAATGTTTTAATCAAGAAGAGATGTTGTTTCCAAATGGCGGGCTCAAGTCCAGACCAGAGCTGTACTTAGGACCATGGTATACAGACTATGCCATCTCAATGGCCACTTCCTCCCTGTAATTTTGGCAGCTGAGACAAATGCAAAAAAGAGACCAAGGCAGATTTCCTCCCAGGTGGACACAAAGTGACTTAGCACTGGAAATCCAGGTGCCTTGCATCCTATGGCATATGTATTCAGTGACCTACTCAGTTTCACAGGCCTAGTTCCCTGTTAACTTCAAAATATCCACTGCTTGTAACAAAATCAGAGATCCCCAGGGGTCTTGGCTCTGCTAGCTGTGGAGGGACCACACCTCCCCACTTCCCGGCCTTCAAGCAGACCAATAAATCTTCCATCTACTGTATAATTTGCACTGAAGGTGCTTCAGTGTCCAAAATGCAGCATGGGCAAGGCATTCAAATGCCCACATAATCCCCTAAGGTATTTGGTCAATCTACTAAGTACCAATGTTTTATACAGGGGACTTGCTGACAGTAGAGAACAACTCTGTCCCCACATCTATCCATCCTAAGTGACAGCAGGTTGCTGAAGGGGTGAGAAGGCATTTCCATCACACAGCTTGCCTTTGCCTGACTGCACCAGGAGCAGCAGTCCAGCTAACAGGGCAATGGGCACAGAGTGGGCAGCTCACTTCAACCAAACCAGTACAGTGAACCACTAACAACATCATAGGGACAGGTCCCATAGATTGTATTATATATTTCACAGAATAATGAATGGTTTAAGTTGGAAGGGACCTTTTAAAATCATTTAGTCCGCTCCTCATGCCATGGGAAGGAATAAATGTTCAAAGCCCCACCCAACCTGACCTTGAACACTTCCAATGATGGTGTATCCATAACTTCTCTGAGCAACTAGTGTACCTGTTCCTCAGGCAAATCATGGTGGCTTTGCTTACAAGGGAATCTCTTTTTTTTTTTTGATTTATCATCACATCCATAATGCACTCTGGCTGATGAAATCTCCCATTAGCTACATATTTTCCAGGTAGCACAGCATAGCATAGCAATTTTTTTCAATGGAATTGAAACAGCTTCTTAAAGGCATGCAAGTATTACATGGTTTAAACAGTGCAAACCATAAGGACTGGCAGGTTTGATATTCTCTCTACAGTGCCTTCTGAAGCCTTTGCACTTCTTACATCTTGCCACAGTGTGGCTCATGACTGAATGTAGACTTTTTCTCCTGGACTACCTAACCTCCAATTTCACATTACTTACACAGCATTCCTGCAGCAATTAAAGCAACAACAAAAGCTATGTAGCAGCTTCCTTAGAAGTAAATCTGAAAAATGCTTCATGTTATGTTACTTCTAGCTCTGAAACCCAACAGACAGACATAAATAAGGGCAGAGCCTGCAGTCTGTGACTGACCAGGCAGACAGATGTGCAAGACCCTTTGAGAGCCTCTTGTTCCATGTCACTGGCATCAAGCATTGATACCAGCTCTACCCTTGCACTAACATATGTCCCTCCTCCAATGAAATGCCCCATGAGCATGCAATGAATTATTAGATGGCCAGTTGCCAAAAGACAGCCAACCACTGAAACAGAAAGCTGGCACAAGCAAAGACCCTTCTGTGCAGTACTGAGACAATTTTTCCCTTACACACTGGGAGGATAATATTTGCTTCCCAGTTCAGAAACATCATTACCACTGTTGCATCTTGCATTTATGAAATGTTTGTCATCTTGGTAGTGGAAGTAATTCTAGTATTCAGATTTATTTCCATGGATTATATAATGCTGCCACACTTATTGCTGTACCTCACTTTAATAATTTATGAACCAGAGAAGACCATGCCTAGGCAAGGGGTGCCCAGTTCCAGAAACACAGACAAAACATAAACTTCTCACAGATTGTAATGGGACATCTTACAACAGGGCACTACTAGCTCTTTGCAGGGCATTAATTTTAGAACTGGTTATATCAGAGGCTGTTCACGTTGCGTGACTTCACATCTAATTTCTACTGGTATTGAATTACTTTGCAAAATATGAGTCTAAATAACCCCTTTTGCCCACCCTGGCATTTGAGATCAGAAGGACCAGAACTCACTTTCACTTCATCACCATTTCACTTTATTGTGTCACCTTGGCCACATGACCAAGCCTTTCTACATATCTGTTCAGTTTCTCTAACAGGGGGATTGTAATTCTGCACTCACCTTGCAAATCTCCCCAAGATCTGCAGATGAAACACATTACAATAAGTGCTAAGTACTATAGTTATTACTGATGCTAATGTCTCCCAAGCGGGACTCCGCAGAACTATAAAGCAAATCTAAAGAGCAAAGTAGTCCTATAAATTCTCCAGCTGGGATTTAAGATTTCTTTTCCCATCAAGCACAACAAGAATAAATTGTGATATCCAGGCTGCTTCCTTTAACAGAATGTGGATCGAGTGAATGACTTTGTCTCTGGTAAAAACCTGCTTCCCATGGTGCTTTTCAGGCCCATCATTTCATGAATGAGTCTATGGGCAGCTGTCAGAATATCAATTGACCCATTTTTTTTTTTTTTGGTGGAGAGATCTCATTTTAATTAATACGTGAATATTGCCTAGCTTTCCTGTTGTCACTGCCTGTTTTGGAAATGCTGGACTCATTCATCTTATTAATTTAAATAAGATACAGCTTTCATTCTGCTACATGCATACAGTGTCTTGGGAACAATCAGTGAGTATGCTCTTAATGCAAGCAGCAGGCAGAAGGGAAACTGCAGAGGTAAGAGATTAGTTTTCTCTAGATGTCCTGATTTTGCCAGGAAAATTTACTAGATATGACTGGGGTATTCTTTTGTGTTTCCTTCTTTGAAAAGGAGTTCTGTGAAAGAAAAGCTTTTACAGGAGAAGAGGAAAGGGAACTTGAACTATATGTAGGATCTTGGTGGCTTCATACCTCCCAAAGTTAAGACAGAATGCATCCATAAATCTAGCACAATAAAAAAAAATCCAGAAGAATTGTGAAAATAGTTGGAAAGTGCTTACCAAAGGCTCAGAGGCCAATACTCACAACAGACAGTATTATACACTACATACAATATAAACATATACTACATTACATTAAATACATATATGTAATATATATATATTACAAATATATATATATATTACAAATATGTAATATATACACTTTGCATAATCTAATCTTTGATTACATACAAATGACTGTGATTGTAAGAGTTGTGTGAGCTTGATTCACACTTTCACTCAAGGTCAGCCAGAAAACCCAGGATAGTAATAAAGAGCCATGAAGTGATTGCCAGTTGTATCCACTTCAGTCAAACAGGAAAAGGCTTTTGATAAAAAAGATCTTTACATCAGTGAACGAGCAGCAAAGGCACTGCAGCTTTCTACTTGTGTAGTAACAAGAGCTGCTATTACACTTAAACCAGGCTGGGCACTGGACTTGCACCACAAGGGACTGATGCAGTGTAGCATGGCCTTGCTGAATGGAGAAGTACAAAGTAGGAACATTGCCAATACTGAGAGGGAGCATCCCATCTTCAAACTTTGTTCACAGATAAATTATATACTTTACAATATAAATTGCAAAGTATGTCTTTTGTATAAAAAGACTTTGTTTTACTTGTCCTTCTCTTCTTCCAGAGCGTCAACATATGTCCATACATATCATATGATGTTGAGGGGATGTAGGCTATGTAGATTTATACCATACACAAAGAAGAATAGTAGAGAGAGTAAAATGTATTAATTGTGCAGGCCCTGTGATTAATAGATCTGTCATTACCACATGCAGACTACTGCACACCTATGAATGCATTACCTTGCTACTAATTAATCTTCCTGGGACTTATTGTAGTGTAACAAAGTCGTCAGCTACTTTGAACAGCTGCCATTTCCCTTCTTTTTATAGCAATATTGACAGTAATATGCTGTGTTCCACAAATATTTGTTCCTTTCAGCCAGAGAGTGGAATGCACATTGCACAGAGGACCATGTAACGGGCACAGTCAGATTCCTGGCCCTGCCAAGAGACAGCCTTTGCCAGTCTCACACATGTTCTGTTCTGTATTTGAAAGGAAGGACTTAAAATCCTCTTCACATTTCCCTGCCTGAAGGACAAACATAACCTGTGGTATCTCAAAATATCTTGTAAGCACAGGATGTGGGACTCACCCAAAAGTAGACTTCACAGAAGGGAATCTAACTCTGCTGAAAAGGGCAAGAGGAGCAGCCTCCCTGGGTAACTGCTTGTACTGCTGAGCAAACATCTTAGTCTGTGATAGGAGTCCATTCACCACAGAGTATCTCCTGCAAGTGCAATGGAAGTAACTCTCATAATCCCTGTGGCTGAAGAAGGACAGATGGGCTGGGTCGCAGAGGGACAGAGATGCTACCAGAACAGGCCTTGAAAGATGTCTCTCTCCTGAATCTGGATCCTCCTACGACATCCTAAACTGGTTTTCATGTGTGATAAATGACTTGCATTGTTTGTCTTGCTAGGAGCAACAACTAAGGTGCCAAAGTGCAAAGGCATTTACTTGCTGGGACATGGTTTGCAGTGTAAGTTTCTGGTGTCAGCATAATATTTTTTAGCAAACCCTTGGTTCCCCATGGAATTCTGAAGCAATTTGAGGATGGATGAACTTAATGAAAGAAAGGCAAAACAACTGAGGATCTCTGACTCTTCCAACAGTACTTTGTGATGGCAAACAAATCACAACAGCACAGTCTTAATGGTTCTACAAGTTTTCACTCTCATTCTTTATGATTTTTATCAGAGGAACTCAGGACAACCAGCAGTGCCATCAAATGTGCCTGAAACTACCCCACAAAATGATATATGGGCACAAAAAGCGGGAGTGTCTCACTTGAAAACCAGAAGGATTCCATTATTGCAGGCTGGTCTGGCAGGAGCCTTAGAAATGGGGGTATGAGAGCTGCAAACACTGTAGATAATGTGTTGGGAAGTGATACAAACATTGATCATGAACAAAATAACTAACCACAAAGAAAGTGCTCTCAAGACAGAAAAATCAACAACTAAAAGAAAAAAAAAATCCTTCTACTTTGGTTGGTTTTTTGTCTCTAATAATCATAAGGTTATTAACACTTCTCACTGGCATTGTTATTAATGAAAATGGCCACGACATAGGTTTTAAAGACAAATATTGTTTTAAAGCAGCCCCTGTGCTTTCTGCGATTCCTGTGCTTGGGGGAACTTCTGTATCTGCCCACCCATACAAATATACACCTGGGTGATGAGGCAGCAGCTTTGATGAGAATCTCTACTTCAGCAACAGCATCTTTGTTCTTTCAGTTCACAGCCCTGTGAATTCATCTTCCCTGCAGAGTCCAGGAGAAGAAAAAAAAATTACAGAAGCTCCTTCCCAACTTGATCTGCTTAGGTCATCAGAAACTCTCCAGGGAGTCTAGGTGTCTGCTTTACACCTAGACTGCTAAGCTTCAAAGTGACTGAGATGCAGCCCTGGCTGTTTTATGACATTCCTGCCTGCCCAAAGCCATTTCAAGGTGGGTGATGCCTGAAAACTCTGTGAGTGGCCTACAATTGTGAGCTAGAGAACGTAAGAGGATAGGTCAGGACAGCAGGGACTGTTTGGACGGTGCAGTGGGTGGGGAGTCTTGCCCTGGCACCTCACAATGGACATTTTTCCCAGAGGGAGCTTGTACAACCCTGCAACCAGGGAACTTTGGCAGGAATTGGGCCAATGAGAAGGTACATCTCTCTGAGGGCTATATATGTTATATAATAAGGAAACTATACTCCTCAAGGGTGGCCCTTTTTAGCATCACAAAAAAAAAAAAAAAAAAAAAAAAAATGGAAAAGGAAAAGTGAACGTGAGGGAGAAAATGGGGCTGTATTATTCCAAAGGATAGGCAAGGTACAGGCTCAGCCATAGGTGATGGGACTGTAGGAAAGAACAAGTGACTTAGAATTTTCATCAGAAATATCACTCTGCAAGCTGGAAGAGTAGTGTATGCTTCCTGCATCTGGGAAGACTTAATTTAGAAGTAGTGCTTAAAATATTTAAGCATTAATATTATGAAGAAAGGACAGCAGCGAGGCCCTGTCCGTATGAACAGTCCCACTGCACAGGCAGTGCCTGACCGAGATGAATTCTCAGCAAGTGCAGACATTTTCTAACAGCAGTATTCATGTGAGGTGTGTGAGAAGGCTTCTGGATGATGCCTTCCTTGATGGCAAACAATCAAGCAATTCAGTTCACGGCTGAATGGGTACAGTACCACATAAGATCTAGGCCAATCCAGAGCCAGGGCTCTGTGAAAGCACTGGACCCCCGTAGTTGTACTCGTGGATCACACTGAACAGATTCTATTCAGCTTCATGATCTGAAATGGAACTCACCTCTCCTATTCCAAAATGTCCATAAAACTCTGTTTTGAAACCCTAGTCTGCTACATTTCTTCTGCGCCTAGTAAATAAAATGCTTGGGATTTTGTGTGCTGCTCCCGCATGTGGTGTTCTTTCAGACACTTTTGCTAACATAATGACTAGTCTGATACTAGACACTATTATCACAATATCATATGAGTCAGAAGCATGAGACATGCTAGCTGGGCAGGCTGTGTGTTACTGTGAAGCCAGTAGAAAAGCAAAGAATTGAAGTCAAAGAGTCTTGCCCTTAAAATCAGCTTGTCAAACCTGTAATTAAAGCTTTTATACCTCTTGAGCAGGGCATTGAGAATAGGTCAATTACCTCGAGCCAAAGAATCAGGCATTTTTTAGTGGTCTTGAAATAATAGATTCCTAGTTTGCAAATACTTCTAGCATGCAGGAGAGTGAGGGACTGATAACAACAGCTTGAGCTAAGCTTAGTGTGGGCAGGTGTTATGCAAGCTTCCCTCACACAGCTGTGTTAAAACAAGTCATTCGTGACCTGGCATAGCCCTGTTATTCTGCTCGTGGTTCTTCAAACAGCCAGATAATACACTTATGTTTTGATCTGCACATCTGTGAGGATCCACGCAGCTCTGCCACAGCATCCTTGTTCTGATGCTTAACCCTTCTGCTGCTTCAGCCTGCGGATTTTCATGTAGTTGGTAAAATCCTCACCCTGATCTAAAGGCACCCCTGTGCTACCTGTCCTTGGGTCCACTACAAAACCTTTATAGTTTGCACTTAGAGGGACTTGTCTCACTGCAGCCCTTCCTCAAGTGAGAAAGGAGATGCATCATGCTGTGGTTTGTGAACTTTGTAAGTGGAAATGAGGATGTGACAAGTCCTGTGAACACCACTGGGCCCTAAACCTGAATTTGACTTTAGTCCTCAAGACCTGAAAGGCCAATTCTCTAATCTGTTGACTTATCTCTACAATCCTGCTAACTGAAGAGCTGCTGTAATCAGTAGGCAGACTCAGTGCCACAGCTATTTTCAGTTCAGTTCCCCAGTTGGAAACATTTTCCTTCCCCCGCCACCTCTCCAGGCTGTTGTTTATGAGATAACTGGGATGGAGAGACCTGCTTTTCTTCCCAGGAGCAAATACAACCGGAGATTTTTATCCTCTTAGCAGACTATCAGAGTGGATGGGAAGTTTCTCATCCAATAAACAGAAGTGAGCAGGAGCAGAGTGAGGGTGTGACTGCTGCTCCCTCGGAGCCATACCTGCACCAGGGTCCCTGCTGCAAACTTCCCAGACTTCCCAAAGCATGGATGCCATTCACATGCTGCCCTTTCCCCTCGGCTGCACCAGCGCTACCAGCCAGTTTGGTTACATATATACTAGCTCAGCTGTGTAATGCTGCCCAGACTCCCTGTCTCCAAGCTTTGCCACAGGAACATCACAGAGCCTCAGGCCTCCTGCCAGCTACAGCTCACTGCGCTGCCTTCACAACAGCAGGGTCCGTGCTCTAACCCCACCTGCATTTAAAACAAAATACTGTTACCTTTGCTTTCTTATGTGCCTGCTTGTGAATTGATTTAAGATACTCAAGCTACCTTGCAGCCAGGGGCGGGCAAGGTGGAGGATATGAGTGTTTTCCAGGGAGAGCTCTGCTAATGCACCTTCAGACTCCCTTAGCCTTTTCTGGCCTCTTAGAGACTTCCCGCTTTGAGCCCTTTACAAACAGAACTCAGTCTGTGCCAAGGAATACAAGGTCTGTGCCTTTGTGTTTACCTTCCTGCACATGAATCTTCAAGTTATAATATAAAATACATAAGGAAAGACAAAGAGAGAGATAGATAGGTCATGATGAATACACACTTAGACCAAGGGGGGAAAAATGCTCGTATCAAAACAATTTCTGTTACAATCTGTTCCATCACATTCCTCTATCTACCAAGAGCACTTTTAAGACACTCAGTTTATGGGATCTGTACTGAAGGTTCTACTTGTACAAAACTTTTCCTACATGTCTTTGGACTAACCACACTCAGTTGTCTCTTTTGAGGCACTGGATGGTGTTTTTGACATCCCACCTGGGATATTCCCTTCCAACTATCACACTGCAAGAGTACAAGCCTCAGCTGCTATACTTCATCTGTCAGTTGACAATGAAGGTCTTGGATACCATGAAATGTCTAAATTGGCATTAGATTAATATGCTTAGGCAGCTGAACTCCATATTTACCAGCTTTGGTTTTCTGTAAACAGGAAGTACATACACATATTTTAATTTCTGTATATACAGTGCCAAACACACTGCGGCTTTGATCTTGGCCGGTATGACTGTAATACAACTAGTTCTCATCTCCAACAGATGTTTCTAACTCTGAACACATGCTTTATGTCCCTCAGCTACTGTTACTGAACACCACAGCCTCTCTCCTGACAATTCTTTATACCACATCAAAAAACGCTCAGGATTTCAGCTGCTATCAGTCCTGCTCACCAATGCTTTCTTCTCAGTGAAAAGACTCTTGAGGCTACATCTGCAGTGAGAACTAATTCTCAAACATTGATCACAGATCATTCTCACTGACTTCAGCAGGAACTCTTCAATACTCCATAGTTTTTAAAACCACTTTACAACTGTCCTTATAAAGATTTAAGAGCACATTGTAGCCATCTCCTTAAAAAATAAAATAAAAAATGGTCTTGCTCTGTGAATACTTAGCTTAGGGGGTTGTGGCATTTCTTCCAAAAATTTTCTATGGAGATCCTGGTACTGAATGCTTTCTATGCCTCTCTAACCATGGGAAATAAAGCAATTCATCAGAAGGTATGGCAAAGGCAGTCTTCTCACACACTAGTGTCCTTTCTTGAGAAGTGTAATCACAATGTCAGTGGATTAATCTTGACAGCTTCAAGAAGTACTTGCCAAAAGGCAAGACAGAGATTAATTTATTTGCACAAAGTTAGTCTTCCCCAGCTATATAAACAATAGATTCCCTCTAAAGCCTTCAAAGATATTTCTATGTAATATACTAGTATTACAAGAGGATTCCTACATCAACCTAAGTCTCACTTCCAGTAGGCAAAACAGAGGTGTTATCTCATCAGATAGTCTTTGCTAGAGAAACAGCTTTTATAGTAGATAAACTTAATGCCCTATCAACATTAATGTCAGGCTCTATATGCTGTGGCTGGTCACACATCACTGCTCCAGCAGTTGTCAGTGTAATGTTGTTTGTGCTCCAGGTTACAAGAGCTGAGGAAGGATGAAGCTGGAAAAACCTGTAAGCTGAATAACACAAGCCAAATTCTCAGCTGCAAGAGATCAAGAGCACGTGTAGATTGCCACAAAACTTTTCCAGTCAGAGAGGATCTTATAGGCAGAGATTTTTTTCCCCAGTTGTGAACTACAGCAGCCTAAAAACTTATCTAAATTCTGTAACTTTTAATGCCTGCAAGGAAGCAAGAGGAAAAACTGAGCCTGTGGGCAGAAATCAGCACAATTTTGTAGTTTGTTCTCAACACACTGGCATCCCTTCTTCTGTGCAAAAGTGGCACAGAGATTTGGTGCTCATCACAGTGACCCCCTTAAGGTCAGTTAATTATCTCAGAGCTGTCACTATTCACCAGCACTCACTCAAGAAGCTGGCTGCTGGAGTCAGCCACATGCCTGAATTTAGCTCACCTTCCCCAAACACAAGAGTTACTCTCCTCTAATTCTTAGAAATGCTTTTCCTTCTTTCACCAAATGATATCAGGCCTTCTGATGCTATGTTGGAACAAATTGCTGCCGAATTATAGCTTGTAACATTGGCCACAGCTTTTGTCCTGAGGCTTCTTGAATTACCAGCTTCTTCTTCTTCTTTTGCTCTCTGTTCAAACAAAGGAAACATTGTTTTCTCCATACTATGCTTGGACAGAAAATTCAGGCTTGAACTAAACTGCTTCTACATCTTGTTTGGTTAGATGCGATTTACCTACCCTCAGCAGTAACTTATCGGCAGAGAAGGAAGGGGAAGAAGGTTTCCAAAGGGTTGCTTGCTTTTTGTTTCATGATCAAAGATTCCTCTCAGCCAGAAGGAGAGAAAGAAAAGCTGGGAAGTTGTGAAATCTACAGAACAATGAACCTAAAAGCTGCTATTTGATAAAAGCTGGGTTATTAAATTATATTACTAATAAAAACCAGACCTGTTGATTAACTTACATGGAGTGAACCATCCATGCATTCAGGGGAACGAGAAAACTGTATTTATTAAAATGATCAACACGATTATGGTGAATTCCCAGAGAAGGAAAATAGTTGAAAACCACCTTTGATCAAACCTGTAAATGCCTTATCTGATATACTCCAAGGTCAAAATTCTGGTCTAGAGGGCAAAGAATAGTGTGAGAGACTGTGTCACTGGCACTGACAAGGTGAGTCACCCTGACAGCACTGTTTAGCCTTCCTGTGCCTTTTTTATTTTTAATTAGACAAAAGAGTCCAGAACAAGATTTCACTCCTCTCCAAATATTAACTACCATACATATTTCAAGAATCAATGCTGTAGCTGAAGCATTTTTAAGCATAATTTAAACCCCAAAGTTTTAAATTTCACTTTGTTGAGAAGATTAATTTTTTCCCCTAAGTATTTCCTCTTGGAAACGGGAAGAAAGACAAAACATTCAGGGATAAAGCCATACTGCTTCCTCGATTTTCCCCTCACAACAAAAAAAAGAAAGCATCAAGTGAAGAGAGTCAGGAGGGAAGTCTACTCTCAGTTCTGGTTTTATTCCAGTAGGAAAAAGTCAAATGCTGGCATCATAGTTTTGTTGACATTGGTGGAACATGGGGCAAAGGCAGAAGCAAAATCACACTAAATGATCCTCCTTTGTTACTTCAGCTGCACAGAAAGTTACACAATGAAAATGACTCTTGGAAATGGCAGCTTCACTGTCTCTCACCTACATTGCTGAATATCATTGCCCCCTCTACTCTGCTACCAAAGCTATCTGCAGGGTCACAATAAAGCCTCACAAATGCTTTCTTATTCTTTTCTGATACATGTTGCTTCTTCTTTTTAGGATATAAAAGTTTATCTGGGTCTGATCTCACATTTCCTTCAGTACAGTTATGGGAGCAACATGCTCATGACAGCGGGTCAAATTCATGCCAGATACAACTGCACTTTAGCCAGTGGAATTATGCACTGGGCAAACAGTACTGGACTACTCAGTCCTGGAAGCAATTTCAGATCCCAAATATCTCACCCTTTGCCTTTGGTGGTTGACAGTTACACAATACTGAAGTCATGTGTGAGCACTGAGAAGCCTCTGGCGCATCAAGACCTCACACTGGGCAACATTTTCAAGTGCTGACATTTGCATGTTTTGTTACTGACCTCGGACAAAACAGATTGGGGCCCAAGTCCTTACCCAGGCAAAATCCCCAGGAATTCCAGTACGATTTTTGCCTAAGGACTGCAGGAGTGATTCAGCCTAATGTGAGAACTAATGTCCCAGAAGCTTTTTCTAGGCAGCATGCTAATTATAGACTCGAGCTCGACATCTGTAGCACAAACCTATGCTGCATTTTGCAAACTGAACTTCTCTATGAAGAACCACACAACGGAAACAAAGCTGATTTATCATTTACAAAGGACCTTTAGTAAGTGTCCACAAATGGTAGTATTTATATTAAGAGCAGCATATGAGCTAATTCAAAAGATGACAAGGTAGAAAAATGCCATTGGGACTGTTTTCTACAGAGCACACATGGGAGTTACTTTCACTCCTGTCCAAGCAAACCATGTTTTGGAACCTCTGCTGCTGAGCACATGGAGGTTTTTTTTTTTCCTAGAAGAAACTGGTGGCACAGTGAATACCAAAAAGCACTTCTTTTGTCCCTCTGTCTCCAGGTGAAAGAGAATAAATCTATCCCAGCTGTTAAACTCCTTGTGAAATACCTATCAAGTGCCCTTGTGAAATGCCTTCAAATTGTTGGCACTGTAGCTAGTCTCTTCTTGGTTACCAGATGATTATTTTCCACATCAGTGGACAATGATAAAAGTAGAAGAGATTGTGCTTTCTTCCTCTTTAGATGAGGTGTTGACAGATAATAAATCATTTTACAATGCTGGCATTGATTTCCCTGTATTTACACATGGAACACAAAATGCAAACAGGTTGTATGATGCCATTCTCAAACTACCAACTGGTAGTGGAGGAACTAAATTGATAGAGGTTTCACTTTCCAGCCTGTACCTCTTAGAGCTTTTGCTTAGATGATCTTAAATCTTATGCAAGCACCCTGTGGGTTTTTTTTAAAATGTTTTTTGACAATAGGCAGAAATCCTCTAAAATCAAGCTGTACCTGCCTGTCAAGGGGTGCCTGCCCATGTCCTTCCATGTGTATGTGAAATACATTGGGACAGATTCTGTGGATGAAACTAGAATAATACAGGGTGAACTAACTTGCTGTTAAACAGAAATTAGCTCAGAACACCATCTTTTTGCTCGTACAGTAGTAAGACACGAGTTTTAAGGTAGTGATGATCAAGAATGGATTCAAAATAGATATCTTGTAAATATACACTCTCTGATTTCCCCCCCTGCATCTTCCATGTTAATTCCCTAGCTGTGAACTTCCCTGTTAAATTTCATCACAGAAAATGTACCAAGAGTTTTTTAGGCCACTCTGAAATTTTAGCCTGTAACCAAGTCTTGGAAAATCCTGTTATGTACTTCCTACCTTAGACATTATCCCACAGCACCATGATATTTTTTTTTTCCAGGCTGAAAGTAATAAGCTACTTCCTTCTCAGTACACTAAGCACATGATTCGGAGGCCACTGAGCAAGCTGACATATGAAATTACCAAATGTACAAATTGAAAAGTTGGTGTTCTTTCATATTTGGTATCATGATTAGATCTGTACACAAAGCTCTCTCTATCCAACAGCTTCAAATCTCTTAACTTTCCCAAAGGGTTGCACAGGATTTAGTGACAGGTTTCATTAAAGTCAATGGTATGTATTTGGTATATAATCTCCCTGAAATCAATGGGGTGTCCTTGTGGTATGTAAGTTGACTTTGCAAAAGGAAGTCAAGTCAAAAGAAATTGGATAGATAAATCCTAAAATGCCTGGACTTTTAGAGAAAGGTGGTCATGCTTTTATCCCTGTTATGTAATAGAGTCAAACTACTATTGGATCCCTTGGGAATAAAACCCTGTTTGGGTTAAAATTGCTGAGCTTTCTATTTCTAGAGTTCTAAAATTCTTCCCTTTTCCTGTTTGAACCACCAGCTCTCCTGTTCTCATTTACGACCCGATGTGCAGAAGCACTAAGTGTTTCCATGAAAGACGCAGATTTTCCAAAAGTTCTAATGGTCCAAGAGGTACCAATTTCTTCTAAAATATTGCTTTTGCTGCTGAAAATGTCGTCCCTGTCTCAAAATCATTTTCTTCTGAGGAATACTCTCACAAACCTGTATTAAATGCACTCTACTGCCTAGTTATGATGATGTTCACAAGTAACGCTGGTTGTAGGAGAGAGACAAAATCTGTGGTCCACCAAAAACTTCAGTTGCTGTTGATTTCTTAGAGACAGTGAACTCAGATGTTAACAAACATTTCCAAAGGTCATTGAGGTATTACAAAAAATTCTCAGAAGGTGAAGATTGAAGACTATTTCTTTTTAAAGAGCTTTTTTTTAAAAAAAAAAAAAAAACCCAAAACATTTTAGAACCTGCCTGTATTTCTGTACTTTTTTTCTTCGATTTTGCACTATTCTGACTTTAACTACGGCATAAAACTACATATATGTGCAGTCAACTCCCTTCCCATACTTTTCATTTTTTAACATACTATCTGAAGTACTGTTGAATGATTTGATAGGCAATACATTGATTTGTACTGGTTTTTTTTCTACTGTGTTACATGAAAACCTGATTATCTATAGATGTCAGTTCCACTACCGTAGGGCCTTGGAGTATGATTAGACTTCAAATTTTAGTAGGGTAAGCTACTTGCAAATGAGCTCTTGAATTTACACTACTACCTTGGATATGACTAAGTAGAAGAATGAATTGTCTTGAATCACAGAATGCCTTTGTTGTCAAATGCCAGGCCAAGCAGTGGGCTTTATTACTTTTAGGGGACATCATACTTTTAGGGAGATTAAAGAGGTCATACTCACACAGATAGTAGCACCAAATAAAACTGAAATAGAAGGAAACAGAGGGAGGACAAAATCTGAACAGTCAGAAACATCAAATTACTTCTCCCTGCCCATTCACAGCTTTTTCGTGACCCCACTGGAGTCAATGGGAGCTTTGCCAATTAATTTCAATAGGAGGAGAATCTGTGTTGGATTGAGGTTTCCTGATTCTGCCCACAGCAACACAGATGCATTCCAGACCACTCTCAGGAAGGGAGAAAAAAAAACCCAGGGCAAATTCATAGTAACTGTGGCAACAGGAGGGACGGTTCTCTTTGGTATCATGTAATTTTGAAATTCAGTAGTTGCTTTGTGCCATGACATGTGTTTCTCCCCTCTGTCAAATTAATGTTTCTTCCCATGCAGAAGGCCCATCAGGGAAAGAGCACAGATGAAAATCATCAACACAAACAGCCCCCAGAAGCCTTTTCACATTTCCCACCTCACATCTGTCATAATGGCAAAATCATGTTTGCAAACAACATGAAAAAACTGCCTTAAACACAGTACTTCCCCAAAACACAGAGAATTAATGCAGCCTGTTCTGTGAATGTCTCTCAATCCGTGTTAGCGACGACTGGTATAAAAACTACCTTAGCAAAATGCCAAGACCTCTGTCATGGAGAGCAACAGCTAAAGGATGCACAGATTGTCCAACTCTGGCTGCAATTATTTTCCTTTCTTACCCTTTTTTTTCACTAAGGTCCTCACTGTTGTAGTCCTTGCACTTGATCATTTCATTAGGACTGTAAACACTGAATGAGACTCAGGGCAAGGTTTGACAGCTTCAGGAAAGCAGCAGAATATAAAAAAGATGATCAATGATGCCCTAAGGACTGTCATAGGCAGTCAAACCTAAAAGGGATGCAAGTGAATTTCTCTTCCCTTCCACCTTGTGTTCTCTGTTTTAAAGGAGGCAGTTCCCATGCTGACAAGCAAGCAGCACTCTCTACAAAGTAAGAAGACAGCAAAACCTGCCTCTGCAGCTGCCAAGGACAGAGAAGAGACTGGAAACATATGTTCTCTGTGTTTGGGATGCTTCAGTTTAGGTAGACTACCTGGGTCAGGGCCCAGATGGTGTAAACTGCTGAATCTCAGAGCTTAGGTTAGCTGAGACTCTGGTTTAATAAGTATATTTTAATTAAACTTCGGAGCTATTCTGATATTCTTTATTAACTCCCCACAAGCCTTCAAACAACCTCCAGGGGAAAACCAAAGAAGCAAAAACTGATGTGACTTCTTCAGAGTAACCGTGTGAGTCACTGTCAGAGTTCAGGCAGGAGCACATCTCCTGAGCATCAGTACAACACAACTGATGCAAAGGCCACCTCTGAAGCTTACTGAGCTAAGACAGCTTAAGGAGGCCTGAACTGCCCTGTGCATTTCAGTGAATTGTTATCTGAAAGTCTCAGGGCTGATACCTTAAAGGTCAACATTAATTATTCACTGAATGAAGTGTGCTGGGAAGGGGCAGAAACACTCATCTGTGGAGTTCAGGAAGTTGTAGGAGAGACAGAAAGCGGTGAGCTTTGGAGAGCACTTGAACGAAAAGCACACTGAAGGTGCATATGAGGCAACTGAGATAAACACAAAAAGACAAGGAAGAAATTGGAATCTTGGTGATGCAATCTTGGACTGCTAGTAGGTGGGATTCAAATGTCTTGGGAGCACTCAAGCCAAAGGGATTCCTGAGGGAATTTACAACTGTGCCATCTGTCCCTTACAGTTGGAGCTCATTTTGTAGATGGCTTTTGGAAGACAATTAATACCATGTTTCTCCCTCAGATTAACCCTACTGGTGATTGACTGCTGGCATGAATGCCAAAACATTCAACACAGTAGCTAACACACCAGGAAAACCCACCCCAAACAAAACACCCTGTCACTTACAGTACCTTTTCTGTGGTATTATCTTAAGCTGAAGGATTAAGGAAAGGGTCTCTATTTCTCAGTTTTTCTGACTCAGTGTTCTTTCAACCCAATTTCTAGCAGATCTATCAAGCCCCAAGAGCAGTACAGCTGCAGTGTGACTCAGCTTCAGGATAGCAGACAGGTCTTGTCAGAGCTGGTTAGTAAACTGGTCTGCAGAACCTGAGTGGGTTGAGATGGTTCAGAGACACCCTTTAGTTACACAGTCAGAAAAGCTTGTGCTGGGGAGACCAAGTTACAGCACTGGATAGTACACTAAGGCTAGAAGGAGGATTCATTTGGTATTCATAGATACAGGCCACAGGCACTAAGAATAGTGCCTGCTTTAAATGGAGCACATGTATCAGAGGAATAGGCAAATAAATTTCACAGTGACCCGTTTGCTTGGTCTCTGCCATTCTCTTGTGCTGAAACTTTTGTTAGCATGACCACTATCCCCAGAACATGGCCAAAATCAGTCCACAGCCTTCCTTTGTATCCTGTACAAAGGTGTAATTCTGCTGTTTAGTGCCAGGCTCTTCAGACTGCAGATGTTTGTTTCCAAGCCTGGTCTGCATGTATTAAAAATGGATAATGTACCCCAAAGCCATAAGGTCACAGAGAATGTGCTGTGTACAAGAGTCTTGTCAACAGCCACTGCCCTTCGACCTGAGACATGGAACCAACGGCATTGTAGACATTGCACTCAGTAGTAGTTTGGAAAAGAAATGGGTAACAAGTTAGTTTGATAATAATAGGTAATTCTATAATTAACAGCCAACCATGAAAGATTCTAGACAACTTGTAAGATGAAAGGGGACTAATTTTTAGAAATCATGTCTTACAAGCCTCACCTTATAAAACTGAACAGGAAGAACTGAGAGCAAGCTGGAGATGCACTATCTTTCAGTTCTTAATATCAACACCCATAAAAGGAGCTTGTAAGATCAAATATGGATTGACTGCACTCAACAGCATGTGCAATGAATCTACATCTGACATATTCATGTATTGCATGCCACAGAGCTGCAAATTTTGCTATGAATAATAAATTCATTTCTGAATGATTGCTGAGTTTAAATTGTGAAAGTAAGCTATATGACCTATGAAGACAGCAGCATAAAAATCAAAATAACCTGATTTGGGGACAGTCTGAGCAAGTTACCACAGTGACTCCTTTAAGTCCAGATACCTAAGTAACATGGGTATAACCTAATATTAATGACCTCACTTTTTTTCTAAAAAAACTTAAGTGTTCTGGCAACAATAGTGCTCATCCTCCAAAAGGTCATTAACATCTGATAACAATCTTGCTAAAGCAAGAAAGGCACAACTTTCCCATGTCCAATCTTCCTACTACTAGAATATATGTTTCTGATTGGATCATCCCATGGATTTTGGTAGTTTGGTAGGAAGGATGATCTCCAGGGAAGTGTTTCATGTCCTTTCTTCCAAAATCAAACTAAGAAAATGCACATTCCTGCAATGAAAGCTAAGAGTAGAGCCAATGTCCATTAACTGTGTAAAGGTTCCAAGTCTGACATTTCCCAAGTGCACAACCAGCGATGATAACTGCTAATTGTTTCTGAAGTGTTATGGAGCCTGTACTGGTAAAAGAGAAGGTGCAGGAAGAAGATTCAATAAAGGTAATTCAGTGAAGAAAGCACTGCTTTCTTCAAGCCCTTCCTTCTTCAGGTTTTCTAATAAGAAGAGATTGTTGGTGAATTTTCACTTCATAAAAATATCTTGTCAACTCCAGAACAGAATAATAACACCCTTACAAGAAGTGTCTGAGAGCTTAAATCCAGCCTGGAAAAAGCAAACACAAATCCACTGATTTCAGTGGAGTTACAGATGGCCTGCTTAATGTACAACAGGGTTGATTAGGCCCTTCTCCCACACTGTAGCACTGTTTTGCCTCAGAAACCTTTGCTTTCTAAGTACCAACCATTTGTAAACAGCCTGTAACACTGAACTGCAATTAAATAAAGGAATAGGAAACACATGTATATTTTAAAACATTTCTCAGTAGTGGAATTTAAGAGCAAGTATTGACCTATTTTTTCTGTTTAACATCAAGATCTTATGTCAATATCACAGGCAAAACACCAAGGATCTGCAGAATGTCAGTTATTGTACACATATTTCTGCTTCCCACGGTTTTCTACAGGCATTAAACTGGAATCATGTATAAGCACAGTGAATGTCTCAGGAAGAACTTGTTCTTCCTTTTAAGCCATCTCAGCACTACAGCAGGTGGGCACAGGCTCTCTTGCTAAAAGCACAGAGGGAGAGAGAAAGAGAGAGAAGAAAGTTGCTTACTGTTTCGAGGCTTCTCCTCATCCATGCCTTCATCTTCATTTTCTGGATCAATATCTTCTGCTTGAGTTATCCAGTCCAAGTATCCCTTCAAATCTTCCTCTAGCTGTTGTTTTTCCCGTAACTTCTGGAAATCTCCTCGAGCCTTAGCCTTCTCTCTTTCTTTGGAAAACTCCCTAGCAAGAGGGAGGGAGGGAGGGGACATGGGTGGAGGGAAGGAAGACATGGAAAAACAATGGGTTAGACTGATTTCCACTAGAAAGTCTCCTCAGCCTGTGTAGCACACCCAGCTTTCTCTAGTCTTTCAAGACAGACACCTGAATGGACCATCCCTTCTAGATACACATGTAAAACAGCTGGAGAGTCCACATTTCTACCAATACTTAGGAAAAGATTAATACCTGCTTTTAATCCTTTAATTCTCAACATTTGACTGGCTATTCAAATAAAACACACAGGTAATGTTTCTGTGCAATTTTCTGTACAGTGCCATACACTTTCTAATATTCTTTACCACCTGATATTATCTAATGGTTACCCACACATATCTATATGAATAATGGTTAATGATGAATTGTTTGACAATAATCTGACATCTGGAGAGTGAGATGGTGGCTTTAATTTTTAGCCAGGTTTCAATCTGTCTTTAAAATTATATGTGTAATCACAACTAAATTGGGTTAAGTGTAATTAATGGTACTCACAATTTTGTACACATTTAATTATGGTCAATTTCACCCACAGTACTGGAAAATATATTTAAAAACTCAGACCTCAATGTTTTACTGCAGACTTTCAGTATTCAAGCCTGTTATCTGACACGAAATGTATTTTTCAAATACAAGTGGGGTGAACAAACACGATAAATTATGGGTAGAAAAAACTAATAGATTCTGCCAGAAAGTGAAAAGAGTACACATTTGATGACAGTTTTATGAAAGAACCCTATTGGGAATATAGACTGAAAACAGAAGGCTTAAGAACAAGAATTTCATGTTGCTTAGTTGTGATCCTGAATGCTTTGCCTTCTTTTTGGCTGTGGTTCTGCATTCCCCTCTTTCAGAGGCACCTATACAGCAATATTTTTTTTCAAGAAATGCTGACGCACCTCTATTTAGAGACTCTCATGTGGTTCTAAACCAGGTTTTAGCACTTGTATTTCAAAAAGTAAGCTTAATGATTGTGAAAACTGCTGGACCAAGAGTACCTAAGCATTGAGGCTTATATCTGCTGAAGCAGATCACTACATAAGACACACACAGCAGATAATATAGTCCACTCTGTAGTGGTAAAGCCATTCTCTCCAATGCATTCTCCATTACTGTTGCTGAGGAATGTCAACAATTTTAAAAAAATCCTACTCCACCTAGGATTTGTCTTAGGTTTGCTCCTGCAAAAATAAATAGGAAACCTAACACTAATTTTGGCGGCATAATATTAGGATTATTTATTTATTTATTATTAGGATTATTATATTATCCTACCCAAAATGTTAATGAATGCCGTGTGACTGCTCCTTAGGTAGCTGAGATGGAGGTTGGTTTCTAACAGTGATGGTGAAGTACTTTCCTCTTGTCTGATCCAAAACTCACTGAAAGACTTCCATGAACTTCAACAGGTTTTGGATCAGGATCTGTGCAAAAACCAGCACTGCAGCAGAATCAAAGCAGGATGACCCCTTAATTTCAAGCCAAAGTATCTGACAAAGCATGTGCCTTTGTCATATTGCTGAGGGTTTAGCCCCTCCTCTGGGGCTGTGATAATGAAGGTGGAAATGAGTAAGAGAAACACTGGCATCTCTGGCCTGAAGGGAGATCACAGTCAACACTGGCTCCAAACTCAGCCTCAAGGCATGGAAAAAATAAAAAAATTAAATTTTGTCACACTGGGAGCAATATTTTGCTATTTACAATGTAAAACAAATAAACAACCCCCCAACAATAATAAAAACTGTACAAAGAATTTTCAAAAAAATCAATCAATAGTAGTTATATTTTCTGCTTCAATAACACCTCTCCACTGAGTCTGATACAGTGCCTTATCCAAATTAATGAATTAACTGTGAAAAAAATAATCACTGAATGAATCTATGTATTATTAAGCCTGTTTGATAAATCAGATTTCAATTGTTAGCTCTTAAACTGTTATTTTAGAATCTAAAACAACTGGGTCCAATTTTTAAACAGACTGAGCCCTGAAGTCCAGGTGAGAACTATTTGTATTTGTATGGATATAAACTGAAAGGGGCTGTTTTAGAAACCAAAGTGGCAAAAATTACAAAATGGCCCAGTTTTCAGAAGTGAAATTTCCACTGTGCACTAAAGTGGATCATTTATGTCCAATGTCTCTAAGCTGCATGTCTACTTGGGTCCTCTCAGTCCACACTTACTGTCACCCTCAATGGGGCTGTGGGGGAGAGCTGACTAAAGCAATGTGAGATTTTAACAGGATGTCTTTAAACTGACCATCACCAGAGGAGTGAATTTTACCCAGAGTTTTATAGCACAGTGGGAAACACTGTGATTGCCTCAACTGAATAATCTGCAATGGCATGTCTCCCTCCTTTGTACAACGTATCATACTCCACATCTCAGATGACTCTCCAAAGAAGACAACCTGTTTAAATTGTCTTCATTTCTATGCTCTACTAACATTAGACCATTGGGAACAGGTGGCTCAGGAAATTGCTACTGCAATTCAAATCACCTCCCATGTGGAATGCCAGCCTGTACTTGGGCAAATGTAGTTTACCATCAAGAATTACTATGAATGATCATTTACCATCCCATGTGAACTGAGCTGGTGAACTCAGTCCGGTGCCTGTTGCAGGCAGGTGGGCACATTTCTTCTGCCACCATCACAGCTCGCAATAAAGGGTCATTGTTTGCAGTTTCAGCAGGGAGGCCAAGGACCAAATAAGTTTTCTGATGGAAGTGCCATCTTGAGTCTGGAGGTGGTCTTCTCAAAAAAGACTGCACTATCGTGTCAGGATAAGGTTAACAGAGGTTTGCAGGACTATCAAGCAATCTGTCCATTTTCAGTGAGCCCAAGAACATCAGTATAAGAGTTGGTGAGTCTGGTTGTTTTCACAAGAATTCAGCTTCCTTCACTTTCCTTTACTTCTCCCAGAAAATTATAAGATTTGTCTGCCAATGGGAATACGAAATAGCAGAGTACTCTGGAGAGAAGTTTCTGTCTGTGAGGCTACAGTGGGTCAAAATCATAAATATAAACACCTAGCTCTGCATCCTGTGCTGTATCAGAAGAAAACTTTTCTTTCCCACCCTGATGATGGAATATAGGTAATTCTTGCCTATATCTGATCTCAAGATGACTTCTCACATGTAGAGGAAATGGAAAGTGAGAAAAACAGCAGAACTCTAGCAGTTCAAAGCTCTTGCTTACTACTAAAAGTGGAGCACAAGGCTTCAAATCTTATCCACCCTAAGAAGTACACAAAGGAATGGGAAGAGTTGGAAGAGGGGAGAGAAGACTAGAAAAAATTCCTGAAAGGTCACAAAAACTGCTCAAGGAGGAGCTACAACCATAGCCAGCCTCCCATTCACTCTGACCTCTCTCTTGGCAGTAAAATCATCACAGGCAGCCAATGGGTTTTGCAGGATCCTCTCAAAGAGGAAAAAACGGCTGTTTCTCCTACCCTCCATTTGCCTTAGGCAACTGCTTGTTTGGCCTGTGTCCTGGGATTTGGTTCACTGGTAGGCAAAATATAAAGGGAATGTGAATCTATGTGCTTCAGCCTGCATGTCTGAAGGTTGACCCACACTGCCATTTCTTTTCCTCACTAATTAACTGAAACAGGTAACATAGATGTGAACATCTCTGATCTCAAGCAAATTCTAATCACTGCTCACAGCAATGATGTGGAATTGTTTTGCCTGGGCTTGAGGAGGTCTACTGATATTTCCTTTGGAATACATGAATTTTATATTGTGCTCAGTCAAGACAGGAAGAGATTACAACTCTATTTATAAATACTCTGACATGCTATTCAGCTTAGCATGAGACTAGTAAATTTACCAGAAGGACCATGAATGGTTGACATACCTGAGGAAAAACAAGTTACAGATGAGCTCTTTTGGCAGAGCAGAACTCAGTATTTGATTTTGCAGGTGCAATCAAGATGTCTTTGTGAGTACAATTAATTACACTTATGTATTCAGAAGTGATTAAAAAAACCCCCTAAGCTAATCTGCCATTGACAAAGTCTACCTACACAACCTGCTTGCTCAAGTTCCTGAAATAGATAAATGGGAAGAACTCAGAGATGCCCAGAATGGATATTCAAAGATAACCAGGAATGCTGCTTTGTATCTACGTAGAACAGACAGGTGGATCGTCTACATAGATCAGACTAATAGCAATACTCTAGGTAAAAAAAAAAAAGCTGAATTTGCAAAGTGAAGACACTTTGTAACTCAGCAGAATTTAGCACTGCTTTAGAAAGTTAATTGTTTAAGAACTGCTTATTTAGCCCAAATAAAATTTGGAACATTTCTCCCATAATTTCTGTGTTTTTTCATGGTTGCAAATTCTTAAGTTTCTTTTTACTTTTCTCCAGTAGGGGAAATTTTTGCAGAAACAGTGCAGCTGTCATAACACTGTGAAGACAGCCAGAAAGAGTGACTCACAGCTTAAACAAGGTGAACTTCATCTTTGATTTCAGTTCTCTCTACAGATCGTTTCCATCTCTTACCACTAAACCGTGGTGTTCTAGCTGCAGTATGTCAGGAGGCAGAAGATTTAGGCCCCAAAACACTTTCTTGAGTTGACAGTGAAAGAGAGAGGAAATTCAATTTTTAATTTTGTACAGATAAAAATCCAAGTACAGGTAAATTGAATCAGCAGTACTTCAATAGTATGCACTCCTCATGGCTGGGCTCACAGGCACTGTTTATCCAGTCAGATACCATATAATCTTTAACAACTGTCCTATATGGTCCTTGAGTGCACCTCTGACAGAACAGATCAGTTCCCCTCTCAGCTGGTCATCATCCTCCACTACTGCTGATATCCTTACCTGCTGGTCAGAGTATCCACCTGGAGAAACGAGGAGCATATGATTTAGAATTGTACCCCGAGTATCACTCTCCAGATATCCAAACACAGACTATTGCCTGACACTTCATTACTGGGGATTTTTCCCCCGCTCCCTTTACTGCTTGGAAACCCTTCTTTTTGCAGCAGCTGTCTTAGCAGCACATCTCCTCCAGTGGAGTAATGAAGATTGTAATAATACCTCCTGCAGAACTTCTGTTACCTGTCTCTTTGCCAAATGGCCAGTGGTGGATCTTTTTCTCTGGTTCCTCTACTGCCCTTTCTGTGTTGTTGGCCTAAGTACTGAGGACACAATTTCTATAAGGCATCAAGTCCTCTCTCCTGCTCAGAGATAATTTTCCCTCTCTTATGACCACAAGACAGGGGACTTCAGGGCTGCCAATTCAGGTGACAGGTACAGGCCCTGAGCAAATTCATTTAGAGCTCAACAAAGGAGGTAATGAGTTAGAAACAAAGAAAAAGAGGATGCATTGGAGTCCTCATACCATATTTATCCTCATACATAGAATGGCTGTAATCACCCAGTCATGCCCAAATATGGAATTAGAAGCCTAATCCTAGGAGATCTTTTTTTTAGAATCTTGTGAGGAATGTTTGCTGGCTTGATTCCTCTAATTATGTGGCTCCCCAGGGCAGTAAAGTTTTTCACTACTGGGGACAATATCCATTGTTTTTAATCAGAGCTACTAAAATGATGTTGTTTTGCAGTGAGGGTTATACTGCAGAACTGAAATACAGATAAATGTCTGCATGTCTTAAGAATGCTTAAACACTAGAAGGACTTCTCTTGCTTCTCTGTTCATCCTTAGGAAAGGTCAGAGGGAAATGATCTTTTCTCTCTGCACCATGCCAGGCCTATGCAATCTGCACAATAGAGAAGATGGGCTTACTGAAGAAGAAATGTGCCCAAGACCCTCTCCAGGGAAAACAGTCTCCTGTTAGGCTGTGTTAGATACATTCAGCAATGTGAAAATTTCTCCTGTGAGAAGACATAATTTGGCAGGAGTCTCATCCTACTCATGTGAAGGGATTTGTCTCATGTTCTCATTCTTCCTTCAATCCTATTGAGTCTTCCAGAATTTTACTATAATCCCCTTCTTCTATGGCAAATGGATTGCTCTGCCCACAGGAGAGCGTAGCACTGTCCTCTTCCCACAGAGTACAGGCAGAGGAACATGTTACAGGCAAAGAATTGTCTTATATGCCTTGGATTTACTGAAAAGTCTCGCCCTATGATATTAGGAATGCCATATGTTGCTATTGGCACAGCAATAGCATAGGCCTTCTCTTAAGGTTCTTGAGATCAACCCGCCACTGACTGTTGTTTTGGTAACCAGAGAGCAGGAATAGAAATACAAATTTTAAAAAATAAACAATAATAAAACATTTTCCTGGTACTGCTTACCCGCTAAGTACACCGAGAACCAAGTTAAGTACAAAAAATGACCCTATGATGATTAGTGTAACAAAATAGATCCAGGGCCAGTCCCTTCCTATGGCATCATTGACCTGGAAGAGTGGAATGATAATTAGTGAGACAAGCTCAGATTCTGAGCACTGCAAGGCTCCAGCCAAAGAGATCCCAAGTCACCAGCAGTAAGATTTTTCAATAGCCAGTTTTCTGAAAATTTATGACAGGTTGACAACAGTGATTTTGAATGCCCTGAGGTTGAATTTCTTTGTCAGAGAATAACACTGCTTTTGTTACCTGTATTGTTATTTACAATATTTGAACATTTTGTCAAAGTATTTCAGAGCTGATGTGAAGCTTCCTTCAATTCAGATTTTTAATCCCTCTGAAAGTATCCTGGTGACAGGGAAGAACCCTTATTATGGAGTCTTGCCCTGTAGCATTGGAAAAAGGACACCAAAACTGTCAGCTTACCCGCTCAACACACCAAGAACCAGATTTAGAACGAAAAAGGATCCAAAGATGACCAGACTGACAAAATACACCCATGGTAACTCATAGCCCATAGCGTCCTGCATCTGGAAAGACGAAGGAAAGTTAGAAGACAGAGAGGGAAAGCAGAAATGATTAGGCAAAGGAACAGATGGAAAGGTTTGTAAACAGAGCCTGTGGTTGGTTTACACATAATCATAGCAAGTGTTTCTGTCTGTTCTTTCTTATGTGACCGCTCCTTTGATTGTTCTTTTGATCTGTTTCCTTACAGTCAGTGATTAATACAGGCTAAGATATAAGCACGTGCCTACTGGCACTTCTTTAGATGCTCAAAGCTGTGGACTGCTACTTTTTGGAGTTTACTTACGGCACCACAAAAGGTCCACCCCATGACCTCTAAACTTCTACTCCCTGCACACACACACGACCCTCTGCTGCCACTGAAAATATTGCTGGTTTTTGCTAAGCGTTACCACAGTGTGTTGCCAGATGACGTTCACTTCCCATGTGTAGCGCAAGTACAGGTACCTCAGACAGGAGCATGTGGGAACTGTGGCCAAATACTGATCCTTCCCTGGCAATGCTCTAGTAATTTTTCCGGTTTACCACAGTGAGAGCAGTAGCTTTGTACTTTTGAGGAAGGTCGTTTCAAGGCCCAATATGCCCTGACCTGGTCAAGTGCTTTCTAAAGCTTCCTCACAAACTTCCTTTCTCTGCTTGAAGGATGAATCACTTATCAAAATGTGATTCCTACGCAACTGAATAGCAAAAGAATTTGAGACTGTAAACTGCATGATCTCACACTACTACAAGCATCTGCAAATAAAGCAGGCAGACTCTTGTTTTAGCACCAGAACCTGTATTATGTGTGATTTAACTCCAGCACATAATAAGATCTTGCATACATTTTAAAAGGATCTAGTACATAAACACTATTTTATCTTGAAGTCTCCTTCAAAATTCAAAATTTTGGAAAGTTGCTGGATACCTTAATAGAATCTCACTTTCATGATGGTATCAAAAATACCAGAGTCTCTTCTTTACTGTTCATAAACACTTATCTTCAGAGCCAGACGTAGCATCATTAAAGAAACAGATGGTGGTTAACATTTTCAGGAGCACTAAATTGATTTATGAACATAAATTGCAGACTTGAAAGTACCTAAAGGCGTAAAGCAACCTACGTTCCTTTGTTTTCCACTCTTCTGAAAATTTTATTGTATGTTGTCTTCTCTTTCCAGGAAAATGTTTTTTCCTTTGCAACCTAAATGTTTGCTGGGACCACAGAAAAAATATTCTTCCATAGATGGGCACTGAGATACACTTCAGGAGAGGGGATCTGACTCAAGATTTGTAATAACTTAGACAAGGCAGGAGAGAACACTAATATATTCTTTTTGCATGAAAGTCCATTATCCATTTTTCTTCCAAAGCAGAGTCACTAAAGTCCTTGTCTGGCAATAGTCCACAGTCAATGGGCCGATCCAGAACTCCATCTCAAGGCTCCTTCAGCTGTGACTGAACTGAAGTAGACTCATTAAAAAATAAGCTTGAAATCTCCCTCTGGGAAAACAGTTCACCAGCTCCTTCCTCACAGGATGAATACATTTAGTGGTCAGAAGAGAGTACCTGAACCTCTAACATCCCCTAACCGTATTAAGCAGCTTCTCTTCTATAGTTTTGTAGAATTTTTCAGTTAGTTTATAAATCATACTAATTATTCTTTATGTTTGCAAGCCACATTTCATCCCACACGACCAAAAAGTTGACACCTCTGGTGTATACTACACATCAGTGCTTTAATGAGAACAAAACATCGTGGTGTATTAAGATGGAAGGAAATATTCACCTGAGATCCCAGAGGGGAAATCAGGCAGGCAAAATGTAACTGCCCAAGCTGGAATTAAGTAAAGAAGTGAGACTTAACAGCCTCTCTCTTCTACAAAGAACGTCGCTATCTATATAAAAAGATCCACACAAACAATGAGTATGGATGACTCTGAAAAACTGCCATAAGAATTTACCACCGTGGGCACACTGATGACTTGACATCCCTCTAATTATGATAGATGGTGATAAAAAAGCCTGAGCTGTATGGTATTTATCTATCAACAGTTTTGGGTTTGTTTTTTTTTTGTCATCTGGGAAAGTCAGCTGGAAAAGTAGAACTTCTCAAAGCTGTGGTACAAGTGAATCCTAAACAGCAAAGGCCAGGGTGCCAGGTAGAGTTCAGATGCATTTCAGGGTACTCAGAGAAGTACAAAGCTTCCTTGGAATGAAGGGATTTCCAGATGGCAAGAAGCTTCCACCATGGCTTGGTAAAGTACATAACTAGAATATAGTGTACTCTGGCTATTCCCAATGCCTGCACAATTGCATAACGAAAGTACCAGCTTGCATCAGCACAAATTAGTCCTGAAAAATAGACCTGCATTCTGGTACAGCAGAGCATTTGGGACTTCTCAGACTGAAAATTTCGGAAGTCAGCTTTTCATCTCCTTTTTATTGCACAGTGATGTATGTAACTGAGAAGCCGAGGGGCAGAGACAGCAATAGCTTCTCAAGCATAGAGAAACCATCAGTATTTGGCAAACAGCTGAGTTCATCTCTCTGTTGCTGGACTTGCCTATGTTTGGTGCTTTCACGTCTCATTTTCTTTAGTAGCAAGCAAGACTATTGCATACATTGTGGGACTGACCCACAGGTGACAGGAATATATGTTATATATTGATATAACATTAGGCATTTGGTAAATTGTGTTAAAACCTCCCTGTAATAAGGAAACAGTACACTGTGAACTTGTTACTTGCTCTTGAAAAACATCTCCACGAGAAATGCAGAGAAATAGGTTGTTTGGTGAAAGTGGAAGTTGGGGGGGGGGAGGGGGAAGAAAAGTAATAGACTTACTTAAAACAGCAACAGCGAAGCACCAACATTTAAGAAACATTAAATTCCTGGCTAAGATTGTGTTCCTCCAAATATCTGAAAATGCTTCCTCCAAAATGGAAGTATCCTAGAAGTCCAAGATGGACTCAACCATAACTGCATGGGAGTGTTGTTCAGGGAGAGCCTTGCACTTGTGTTTCAGTGAAGCTGTTTCCTGGAAGCTCACCATCATTCTGCAAATCTGCAGCTGTTAATCCTGCATGTTTGCATACACATGTCCTGCTGATTACAGCTGTAGTCTTTCACTGCAAGCCTAACTTAGGTGGTAGAGCTGATTTCTCCTCATTATGCTATTAAAGTGGAGAAGATGCAAAGGGTCACAGCAAGATCAGGAGTGTTACCATTTGCACACTACTGAGTGCAGAAAATGAGCTGTGCAAAACAGATTTTGCACTGTTGCCTATAGCGAAGAGGAAATGGTTCAGTTATAGGTTACCTCTCCAGGATGGACAACTACTGATAGACAGTTTAGTTTTCTGGTCACTGAGTGCACCACTTCTCCCCAAGTGTTTACTACTAACCCTATGAATCTCAACAGAAGAGGTGGATCATCTTCTAAATTCACTGTTCTCAACACAGACTATCAGCCAGTATAGTAGGTCTGAATGATAATATTCCAGCTCCAGCAGTCAATGTGATTGCAACCTGATGCCAACTTAAGCATGTATTGAACAATTTTTACGTCAGCTGGAAGCACAGGATCAGTGGGAATCTGCAGATTGTCATTTATAGAAATAATTCTGCTTTCTGAGTCAAACTGCCTGACCTTTACTAGCTCACATCTCAACACTCACACGTCACTACTCTCAACAGTGAGGAAGTTGGCACATTTCAGAGCACATTAGTGCATCATCTCTCAGAGACCTCAGGGATAAAGGTCTTAGATTCCTTCTCATGACTTGCTGCATACCCTCTTCAGCGCTGTGGGGGCATTATTTGGCTCACTATGCTTCAGCTTTCCAATCTGCAGAGTGCAATACTACCTTGCCTCACTGGGCACTGTCAAAGAAACCACTCAGCATCATGATGAAAAGACGGGATATTTGAGCATATTTGAGGTCTGTTGGACCTTGTGTACTGCAGAAGAGCTCTTTCTTCACCAGGCATCCTTAATTGCTATCATGCCTATGGCATTTCAACAAAGGCTTTTCTCCCAGTGGTACAGGTAATCACTTAGAAATAACAATAGGATTTTTAATTCTGTAGTTTGCTGATCACAATGACTACCAGCAGTTTCGGTAGGGGTGAAGGAATAAAAATCTATAAATAGACCTTTGTGCCTATGTCTTCTGGTTTTTCAGAAGACACAGGTGAAGACACACTGGTAAGGTCACAGGAGATGTGCATGCATTACTTGTTTAGTGATTTTTTTTTCTTTCCCAGGGATAATAGTCTGGCACATTTTGCAAGTATCTCATTCCTTACACAGGCATCATAGCTCAAAGGCAATGTTAGAGGCATATTACCTATTAAGATAGTGGCTGAGCATGACCAAGCACATAGGGGAGGGCTTTCTGTCACTTAATGGGAGGGGCAGACACAATTCACTCAATTCTGCTGACTTTTCAAGACACACCCCCCCCTGACACTTTGTGGCAAATGTCTTTGAAAAATAATGTCGAGTTACAGGAAAAGTGCAATCCATCACAGAAAGGCAGCTGTCACTGGAAATTAGCAAGCTGAAGAAAAAAATTCAATGTCTTGGTCAGTGCACAGCACTGGATAACTGCAGCTTAACAGAAATTGAGTTTGTTAGGACATCTGGGTTAGGCTTCTATTTCTTGAATAAATTGCTAATTGATTTCTAACGGCTGTAGGGTGTTATGATAACCTTTTTTAAATGCAAGTGCTACAAGTATTCTACAATGAAATGTAGTATTCTGTAATGACGTGTATAACCTTTCACAGAGTAACATTCATCAAGAGGACCAGAGTATTCAATAAAATTAACGGGCAGTAACTTCAGAAATTTTGTGTAGAAATGCTGTTTTATGTAGCCTAGCTGTGGAATCCACTGCCTCAGGAAATGATCTAGCCAAAAGTAATGATCATGGCCAGTAGCAAGATCTCTAGCTGAAACCAAGGATTTCTTGTAACAATCTAAAATTGAAGAACATTAGGAGCAGGAGACAGCCGAGAAAAGAGATAACAATTGTCACTGAATGCACTCTCCTGCTTGAAGTCTTTATTTCGAAAAGCATCTTTTTCAGGAACAGTACTGAAGTGCCTTCATGATTTTAAGGATGCATAGAAGTGATTTCCTCACCTTGGATCAAAGATCACATGGTAGGCTACTGGCAGGCAAAGCTCACACGATCCATAAAGGGTCACACAGGTACCAGTGTGAGATTTAGATATTTATCATTGATCAATTACAAAGTAAAGAGGTCTGGATTAAAACATAAATTTTCCTTTTTCACCCTCTCTTTTCTTCTCTTCCCATGAATATTTGGGTGAATGCACTTCATATGCTCATGAAGCCACAACTTTAAACTCTGCTTGAACAACACTAGAAACACTTTTTATAGGATGATGCACTATTTTGCACTGCAATGGAAAAATGTTTTCCCCTATACCTTTTAATCAGAACTTGGGTAGAAAACCAACCAAAAACCAACAAAGGACTGAACTTTACCCTTCACAGCTATGGCTGAGTTGACAATATTAAAGAAAAAAATACCTACTTTATAGATGTAGGTAAATCCTACATGTCAGGCAAGGGTTTTGTGGCCTACAGTACTTCTGCTCTTACACTATTTCTTTGGCTTCCATTATATCTTCACGCTGCCTTCATGATATAGTTAAAGCTTTGCTTTGTTTCTGAAACTTCACTAACTCAAATGCTTTGCATTCATATAGTCAGGGAACAAAAAAAAAAAAAATCTCATAAACCCAAGTATTAATTCTTCATTATTACTTCAGAAGTAACTAAGGTGGGGTGAATTTCCTGGAAAGTGTCTGTATACATTCGTCCAGTGAAGAAGAAAAACTTTGAAAGATCTAACTCCTCTCATGCTAGACATGATACATCAGCAGAAACAGTTGAGGAGCAAATTATTCATCCCAAGTGAGAAAAAGGATGTTGCTGTCAGTTCCTAAAAACACCCAACTAACAACTGTAACTGGGAACAGCAGTTTTTTGAGGCTGCTCTGCAAACAAAAAGGAAACTGTTTTGTTCAATGACACATTCTCTTCTGGTTAACTTCTCAATGCAAAGCTTCTTTGAGCTTAAGAACCCTTGGCTTTGCAGTACTTTGAGCCTTTGCTTGGAAAGTTCTTGGTAATAGTCAGAGCAGGCAGAGGACTTGTAAAAAGAAGGTCTGACTTCAGTCTTTCTCTCAACTTCTCCTTAGAGATCTAAGACATCTGACAACTGTCTCTTTAGCAGCCATGCTCTTAAACAACATGTAGGTAGGTAATACAACTGTGACTCAAATAAAACAACCCCTAAATATGCAAAAAATTTAGTTTGTTAGCTCTGGTAATGAATCCTGCACATTGTGTTTTTCTCTGATCTCTAAACTGCTTATGTTATAGTACTTTTTTTTCCCATGTAATACTTGTGATAAATATATTAACTAGGCATTTTTAAATTTATTGGAAACTCTCCTACATCTAATATCGCTTTTAACAAGGAAATTACTCATTATTATTCACAATTTCTACCTTTTTCACAAAACAACAAATTCTCGAAAGAAGCCCCAGGAAGATTTCAGTGAGCTAACATGGAACTAAAGGTACAGTAAGGAGGGACACAGTACTAAGATTGACTTCTTGTGTGTGTTAGGCTTGATAAACACTTTTTCCAACCTATGGGGCAAACCATGGGATTGTTTCTTTAGCATTAAAATCCTGAACACCTTGAAGCTGCTGAGTTGTTTAGAGCCTGAATGGTGTGAGGTTGCTGCATATCATGTCAATAAAGACATGAAGAAAAACATTCTTTTACTTGATAAATTCCTGGTTGCTCTCCACATACACCTCAAGTAAGTATACACACAGCAGTTGAATTCACCATTCACAAAGGGAGCAAGAAAAAGATCATATTTCCTATTACTCAGCATATATCCTTAAAGCTGGATTTAGACAATGTATTATTACACTAAGGATGCAGATTCCAACTTGCAGATCCTTCATTATTTAAAATCCAATTAGTTGTCTTTGCTTGGTTGATTTTTAATCCAGCACTCATGTATATGCATAATTTAAGGCATATGAATAATTCCTCTGAAGCCAATGGTCAATATTATTGTTACCAGTGGAAATGAACTGATATGCATAAGTGCTTTGCTTGAATAAACTGGGGCACAGGACTGGAAGAAAAGCATAAGGAGCTCATTTTCTGAAATTCCCTGCAAAAAAGTATAAATTTAATGTACATAGCGACTAAAAGAACGGTGAAAACATTAAAGCTTTTCTGTCTATAAATTCCGGTGCACAGTGAAAAGTATCATCCTCTTGTCAATCTGCAATATTCTTTCAGACCTCCTGAGTCATTAAGACAGGTGATAAGCAATGGGAATTTAAGGTCTCGGAGCTGACTTAGGGCAAAGGGAAAGAGATGGGGGTAAAAAAAAAATACAAAACCTCCAAACTTTGTAATAAGCAAAAATACAAAACCTAAAATAAACTAGATTTATTTTTATGGACTTAAAAATTGCTTCTGGGGTTTAAAATATAAGAAAAGGACTCCAGATGCCTTTGCTCTTACTCTGGGTAGTACTTCTTTATAAGCATCAACACCCTAATAGTCTTACAGGGATTCTAAGCCAAAGTTACTCCTTATGACTGTTCCAAAATTGTCCACATTTTGTAGCTGGCACTATCAGATGGATGCAAAGGAGACACCAGAAAGTTCAACTCAATTGCAGTCTGAACTGACAGTCAAAGGAACGAGCAGCACTTGATCAGTTGCTCCTGTTAAAAATTATTTGTTTTGACAATCAGGTTCCTTTTATTTTGAAGTACTGAAGGAAAAAGGAAATTTTAAGCTCAGTGTTTTTTTCCAAGCTCTTACTTTTAAGTTTCTACCCTTTGTGTTACCTCAATTATCTAATTTTACAAATTTTGTATGTGCATTCTCTAGGCACACATAGACATCTATAACCTTTTTTTCAGTGTCTTCATAAGAAAGGCAAGACAGAGATGGGTGAAGCCAAGAGCACAGGGATCATGAACCAGGTCAGAGACTGCTCCAGACAGGTTATTCTGCTATACAGTCACTGTAGGATAAAAACAAATAATGTAGGCAAGATTCATTCCTACGTGGGCAGTAGGAAGGATAATAGGACTCCTATGTGTAGCTTGGTTCCCCAATTGTTCTGTATGCTCTGTAGTGATGGAAAGAGCAAATTAAAATTCCACACTGAGGCAGCAACATCGGCAATTTGTACAGAACTCTCTGCAGGAGCTAAATGGAGCCATTAACCGAGAAAGGACTGCCTCAATGAGGACAACAGAAACATCGAGATTAATCTGCAACAGAGAACCCTTGAGAAAGAATCAAAGAAATTGCAGCAATGAAAGATGGCTCCAGAAGAGAGAAGGGGAAGGGGGCAGACAGATCTGAGAAGATGGAGTCTGCAGAGGTTGCCTCCTCACCCCTGCTAATAAAGATGATGTTGAATCTGCTGTAGATGCCCTCACCCCAATACACCTGTTCTGATCCAGGTGAACTGTAATTCCTGGTTTATTAATTAAAAGCTTTTGGTATAGCTATAGTTCATTGTTATGCTGCTGGATCTCCCTGGCAAGAGAGTGGAGTCTCCAGAACTAACCAAGCTTCCCACACCACACCACAGAGAAGACAAGTGAAAGCTGTGCTGGGCTCAATCTCAGGAGCCACGAGAGCAAACATTCCTACAAACGATACACTTGGACTGGCTTGAGCTTCCTGGGGAGACTGTGTAAAGGCAGGAGTCCTGCAGGAGAGCCCTACCAGGCTGCTGCAACCTTTGCAAGAGCAAGGCTAGAGCAGAGATCTAGAAGTACTGCCTTTTAACCATGTCAGCTGCTTGATGGAAAAGAGAAAACATGTAAAATAGCTCATGTGAGTGTCTTTAAAATGATATAGAAATGCCATTTTGCTGTTACATGAAGCAAACTGTATTTGCTTTTTGTTGCAAGCAGTTTGCAGGAAGGGCATTGCCACCCATACAATTTGCCCAGCTTATTTCTTTATAGCAGCACTGAGTCACATTTTTGTCACTCATTAAATCCTGGCCCCACCTTTTCAAGGATACTCCACTTTACGGGCTGGGAGAGACTGTGTAAAGTCTGAGACACATAGAAAAAGACCCAACTTTCAGCTATCTAGCCCCACATACTGCATGCTGTCACTGAATCCTCCCACTGTGTTTTTAGCACCCAGTATATAATCACTGGGTTCCACAACATTATTTCATTCATTTGTAAAGTTCCATATTCATATTTCAGCTGGTTTTGGTTTGGGTGCACATTTTTTTTTTTTACAGTCAGCTGTTCTTTATCAGACTGAGCTATTATGGGAAATATAAGGTCTCTGTCTGAGAGTGGGAAGAGAATTAAAACTTGCATTCAAATACCAGCAGGTCAAAACGTCTGTGGCACACAATGATTGAGCTGAACTCTTCCACTGCAATCTATTTCTGTTGAAAAGGCTTACTGATCCCACAGTAGTTTGTGCTTGCTGGAGAGGTAGAGAATCATAGAATCATTAAGGCTGGAAAAGACCTATAAAGATCATCAAGTCCAACTGTCAACTTAGCAGCACCATGTTTGCCACTAGAGGGGAAATATTGGGGATGTTTACTAGTGTTCTAACTAAATCTGTAATTTCAAGGTGCCTTCTCACAAGTTTACTGTACAATTTTGACAAGGCCACTGGCATTTAACTTCATGCTTTTCAAAACAGAAATAAAATAAAGTGACGCTCTCTTGCCTTAAAAAAAACCAGGAGTGTTACTGGCTTTTGTTTTCACAGAGTTGCAACATTTATTAGCACTGGTGGTGTTCCAAAGGGACATGGATTACCATGGCAAATCAGCTGTCTGAAAAGCGGATTCTGCTGACAAAATCTCAGCATATTAAATTTTATTAGTACAACTACCACTGGGAAATTCCTGTAGTCAACTGTACTAGGGGAGGAAAACCAAAACCAATCAGGAAGCTACCATTTACATCTCCTCCCATCCCACCTGTGCTCTTTGGGCTTTCTTGTGGGACTTCTCTGTTTTTCTGTGAAAACTGGAGGGGACTATGTACCTCTGTAGCCTGTTTGGCAATACAGGGATTCTGAACTCCCACTGAAAACATTAGTTACACAGCAAGAATTCCTTACATCAAAGACGAATTCTGAGCTCCAATAAGACTCCTGCTTTCCACCTCACCCTCTTTCTCCAGGCTTGATACGTAAAAGAGAAAAAAAATTAAATTTACCTCAATTCAGTTTAGCATGGAACGTGATAGCCAAAAGTGAAATACTGAAATTCATTTACTGCCACATGATAAAGCAACTCACATGCTACATTGTGCTGAAACTGCTGTAAATAACTCCCTCTAAACTGTTCCCTCAGAAGTTGGCTGTGTTTATTCCAGTGGCGGCTCTGTCTGCGCTGAGGCTGACTGGGTCAGATGGACCACTGGGGAAAGAGGATGCCATACCCTGACCCAGGCTGAGCTCTTAAAGACAAAAACGAGACTGAGTAGGTCTTCAGGACTTTCCACAAACACATCCTGGAATCTGGTATGCCAAGACCTCACTCTTGATCCATTTTGCTTGTTGATATGGATGACTGACAAACCATTTTCCCTACCTCTTCCAGACTCAACAGCCAACATCAATAGTGATATTACCTCTGCCTTCTTATTACACTATTCTTCTTAGTTCCTGAGCATTAGATCTACTTAGAGGAGGGAAGGAGATCCATCCACAGTGCTCTGCCAACATTATGTCTCTGTACAGGTAAGAGGAGCCATTAAGGACCTCCATTCTCTCATGTAATTGATTACATGACTGGGTTAGCTTGTTGAGTGAATTTGCAATTTCCAGAAATGCCACATAGTGACCTCCATAAATTGTTTGGACTTGTGTGACTTCATCAGGATTCGAATTCAGGCCTCCAGAGGCAAAAGTCACAGAGCTTTACGTGAGTTGCCGCATTGCCACGTAAGTGTGTACAGCTTTATTTTTTCCCCTTTAAAAGGAAAAGGTTGGGCTTTGAAAAAGTCATCCAAGAGCCCAAAGGCTATTTAGCCACAGGGCTGATAATTCTTTCATTATAGCTACTGCAGCAATTCCATCTCTTACTGCTACTCATTTAAAAAAACTTTTCATCCTTTAAAGTCTTTGGAAATTCACTCCAGAAGAATGATGTGCTCATTTCAAGCATAAAAACAGCCCCTACAACGGTGGGTTTCCAAATCTAAAAGTTTCGTTTCATCTTAGAATTCTGGGCTACCCCTTCCTGTCTCTGCTTATTTTGTATTTACATTTGCATGGCTGATTATCCAGAAAGGGTTTTCTGCCTGTTTTACTGTATTGCTGTTTTATAACTGCTTCTGTTTATCTCAGTGTAGACTGATAGCAAATTCTACCACAAGTATACCCGAACAGTGCTGATTGCTGCATGCACAGGAATACACAAGCACATACTGTTCATCGATTTACATAGAAAATTAAGTCCTTAAAAATAAAGATAATGAAAAACAGTACTGTAAGCTGTAGATAATCGCTACCTTCTTTAGTATGTGGAGGCATGACTGTCAATTCTTTTTTTGTACTTGATCAGTATATCTCAGATTCCTTTGTAGCCAGTTCCCAATCTGTGATATTCCTAGAAATCCTTTCTATGTTTCAGATGATGAATCCATCTTCCAGTTGTGAAATCACAACCAAAATTCTCAAAAAAAGAAGTGCAATATCTAGACCTCATAGCACACAACTAATAAACCTTCATCCGATAGGCATACTCACCACTCACAGATTATTGTACAATCACCAAAGGTTTGCTGGAGAAATTACTATCAAAGAGCCTGAATGGGGAGCAACTGCATTATTGACAGACAAGACTGCCCCTTCTCTTTTTCCTAGGAGTCTTATAAGCAACACCATGTAGGCAAGATCAGCACAGTGTCCTGACAGATTTCTTTGAGATATGATTAAAAAATCCACTGAGTGGATGTTTTCTAATAAATACTAATAGAATAGTTTGGGTTTGAAGGGACCTTTGGAGGCCATCTGGTCCAACCTCCCAGCACTAAGAAGTGAAATCTTCAACTAGATCAGGTTGCTCAGAGCCCCATCCAACCCGATCTTGAATGTTTCCAGGGAAGGGGCATCTACCACCTCTGTGGGCAAACTGTTCCATTGTTTAACCACCCTACTTGTAAAAATCTTCTTCCCTATATGTAATCTAATCCAATTCTATATCTAATCTGCCCTCTTCCACTTTTAATCCATTACCCTTTGTCTTGTCACTACATGCCCTTGTAAAAAGTCCCTCTCCAGCTTTCTTGCAGGCTCCCTTTAGGTACACACTGGAAGGTGCTGTAAGGTCTCCCTGGAGCCTTCTCTTCTCCAGGCTGAACAACCCCAACTTTCTTGGCCTTTCCTCATGGAAGAGGTGCTCCAGCCCTCTGATCATCTTTATGGCCCTTCCTCTGAACTCACTCCAACAGGTCCATGTCCTTCCTGTGCTCAGGATCGCAGGGCTGGAGGCAGAGCTGCAGGTGGGGTCTCATGAGAGCAAAACAGAAGGGCAGAATCTCCTCCCTTGACCTGCTGCCCCCACTGCTTTGGATGCAGCTTTCTGGGCTGTAAGCAGCACACTGCCAGGTCATGTCCAGCCTCTCATTCACCAGAACCCACAAGTTCTTCTGACTAGGAAGACTGATTCCTCTGATTTCCTCTGATTGAGACCTAAAGCCTTCATTTTCTACTTCTGGTCATTTTGTATCTTTAGGGAGATGTGTCCAATGTTGTTTTCAGGTCTCCACTCTGGGTGCAGTGCAGAGGATTGGAGTTAGAAGGAGACAGTTCTAGAGGAGGCCCGGGGTGCAGACAAAATCTACACTTATGATGTTATGACCACTCATCATACTGAACCCTCAAATACTGCTCAGACAGAAATCCCACTGAAATCAATGAATAAAGCCAATACTAATGGACGTTTTGCAAGCAGGAAAGACTTATTATTCATAGTAAGATTGGTGATGGTTCAGTTGTATTGCCCTTTGCCTTGAAAACAAGATATTGAAACAAGTTAAACTCAAAATAAACATGAATTCTATAAATAGTTAATTCTAGAGACACAACTTCTGTCCTGACATTGGGCACATTCCCTTGTCTTTTTCGTTCCCAGGATCTAGATAATGGACAAAACTCTGTTATTTGTGAATTAGTCTGGTGGATATGGGTCCAAATCTAACAACTCTGAGGACTAGTTTTTCAAAAGGCAACAATCATTACTTCTTGGCAAAACTGGTAGTAGGACCCAAGCAGTGCACCCACAAACAGAGGCACTAAAAATCCAAAGTCATATAGAAGTGTCCCAGTAGCTTAACTCCTAATTTTATAGCTCTGGGATGAAAGATTAAAGACAAAATGGTCTCTGTGGTAATTAGACAGCAGCAATTAGGAAACAGTCTAAAGAAGAACAAAAGAAGAAGGAATAGAGGAAGGGCAACAGAAAGACAGGGCTATTAAAGAGGTCCTTCCCACGCAGGAGCACTGGGCAGAGGGTCTCTGTTAATACCTCCCCATAACCAATGCCTTAAAAACCTTATTTTTAACTGAGAGTTTCTTCCCATACAGAGGAAGGGGGCTGAGAAGTCCAAAATAGAGTTCTGAAGGGCTCATAAAACCTTCATGTCACACAATAGGTGCATTGAACAAATGTTCAGCAGCAGGTTTTTGTGGCAGGTGCCAATGAGGAAGTCACTGCTCTTACTCACTTCCAAGGCAGTGGGACAGGCAACCATGGCAGTTGCATGTGCAGTTGTTCATGAGGAAAAGGAAAACAGATTTAGGTCAGCATTTATGCAAACTACATGTGGAAACTGCTTTTTTCAGTGCATTAATGCTGTGGCCCTTCAGAGCTCTGAACTATGGGCCCTCTCCCCCTGCCCACCACTGTCACGGCCGATGGAGATGAAATAACCTCTGCAGTCACAGTGATGGGCTGCTCAGACTTGCGTGCTAATTCTTTGTAAATTTTTCACACCCATGCAAACCCCTGCCAAAAAGATGATTAAAAAACCTCAACCCCACAACAATAAAAGCCCAGCGTTTTCTTGGAGGGGTGGGGGTGAGTGGGGAATAAACACCATGGAAACATGTAGACAGATATATTCTTAGAATCAGATCATTCTCTTTTGTGGAAAGCCTTACTAATTCAAGCCTAAGTGCTGCAAGAATAAAGGGTTAGAAGGAAAAACACAGCTGGCGAAAATTGGGGGTTGCAGCTCTGCTTTTAATGTCTTCCACTTTGTGGCAATATCTCTGTATTTCTCACATCTTCCTCATTGGCTGCAACGGGCCGGGGGAGGAGGGGTGAGAAAAGCTCACAAGATCTGTCAGTGCTGTCAGCAAAGTAAATTACATCTGTTGTTCAATTTGTTCCATTTTGATTTCATGATGGGAATTGTAAGGGTGACTGTAAGCCCCTGTTCCAAGCTGATTTAGTGACTCTTGAAAGTACGAGCTCACAGATTCAGAGATGGAGGGATCTTCTGGGACAGCCTGTTTAACCCACTGCATCTATATATGCTACTCTGTGCTGTCCATTGAGTCTGTCACTACAGTGTAGTGGCTCCACGGCACTGCTTTAGACTACAAACACATTTTCTTCCCTATGGTCTGAGAAAGCCTAACAAGGATTTTTTTTCAGTTAAATCTGAGTGAGTCAACTTATTATGCACCAGTCTGGGCATCTCTTCCAGGGACAGGTTAGTGCCCTGGATCTCATCCAGACTTGGCCTTAGTCCATCTATAATAACACCACAGTCTTTAGTTTACAGTTAAAACCTTGAGGTAAACTGTTCCTGGAGGCACTGCATGTTATTTTCAGAGACACGACCAAGTATTCTGAAATGTTGTCCAAATGCAATGGGTCAAAGCCAATATTCTAAAATGATGGCAGGCTCAAGGCTGCTCATTATTAAAAATCTTCAAGCAGATCAAGTAAAATTACTCGATCCTAGAAATCAAGCTGTAATGGGCAAGCAGAAAAACTCGGGACCAGGTTCTCCACTACCCAGCTGCAGGAACTGCCCAGTGCAACAACATATGGTTGCCTTTTGCAATTTCTCAGTGCTCTGTTTTCATTTATAGATACGACTGCTTAGATGCAGGGGAGTGGAGAGACCAGGTACGTAAAACTGAGGCTGCAGTGGGCAGGTTTGCATGCAGTGTCACAGGGCTCCAGCTGCAGAGAGCACATTTCACACAAAGATGAAAACCTTTCTAGAGACAGGGCACTGTCCAAATTGTATTTAATTCAGAAGTGAAGCTTTCCCTGAAGGACAGTAACAAAGTGATTAAAAATAATTAAAAAGAAGCCCCATTAGGGAAGGTTGAAAGAGCTGAATCTGCTCAGAATTAGAAAAAGATTAAGGGAAGAGGAAAAATGCCTAAAAATACTTAAACAGGATGTTATAAACTGCACAGGGATTAATTTTCCTCCTTAGTCAACAAGACAATACAAAATAAGGGACTGCAGCAGAGATTGATCACAAAATACTAAATGACTTAATTTGTAACATTTGGATTTGCATCTGCTGCAGGAAGTTTCAAAGACTGAGGGGTCTTCAGAAATGGGCCTTGGTGCCTGCACCAAGCAAGCTGCTAATACTGGCTGATCATACATTAGGAGAGTTTTGAGAGTAATAACCTCAATCCTTCTACAATGCATGTGAAAAATTACAATGTGGCATATCATAAGAGGTGCCTGTCTACTCCAATGATCCTGTGAACTGGCTGCACATGAGACAAAGCCACCTGGCATTTTTACTGGGACATAAGTAAAACTGGTAAGACTGAGGCAGTATAGGAGATGTATTTCTACAAACACTTAACACTCCCTTCAACAAAGATCAGTTCTTCAGTGAAGAGACAACAAGGTTGTTTAGCACGGATTTTCATCCTGTCCAGTACAGTTATTTCACATTAAAAATTTGGCTCCTTTTAAATAATTATCCTACCTTCCATGATAGCAGTGTCAAACTGTTTTCCCTAGCATTTTTCTTTCACATTTCAAAAGAAAACAATCTGCTCACAAGTCTTATCTGCTAAGTGAGAGAGGAGATTGGAACGTGTATTGATCTTAGTGATGTCAAGTCCTTCTAGGGAATAAAAGTTTATTGCTCTCCTGTCTCTGATTATCTTTTTGTGAAGATGTGGATCACAAGCTGGGAAATAGTACTACTCCTTGGAAGAGGAGACAGGCTGCACTGTACAGGTGAAAAGCCTACACAGGGAAGCATGAACAAAGAAGCAGGAAACTGAAGATAAAAATCTGAAGAGTTATTAAGTGAATTAGGAGTCCAGGGCTTGTGGGAGGTCATACAGCTTTCTAACTTTCCAACATGCAGGTTTAACCTTGCAAAGTGTGGCACATGACAGACATAAGTTTCATGAAATGACCACTGTATTTTTCAGGGCAACATGCTAAAATGTTCTAAGCTCCCTCCATTCCCACTGAGAGGAATGCAGAGATCTAGATATCCTTCAAAAATTACTTTTCAGGAAATAAGAAGTTATAATTGAAAAGCACTTATAGAAAAGTTCAAAGCAAGGGTATTGCTCCATCGTTTAAACACTTCCAGCCAAGTAATTCAGCCCAGAGCTTTATCTGTCGTTCTGCTGAATTTTAGGTCAGGCATATATTTTCAGATTTAAGAAGGGAGCAAAGAAAACTCCCTACATTCACACATATGTCCTTGGAAGACTACCTCAACAGATACCAAGGCCCTGATTAGGCATCTGTGAGTCCTCATGTTGTATTATAACTGTGTGTGGAAAACCTCCACAGCATGATCAAGTTTTTGCAAAATAAAAAGTGAGATCCTGACCTTTTGAAATTAAAGAGAATTTTGCCATTGAACCCAGCAGGACCCCAGATTCAAACCTACATATCTATCTACCCTGAATTGCAGAGGAGCTAAGAACTTGAGAGTCTGCTTGAACTTTGAATGCTCAGCACTTTTAAATATTAAGTCATTAGCTTACATCATTAAGTTTAATGAATGACCTCTGAAAATCATCACCTAAATTTTTGTCTGCAAAACTGATTTGCAGACAAAATTTTCTTATACTGTTCTTTAATCTGTACTTTCAGTGTAAAATGGACAACATATGTCAGGATGTAATTGGAGAGAAAGAACCTTTAAGTCTGGATTTCTAATTTAATTAACTGTGCAGATTTATTGTTTTATAAAGCAAATTTTAACTTCCATGACCCCACTGTGGATCCAGATCTTTCAGAGTTATCTACTTGAGAAGAGCCTCCTATCTCTGCACTCCTGTGGGGATGCAGCCCCCAATGGGTTGTCTACGACAAGTCCACTCTTCCTTGGCCAAAAAGGCAAAGGCCAGGGAGGAGAGTTATGTATGAGTCAGAATGCACTAAGGAAACAGTGGCTCATACTAAGTTTAAGCCAGATATTTGTATCCTTCCTCACTTACTAAAATTCTTCTGACACTTTCAGAAAGTGAAATGTCTCATCTTCTCTATTCTTTGCTATCCAGAAGTCATGGACTACAGAGGTTTCAAATCACAATAGATGGGGTTTGAAATTACATGAAATCACAGTGTAAATGTCTAGAGACTGTTTCTACACATAAGTATTAAAGGGACAGTCCTTCTAGTAGGTGTGCCCTGTACTAAGTGCCCAATCAACACTTGCCCCCAGAGCAGCACTGACCCCTCTGCAGAAGGAAATACACATCCCATCTCAGATACCTTCTTTACCGGATGGCAAACACTGATCAGAGTTAACTTCTGTCTGCTTCTTCAACACAGCACAAAGAGGCAAAAGTCCTATGGGACAATAGTGCTCTTACAATTGCTTACTGTAACTGAGTACGTCTGCCAGCTCAGGTGTTTACTCAAACTTCATATTTCACAGTCTTTAAACACAGGTAAGGTTTCTTTTTCTTTATAACCTAAATTTCCTCCTCTTCAATTACTGAAATTTCTTTCTGCAGTGCCAACTCTTATCTTTTGTAGTCTTTTCCAGGAATAGCTGGTAACTGATGATAACAAATATTTCTTTTGTTTCCAAAGCAGGCATTCTACCAAAGCCATAATCTAAGAGGCTGACTATAGGGATGCCCCTAAAAATAATGAACATCAATCTGTATTAATTTCAGGTCTAATTTCACCATACTCTCTCTAAATAAAAAAAGCACAGCTCAGGAAATCAGTTAAAAAAGCTGTCTGAATATCAAACAAAAGGCAACATCTAAAACCCAAGTTGCTGCAGGGATACCCTAAAAATCAGTGTCTCAGCACAGTCATGGTAGAAAATCATTTGGCAGTGAGTGTATGCTTTTGGCTCCTGTTATTAGATAACTGATAACTGAGTTCTGCATGATTCATATCCAGCCATGAAAATGACAAATGGGCCCCAAAGGGTGTGAATTGGAAGGGTCTTTCATAGCACGTCTTTGGGGAAACTGATGATAGCTTGCGGACAGGTTTCACAATTCTAAATGGTATACGCAGCCAAAACTATTTTTATGTTTATTTCTGATATCTTTGACTCTCTCCAATTTTCCTTATACTACCTATAAATCCTCTCAATCACACACAGGCTACAGAAATGTGAGCTAGGTGTGATAAAAAGTCAGATATATTATATATAGCCATAGCTGAGCTGTGGAGTAGTTTCACTCTGTTCCTTTTCTGACTTCTGTTCTTCTTCATCATTTTATTAATCTATACCCTCTTTTCAAGTAAAGGCAATACTTGTGCTCTGAGACCCAGACTCCCCTTGTGGTTTGATCTCTGCCCTTTATCTCAGGCATGAAAAGGAAGCTAGAGTCACAATTCTAATCTAAACTTATGAAGATAAAGAGACAACTTCTCGCTGTTCCACACAGAGACCATCTATTGCAGATATGCTAAATCTTCAAAGGGAAATCTTGTAAACTCTAAATCACTGCTGGGTAGAAGACAGCTTCAGCCTCATGTGTAAGAGAAAAGCTGATGTTGATTAACAGTGCAAGCTGCCTCAGTCCAGAATATCCTTTGGTGTGCTTTGGGTCTTCTTGAGTTAAGTTGCATCATGCATTGTAGCACATCTTGGAGAACCACACCTCATGATGTGCCAGTCTTCCAAGTTAGTGAGAGCCTGGGTTAACCCTATACAGATGGGGCTGTGCTGTGTGAGAATTACATTCCTGGACCATAACTTGCTGCTGCAAAAACTGATGGCGAGATCTGATTCCAGAAACATGTTTATATACGGTTTACTAGTGAAGGCTAAATATGATTTTAACTCCTGTGGTATAATTGTATTGTAATGAAATTCCCAGTATATTAGGAATTAAAAGGTAAAAACTAAAGCCCCTGAGATGCCCAGTATTAAGGTACAGGACAAGATGAGACTCCATTTAGATTAAAGATAACAGCATGTTTTGGCTAAACATGTAACCATGATTGATACCAGTATCAGAGATAGTAGCATTAGAATAAATTCTCCTATGATAAAAGTCATAATCATAAGTAGTGCTGGAATTTGTGAAACCTTTCTTATAAAACCTACAAGCTGATCAGTGTAGTGCCTTTGTAACATAAATGCCACAGGCAGAGTACATGGTTATCTGTCACAAATACTTCTACATCAGTAATCTGGAGATGTATGAGATATTTCACTCCTGCAGAGAGGGTCTTCACATGACTTTCTGCTCAACAAGGGTACATTGCAGATCTTCAAAGCAATAAGCCACTTGCCTCTTTCAAAATTAAAATATCAATGGAAAGTCAGCATTTATATTTGATTTAATTGCACCAGATAAACCCTCCCATTTTACCTAATAATATGCTGAGTTAATTAAAGCTCCATGCTAGCAACCATGCCTTCACTGTACAGAGCAAGCAAGACAGCTAAAGCCCCCAAGTTTCCACATAGCTGTAAGCACACGAGCAGGACTTTCAGCTTATCATTTTCGGATACGTACCCAGTAGAGCACATCTGTCCAGCCCTCCATCGTGATGCACTGAAACACTGTCAGCATGGCAAAAGCAAAATTGTCAAAGTTCGTGATGCCATGTTTGGGTCCCTCCCAGCCTGCCTTGCACTCCGTGCCGTTCTGACACTGCCGCCCGTGCGCAGACTGGGGGGCACAGGGAGACGGGTCATCCTCTGCAGGCGTATCTTAAAGGAGAGAAGGAAGGGGGGGAAAGGAGATGAAGAGAACTAATTGCTATGTGACACAGCGTGAAGGATATCTGATTTTAACAACTACATTTTGCAGCGAATTTGACAGATTTCTCAGGAATACACAAGCAAAAAAAACCAAACAACCAACAAACCAAACACCAAAAAACCAAACACCAAAAAACCCCCGAAGCTGTCAAATTTTGTAGTCAAAACAGAGATGGACTGTCTTTTCAAAGCATACCCTCCTACGAGGAAGAAGTCACGCCTTTCAACATGAGAGGGAGCATTAGACCAAGTCTATTATGTTTCATTAGGCTGCTGTTATGATCATAATGGCATCTGGGTTAACCTTGGAAGGGAAGTGCAGCACTGAGGGCCATTCTGTGGAAGGAGGCTGAGCCCCTGCAGCACACAGGCTCCAGTGCTCTGGAGACAAGATGACATGGCACTGGGCCACTGCTGAATTAGAGCAGAGAGCATCTGGAGCTCTGCTCTTCTGGAATTTAGAAGCTGTGTGGCATTTTATCAGTAGCCCACAAACTCTATAAGACAGTTACTTGATTATCGATCCCTTATTTTGGTGTTTTCAGAGCTCTGAGAACAACAAGCCAAACTAAATGCCTGGGTATGTGAAAAATGCCACAGAAAACATTTTTATAAGCACAAAAACTTCTGCAACATTCTTTTAAAAATATATGGATTTCAGATCTTAGGGCTACATTTTTAACAGATGCAGGTATGTATGTGTAGGGGAGCAAGTAATTATGTTTATTTCACATCTTATATGGTAAATAATTTAATTTTCCAAAAGTTATAATCATATTCTGATCATTAAAGAATGCCAGAAACAGTAATATTAGAATTAGATGCCTTAATGTAAATATTTCCAGACAGAATGGAGAAAGATATGAACACTTTAAAGATGTAAACCAGAGTGACAATTCATTATAGTTCTAGCATCATTTCCAGAAAATGAAATCTGCCAACATTATACAAGCAGAAAATACAGAACTTCTGAAACAATTTCCTGCTGTAAAATATTTTCTTAGTTATGGGCTGCTCTGGGTCCTAGACATTAGCACCCACCACCACATGAGAAATCAATGCTGTTCAATAAATCAAATGAAAAAGAGCAGATGGTTAGATGAGTGAGTGACAACACAATTGAATTACTTTGAAATGGGAATATTTCTTTCTGTAAATAATTTGAAAGTTCTTTTCCTGAAGGATTTAATGCAAAAAGTTTCTTCTCATTAATATAATTTTGTTTTCTTTCTAGATGCATTTCTAACCACAGCCACAGTCTGTGATTAAAAAAAAAGGTACAGTCCTGAATTATATATTCCTTTACAATGATACTGGTTTAAAACAAAGATGCATTTGTGTATGAGATTTATAATAAAATACATGAGTTGTTAATTTCTGTGATGCCATGTCATGTATAGCTCTGTCTGCTAAGGATGAAATTATCGCTATTTTAGTGTTGCTTGAGCCTCTGGGAGACTTGTTAAAGAACTCAGGTGGGCCTGTTGTGCCAAAGGTCCACATTAAAAAGTCCATGACTGTTTAGCAGGAATCAGTAGCTTTGCACGTAGCCTTTACAGACAGGCCAACAGCTGAGTGTTCAAGATGAGCAAGCTAAACTGTCACCATTGCAGTCTCTCTGCATCACAGGTCATTCATATCCGAGAAGTAGAACAGAGGAGCCACCCCTGTGAAACCCCAAACAGGTACACAGGCAGTGAGCAATAGCCACCCATCTCCTGTGCCAGCACAAATGCTCCATGACTTTTGGGGAAAGCCTCCCTATGAAAATCTTTGTACGTGTGTGTGTGTGTTCCCCTTACCTATCAGTCCCCCTTGCACATGGTAGCAGGTCTTATGCATCTTCCCCATGAATAACTCCAGTCCAATGATGGCATAGATAATAATGACAAACAGCACCAGCAGGGCAATATGCAACAAAGGGACCATGGCCTTGATAATGGAATTTAAAACCACCTGGAGACCTGCAGAGAGAACAGAAGGAAGCACTGATCAGCAAGAGAACAAAATTTAGAGAGGCTATAAATTGCACAGTAGTATGTCAGTTTTATTTCATTCCCCCTCACCTGAACTCATTATCTTGATGATGTAAAGATGTGCATTCACAGATCAACTGCCTCCAGAAGTTCCCCAACATTTCACAGATTTACCATTTTAATCTAGATCACAGACTAAAGTGAAACAGATGTTAACTTACCTTTCACCAAAATACCACCTCCCTGGGGAGGGAATATATTAGTTGTTTTGCCTATTCATGAAAAACATGCCTAAGGTGTTCCACACACAGTATTAGGGAGAGTTAAAGCATGGGGAAAACAAAGAACAACCAGAACTGAAGCGGGACAAGAACTGTGAGACACACAGCAAATGCTGGAGTGCCACAGAATTGCACTCCAGAGCATGGGGAGAGATGGCAAACTGAAGTCACGTCCCTACTTTTATTCTGGGTTCTTGCAGAGGTCAAGAAAGTCCCAGACAGAGTCTGAGATGCTGAAGGACCACCAAACCCACGCTTAAGTGAGAGCTCCCAGCCTTCTTAGATCTCCCTCTGCTCCACATCCCCTCACATTACTTCAGTCTCAAGGGAGGGAGAGTCAGAACCAGCAGTGTTGGTTTTGCTCTAAGATTTAGGGATCACTTTATAACAGAGGTTGTCCAGAAAGGGGTATGAATAAAATACTATTACATGACCATTGTTAAGCCATGAAACTGTTAAAAGTCCTAATCATGAGAATGCCAAACATTTCCAGAATGTTAAGGTGACTTGTCGCCAAGTTTTCTAAAGCACTAAGCAGCTGTACCCTCAGATGCACTTGACTCAAGCTGCAGATTCATGTGCCTCTCTCTCTCTCCTTCTCCTCATTTTGTAAAACCCGAATAATAAAGCCAGCCTCATAAGCCTTTAGTAAGGATTTGCATTTACAAATGTCTTAAAGTTGTTATCACTGGTAGCAATGATGGCAACCGCTGTCACTGGCAAGTTATTAATGCTGGAAGCATTGAGAGGCCTCTAGAACCCTATAGTCTACAAATAGTCACACCAGAACAATTACGAGCTCATGATTTTGCAATGACTGAGAGCCAGAAGTCATTATTGTCTCCTGCAAATGCTGTCATCTCCTCAGAGAAGTTGATATTAGCTGTGATTTTTGAAAAATGTGATTCATGAGCTGTAAATGTCTGTTATACATCTGCCAAGAGAGTTTGCGATAACTATTAACTTTGAAAATCTATCATCTGAGATTTTCAATTCTTTTTTTTTTTTACTTAAAAAAACCCAAACGACTAATTTAAATACTTTCTTATAAGGATGACACATCTCTTGACAAGCACTTTCACTTGTAGGCAATCCACTTGTCAATTCACAGCTATGGCTGAGACTGTGTTTGCTCCACAGCCTTGATGGAACACAGCAGAAACAATCAAAGGTGGCTTCAGCTGCCCTGCCAGCAAGATCAACTCACTGCCTGCTGAAAACTCAGAGCTGGGTGCTAACATCCCTCTAGTCAGAACATGTTTTCAGGTTTCTACAGCTGGTTCAGATATTTGTTAATGGTTCATGCTACTATCCAAAGGGAGAGATGTTCAGCATGAAACATTCCGGCTTTCACAAAGAGATCCTTACGTGAAGTACATTACTGACAGGATCAAAACATCCTGTACAAGAGTGGGCCACTCTGCTTGCTCAGTTGCCTCTGGGTACCCTTCTGGGTAAGCAATGCCTCTGGAGAAAAAAGAAATTGCTATGCTTACATGAGGCAGTCAAGCTTTTCCTCTAGATGTTCATATCGTTCAGTCTACTAATTTTAAATACATACAGAAAATGAATTGCAGTCGTCATCAATTCTTTACATCAGTCAGGAATGTCACCTTCACCAGAAAATTAAAACAATGTCCCATCTACTTCCAAAAAATGTCAACAATACAAGAAAATTAAAAGACTACAGATGGCTACAAACCTGAAAAAACAAACAAACAAACAAAAAAACCCCAACAAAACTTTGCAGGTTGAAATATTTGTAGCTTCAAATAAATCTACACAAAAGCAAATAAAGGCCTCCCTTTTTAGTGATTTTAGTGGAGCCTTGTTAATCCAATATGTAGCCAAGATTATGAGGTTAAGAGTTCTAATACCAGGTCTTATGTAATTTACCCTTAATTATTATTATTATTAATTGATTTATTATGCATCATAGGACATACCCAGTACTCTTGAGAGGGTACCAAGAACAGACAAAAAGACGGACAAAAAAGCTCTCTCATTTTAAATACAGCTTCATTATCACTCACTTTATAAAAGTGCTTCAGCTACTACAGATGTCCAGAGAAGATAATATCTGCACAAATCAATGCCCTTTGTGTTAACAAAGCAGTACTTGTGAAATCAAAGGCTTGCACCATAAACATGAGGTGACAAGGTGTTTAGGCAGCCAAGGGGAACATGTATCACCAGAAGATGTACAGGACCTTCAGTCAGCTTAATTAGAGAAAATCTTCTTGAGGATAATAAACCAGCTTTGAAGAGGAGATGAGGTTCTGAATACTGTTAGCATGAATTGATGTGTGTGCTGTGCAGCGCCCCACTAGGGCAGCCTGTTTTTAAATCTTGATGATTCCAATAATTAGCAAGCTTAAATACATTACCAATAAAGTATTCTGAGAGAAAAGTTTAAAAAAACCACTAACTATGCAGCAACTTGGGAAATGTCCTCAGAAGATATAATGGATGCTACTTGTGGAAGAGCAAGAGATACATGCACAACATGAGGCTCCCTGCACTGTTGTCAAGCTTATTGCTGCAATACAGCTACTGCCTGTAAAAATTACTTTATTGTCACTTAGGCAGCCACTTGCACCATGAATAGCTGTTGCAAGGAATGGTGTGAGGAACCCTGCCCAGAGAAGTCAGAATGCCCACTCAGAGAAGGATTAAAGGACTAGGGAAGAGCCATGGGTAGGTGGAACAGAGAAACTTTTTTAATAAAAAAACTTCACATGCCTCAAAACGTATCAAATCTAAGTATTGAAACCCAAGAGATGCAGATCAGTGCCTGGGGATGATCAGATGCATTTTTGATCTGAGTAAATGGAGGCAAATCATCCCCTTACAAGCAGTTATAAAATTTTTTTTGTAACAAACGATGAGAATTCTGCACACTTTTACAGGCTCCTTTCCTGTGCAGAGAAAGAAAAGACAGTTCAGCTTATAAAAGACTGATTTCTCTGACCCAACTCATGCATGCTCTTAATTTTTGCATGGTGCAACACATAGGTATCACCCAACACGGTGTTCACACTATTGCACATCTTTGGCATGTTTTTCTCACTTGTGGAGGTAAGGCTCACACTCCTAGAAATGGGCTGTGCAGCTTATAATCATAATTAAATCAGAGTGGTGACCTGATCAGACTGCAAAGCTGGCCTCTGGATTTCAAGGAGGTGATGCCACTAACAGCCTTCTCACAGCAGAGCCAAATTTTTACAGTATTGGTTTACAGGGGCTGGCAATGCCATCCTTGGCCAACCATCAACATGGGGTCTTGACATTAAGTCCCGACAAGTAATACAAAAATATTTGGTTTTCAAATATTTGGGATTCTAAATGTAGTTAACTCATTTGTGGAAGCTCTCTCCAAGTGCTAGACACTCTCCAGACATCTGTGAAGGTACAGCATCTGCCTTGAGGAGCTCACTCCAGGCAGGACACAGGGATAACTGCACAGGGATTAGGGAAAGTGCTACGAAAGGGATTGTTTGCAGTTTTTAAGCCCACGCTTTTCTTTTGTTAATAACTGAAGATCTTAAACAACTTGTAGTATTTATTTTAAAAGCACTTCAGTTTACCTTTAAAAAAACCCTCTTGGCTGAATTCTGTTGGCTGACACTGATTCCATAAATGTTTCAGCAAGCAAAACACGCTAATGCCATTCCCTGGGCTTACAGAATTTAGCATTTATTTACACCGATAAAACATTTTAAATATTTATTACATGGGAAAAACATTGCTTTTTATACCAGGTCAAGCCCTTTTTAACCTCTAGAGGACTGCATCAACCCGAAGGTTTAGGATACAAATGAGGTGTAGGGAGAATAAGGAAGAAAGAAGAAAAAAGTTTATACCAAGTAACACCGATCTCTCTCAAAACTATGGGAAATACACTGTTGGGGATGCTGCAGGTGCTATTATATGATATATTTATATATGATATATATATTTTAGAGCTATTATATGATGCTGTACTTTTCTCTCAGGAAGACAGTGATGAGAGGGGCTGGTTGCTGTCTCATCAATTCAGGCAGTTATTGAAGAATAAATGCCTTATCTCTAAGCATAAGTAAGTGTCTGCACCTACAGCAATGGGATTACCTACACACCCCGTTGTGCACTTACAAGCTTTTTTGGATTTCAACCAACGCTCAGCAAGATGGCACAAAAGAAAAAAAGAAAGTGCACCAGACCCAGCTGCTAAAATGCACTTGGCATTGTTGCATTGTGGAACATATCCAAGGAAACTAATGGTAAGTTGGTCTCAGAACTCACATTTGGGCCTTTCCAAGCACAGCTCTAACTCTTATGTTTATGCGTCTTTAATTTTGGATCTGATTTGTTATGCTGGACAGGGCAGTTTCCCGTTCTCATCATCTTAGTAGTCCAGGTCTCTAGAGAAAGTGTATCCCAAGTCTGGTCTTCCTTTGGTTTTGCAGGGCTATATTTTGACTACCCTGTGGGGATGCCTGAATCAGAAGTGTGAGCAGGGACAGTCTCATACGAATGACCCCTTGAAAATGAGCAGGAACAAAAGGGAAAGGAGAAGTCTTTCAACCCCATCCATCCCTCCATTGCCTCCTGATACACACGCAAACACACATTTTCATTCTTAAGCCAGTGCCAGGGGTGTGGGAGGTAATTATTTTTCTGCTAATATAGTTCAGAAGAAAAATACTACTTTCTGCAAGCAGGGAGGAAGCAGGGGAGGATTTGTGACTCAGCACAGTGCCTGAGTCAGATCACTTCTGGGAACCACTCTTCAGTGACAGAGTTTATGCACCATTCCCAGCCAGGAGTGAGGCCTACCCACAAATCACAGTTATTTCTGACGATACACTGAGAGACTGCCACTACAGTTATCTCTATTTCCAAAGCACAAGCAATATAACCAGTAATATTCCCCAAAGTGGATGTTTATAATTTAATAAATTTAGACATCAGCAAAGAAAATTGAAAAATATTAAATATTCATAAATACGAAAGGTTTTATACCAATTTTAAAGCAAGCCTGGAAAACGTCAGACTGTTTTAGCACAAAAAGGTCCACAGTCATGGCAAGATATCTTAGATAAGTACATCTGTAATGATTTGTGAGGGAAAATATGGAGGACTTTCTTCCCCAGTGTTACAAAAGGAACTCATATGACACAGTTCAGCTAAGGACAGCTGTACAATAACAACTTAGGAAGGTAGTCCCTTTCTGTCTTGCTGGAGTCTCAAAATATTAGTACCAGATTGCTAGATAAAGCAAATTCTGTGGGTGTAGTGCAGCATTCTTGGGGCTGCAGATGTCATTTCTATTTCAAGAATAATAAGGAAGCTCTTGGAATAGGAAGGAAAGGCACGACATAGGACAGAAAACTAGTTAAAGTGAAAAGAAAGAGGAAAGACAGCTTTTTAAGCCGAACGGTGACTATTTTGGAGCAGGTAATGCCTCATAAACATACACAAATATCCATTTCAAAACCATGTGCTGAAATGAATAGAGAAAGGAAAGTTTTGGCATCTGCTCACGATGTTCTCACTCCTGCATTTTCAAACCATGTCTTCACTGACTTCCCAAACCAAAATACACACACAAAAGGAGACTCATACAAATGGGGATGTGTATGTGAACACAATTGCTTTGTGTTTGCCAAGTCCTGCAATACCACCCTTGCCTCATCCTTTGAGGCGAAAAAGGAACAGCAGAACAAAAACAAAAGCCACAATAAAACCCAGCTCTTCCTTCTGGATCCTTTTCTCTTGGGAAGCAATTCATCTGAAGCGTCTTATGCTTGTCAGAGTGACCTAACTTAGACAGTCAAACAATACAGCTTGCCCTGAGCGTGGTGGCCACACAGCCCCAGCTTTTGGCTGCCTGAGGAGGGTGGTTGGATAAATGTACACACTGGCTTAGGCATTTTGACTCTCTGCTGGAAAAGACCTCTCCTCCCACCCATACAAGCATCCCTCTCTCCCCCTGGGGGGCTTTAACTTTTTTTAACAGCTTTTTGTTCAAAGTACATAAGCGTTCACTTTCTTATGAAGTTTCTTGATGACTAAAAGACCTCGCTCATCATTCCAGATCCAACACATTAGATAGCTCCTACAAGCTCAACTTTATTCTCTAGCCAGTTGATTGATCTTAGCTCAGTTCAGCTGAAGATAAGGTCCAGACAAGAGATTAAGTCATTCAATGTCT
>JAWWLV010000045.1:68140007-68151750 GCA_035041135.1 Platyrinchus mystaceus | reverse complement strand
CTCTAGCCAGTTGATTGATCTTAGCTCAGTTCAGCTGAAGATAAGGTCCAGACAAGAGATTAAGTCATTCAATGTCTTTCCCATGCAGCTACCTGCAAACAGAGAAGGAGCAAGGAGGCTATTTTGAGCAAAACCATGAATGAAGTCAGGTAATTTAACTTTGAGGCTGATTTGAACAAAGACCACAGTGTGTTGTAAAATAGTCTAATGCAGAGAGTGGGGAGGATGAGGTCAAGTACTCACTGCCAGAGAGGGACTTCTAAAGATTGGTTGAAGGTAAGGCAGGTAAAGGGTGTGCAGGAGCCCTGGCAGATTCTAGGCCAGCAAGGACCACCTGTCACCCTTCCCCAGGAAATAGTTTTGCTTTTCTGCCGACAGGATGATCAGGAACTGAGAAAACTGTTCTTGGGCCCATTGTAAAGGTTTTATCTATACTTAATCAGTGTGAAGGATCACAAATAGGAAGAACTTTTCTTCACCCTTCTTCCTACAGAGCTATGCAAACCCAAAGACAATTCGGCCCGAAAACTGCACCAGTTCCCAGTGAAATCACCCATCGTATTTCCACTTTTTTAATTTTTTCATGCTCAAGCACAGCTGTGACAGAGAACAATTTTTCAAGTTCCAGTACAGGAAGAAATTTTGGTCTAGTCCTGCGTCACTGGATTCAATCAGAGAACTTGTGTAGGAACGTGGCAACGTGAAGTACTGTCTTTAGTTTGGTCAAGTGAACATAAAAAAAGCCCTGAAACCAATAGTTAAATAACGTCTGAACTGAGATGAGGATGAGAAAGCTTTGTTTCAGGATGACAAATGCTGTTTGTGCACAGCTCTGAGAAATGACTACACACATCACTATGTCCTAAGGACATAATTTTCAAAACAAGGAACTATGGACACCTGTAAGTGCTAAGGCATCACAGTAACAGAAATGGGCTCAAAGCACTTGGGTCTCAATGGTTTTAGAGGAGGACTAATAACTGTTGGGTTAAAAGTGCTTTTGTAAAGTTTTCAAAAATTTGTACTGTTTACTCTTGTAATTCTTGAGGTACGTGGACGTTAATCTCCTTTCTGCATTAAAAATAATATTTTAATTGTTTGAGGTCCTTCTCCAGATGCTCTCTTTAACTCATCACCTGTGAACAGGTTTAGAACAGGTGAAAGCTTAAAAGGTAAAAAATGTTCATAGGGATTCTACAGATATAAAAGTGCATCCAGGGATGATGATATTATAGTCTTGTAGTACATGGAGAAAAATATATTGACGGCAGAAATTGATCTCTTGCAGGTTAAATGCTCCAACATATAATAGTTGGCATACTGTGAACTACAGTAAGTTTTAACTTCTCATGATAGAAGAATTACAACATAATTGGATAGAATTGGATAAATCCTAAAACTTTCTCCAGCATTGGATGTGACAAACACAGGCAATAAAGACCTGGAGAAGAAAACTCATTCTACCTCTTGGCTTGGGACAATGCTTAATGGGCATAGATGGGACTGAGCTCTGGAGAGACACAGCATGACATTTTCTGGAGTATTTGGAGAACCTAAAAATAGAAAGCAACCCGATCAGGTAATGAAAGAATTCATGCAAGCCACACAGTGTGTGATCAGTGCTGTGTTACTGTCTTGATGTGTACTTTTTTTTTTTAATTTTCTCTTTTTAAACTACTGAAAATGCTGTTAATAAAATGCATGGTATGATGTCAAAATCCTTGAAAAGACAGGGCCAGACAAATCTGAACAACTCTGACTCTTAGATTTAAGAACAGAGAGTGGATTTAGGCACTTATCAAGTCAGTGGTTAATCAGTCCCATCTCAGAATGCCTAAAACTCCAGCTTGCTTTCTTCTCCATACTAGTAAGTCTGTTGTTTTTGATCTTTTTAAACCTTACTAGACTTAAAACTCTGCTTGCACGCATCAGATAATAAAATGCTTTAGAGGAAAAAATGCTTTCTGACATAATAAGCAAAACCTCCTTTAGCTCACTAGGTAGCTCCAGTATATTTGGACAGAAAAATTAATGGTTGCAGTTCTCAAAAATATGTATTTGTCGGAAGAAAGAATAGTTCTTTATTGATATTTACTTCCTTTGTAACCTTCTTTACAACTTGAACAATTCAAAGATTTCTCTACAGATGGTGTATGTATTGGTAGAATGTACTAAATGAAACTAAACATGTATTTATTTTTAATTTCCTTTTACATATAATAAGCTGTCTAGAGGGAATCATAAGGCTTTCCTGATGCAATCTGAAGAGCTAAATGAAGTTCTTAACAGATACACAAATCTACAAATATAAATCTGAGAGGAATTTGGCCCCCTCCAAGTAAAAGGAAAGTGAAATCATGATCTCAGCCTGGAATGTGAAAGCAAAAGGTGGGCTAAAGCTTGAGTTTAAATTTTCACTGATCTTGTGAAGGCACGGGTGAGGCTGAACCCTAAAGTCTTTCATTTGGCAGTGCTTAGTATAAACAACAGAACTGTTAGGTTTAAAACAAGCCTTTGTCAAGCTTGTGTATATGGATACATGGAAACACTGGTTGGATCTCTGACCAAGACATCAATCCTGCTTAAAAGGGACTTCATCTTTTGGTAACTTCCCATACATATAAAAACCAATGTACACTAACAGCCTGTGAGAAAATGCCAGTTTCAGAAATGTGCTGAATAGCAATAAAAAACACTTATTGCAGAAAAACAAAATCATCCTACAGCCAATGCAAAACAAGACAGAAATATCAGCCAGGCTGCTAGTTTAGTGTGTTAACAGTAACAGAAAATAAATACTCTCAACAGATTATACTTCTAAGATATATAGCATTTGCTATGTCCCAGTTCACACACCAGGCATGTACTACTGCCTTCAAAAAGGGGAGTCCTCTGCAAGAATGGTATGTTTGAAAGATGAGATGCTTGAAGAAAGTTTAGAGAGGAGAGGAGGTTTTGTAATCCAGTAAAGAAGTTGAATTTCCATAGCTCTTTCCACTGCTACAGAAAACAAAATTTAGTATGTCCTATGGAAAAAAGTGACAAAAATAGATCTTTTTTTTAATAATTTCTTCTATTTCTTTTATCCCGTGAGCTCCATTCTGTCAAAACTGCTTTTGATATAAAACTGTTGAGCAGCTTTAGCATTACTGAAATTGAAAAAAGGTTCTTTGCAGAGGGTTAGCAGATGTTTTCTGAATCGTGATTGATGTGGCAGGGCAAGCCAGCAGAAGATAATCTAAAACTGAAAAAATAAGAGGCATAGCTACTCAGACAACTCAGAAAAAAACTAGTTGAAACAGAGGGCAAAACACATGTGGGATAGGTTACTGTTACATGTGTTAAACAGGAACTGGATTTGCTTCTGGAAAAAAGGGAGATTAAGAAAGATGTCTGATCTCCTTCCCTTTTCCCTGACAGAAAGAAAATTTTGATAAATTTTTAACTGGGCAGGTTACGTGGGCTGTCATTTGTCTTTGGTCCGTACTTCTCCATGACCAGAGTAGCAAATTATTTGTTCCATCAGTGAACATCTTAAGCAGAGAAAAGTTTATTAGTTTTTCATACCAGCCAATCTCCCCGTGTTCTCAACTAGCACAGTAATACCAAGCAGATGTAACTCAGAAGGCAGTAGCTGATTTTGGAGAAATCTACGTTAAAGAGAAAAGGGAAGGTCTCCAGTAGATTTATGTAGCCACTGAAATTTTAAAATATCATTTCCTCATATTTGCTTCCTCTCAATTCAGTGTTCTTTTGGTTTGGTTTTTTTTTATTTATTATTTACTATCACACTTATACAAGATGCCATATTATTATAAACTCAGATAATCACTGAAAAAAAATTATTTGTAGACTTAAAATGCATTCACTGCTTAAGAGAACTATCTGACTGGTTCACTGCTCTGTGCTTTCACAATTCTTTGTGAAAATCACAAAAATGACCACAGGCATCTAATAATGCTTTTGGATGGCCAGGACAAACAGAATTAGTTCAAATAATGCCAGAGTCATGGAACATCCACGTACCACCTTGTGTTCTGAGCAAAACCTGTGAACTCTCTTGTGTCCCACTTCTGAGACGGCTGCTACCCAGTGTGTGTTAGTCACATCTTTGAGAGAGGATGGAAAGAGAATGTTAAAAAGTCCCAGCAGATCGGTAACACAGTAATACAGGCACTTTAGAGAAAATGAACAAGGACTTGAAATCATTGCTTACAAGATCTTAAATTAATAAGCAATACAAAGTTCAGCCAGTTGGTGTCAAAGTATGCATTTGGTGCAAGCTTGGGATGACATCAGATGCAGTAGAGATGTCATCTGGGAGAGAATGTAAGAAAAAACCCAAAGTAGATCATACTCTTACTATTTTGATCTAGAACAGCAATATCTTCCCTTGCCAATCATGGTGACAGCAACAGCCAGCAATTATAAGTGAGCAACAGGGAACCCAACACACTCCTGCTGATACCAGTTAGCTACAATCTGCATGGATGCTCCTGCTCCTTTATGGTCCAGACAAAAGCATATCTAAACAACAATACAAACTATTCCTAGGAGACAGCAGATGGCATTCTTTGATTTTCAGATGCTTTAGGACACGCAATGTTGATGGCAGGGGCTCTCTCTCAGAGCCATGCCCTACATCCAGTTCTCTGAATGAGAACTCTGGGCATTACTTGAAGAATGAAAAAGGGAACTAGAACGAAAGTCTGATCCATCTAGATCACCTCTGAAAAATCTCTTCCTATGCCAAGCTAGAATTTTTTTATTATCTCCATGTCTGCTCTTTGATGTCAGTATGGGCTTTGTTCTCTTCATTTGGAAGGGACTGCCTACACCCTGATGTGGTCCCACATTATGGTATTGGGATTTTTTGGTTGTGAAGACATGCTGAGTAATCATGCCAGCATGCACAGTAACTGGTAGGATAAAGGCTGACACTGTTATTGGATGCATTCGGAGTTAGTGTTATTTTTAAAAGAGCTACATAGCCAAGATCAAATAAATATTTCCCTGTTTTCATTGGCGTTCCTTAAATATGAGCGAAATCTTTATTACAGCAGCAACGTGCCTCTGAGAGTAATCTTCTTTACTAAGATAAACCTCTTTTGGCTACATCAAGCTAACTTCTTCTGCCATAAATTACATCATTCTGTAGGTTGTACCTCTCAAGGAACAGGGCTTTAGGTCCTGATTGTGTAATCCCTACTCACAGGAATGATCTTTACCTATGGGAGATGCTATGCTGGAATCAAGTTATTCCCTTGAGTAATGGTGACCTAAGTAAATAAAGGACTTGCAAGCATGTGTAGAGTTTTAGGTTAACTATGAAGAAACAAACTTAATGAGGACATTTGGTTCAGACTGTTCTATCTTTTTTAATCCACTCCTTTTCCATTTGTAATGAAAGCAAAACAAATTGGCCACTTGAGATTAAGAACAGCTAAGCAAGGACATGGGAAAGGTGGTGCAACTTGTCCTCACATGCTGTATGTGCTGAAGAGATGGTACAGACGGTTAAGAAGTCTTGTTCAAGAATGAAGGAGAGCATCAGAAATCTGCCTGAGAGCACGTTTCCTACAGCTTCTAGAGCTCAAGAGAAAAGAAAGGAGCTGGACTTGGCAAAACCCGACATTATTGAACGTAACAACAACAGAGTTTAAGGCAGAGCTGGAATTTGGGAGCCAAATTTTGCCTAAAGGTATTTGCAGCAGTCCTCCCTGTTGTCAAGTACCTTTATTCTCCTAGGTTTGGTGGCAGTAAACTGCCAAGTATATTGTCTCCTCCAGCTTACTGTGTTCTCTTGTTCCTACACACAAACCTTTCCCACTTGGGAAGCTTAGATCCGGCCACTTCTCCCATCTCCTCACTTTGAAGGCAAGCCAGCATTTTCCTCTGGTATGCAGTGACCACCATAACCTCACATGCATCAGGAGGGTAAATTTAAGCCCCTTGCTCCACCAGTGACAGTGAATAAATGCAAACCCCGTGCAAAACACGACTGTCAACCATACTTTTCTAGAAACGTACACATGGCAAAAGCAAATTGACTTTCTGACTGCCAGTTATCATTTCCTTAAAACTTAAGACTTAGCATGTGCTATATAACACATAAAAACAGTCAATGGCTCATATTCCTTTGCCATATTCCAAAAATACATGGTTCTCAAAAGAGAAGTCATTTTGGATTTGCTGAATTCTCTGTGTTTATTACCTCAATTACATTATTTCCTCAACTATACGAGGTGTTGTTATTTTCTTGCATAATGCAGAAAACAATGAGAAATTACAGTTGAAAAGTTCAACTGGGCAACAAAAAGAAAAACCCCAAGCATCCCAAATGCAAACCAGGTAATTGCATTGGATGTGTTTTATTTCAACAGCTGCAAAATGGAATCATTGCAACAGACTGAGCTGTGCTGTCACAGTGGTTGGGAAGGCATCGCAGGCCAAGCAGGAGGTCAATCACAGGCCAGACAGTCAGGCATTGGGGACAGAAAAAGGCAAATGTCACCACTGCACACTGAGACACAGAGAGAGCCAACAACATCTAGAGTTGCTCTAGGTCCTGTCCTCACACTCCAGTAAGGTGGTTTGGCACACCCAAGTTGACAGGGTGCTGTAACTGAGAACAGTGTATTTCCCCTCGGAAAGAACACTTGAGGGTAGTTAAAAATCACCATTTCAATCTCCCTTCTTTACACAGTACAGGTAGAATGTAAGGCTCCAGGGGGTGAGTGCCTACAGCAGGAACTTGGCCCTCTGCATGGTGCTTGATTCCTTCTTTACTGGCCTAGCCTTCTGCACACACCAAGTGGAGGGGTTCTGAGGATGTTTCAATCACACTCAACTTCAATTTGACTTCTGAAATAATTCAGGTTTACAAGGATTACACAAGAGAGAAAATGTTATATCTGTTCCCCTCTGGTTAAGAACACTACCTCAAAATCAGCTCTGGTGGAAGATTAAATCTTTGGTATAGTACCAGTTTCTAGCTCACAGCACCAAGAGGTCTTCTGATGGGCAGTGAGCATCAACCCCCCATTTTTATAAATCATTCAACAGGAGATTTAGAGTCCTGGAATCAAGGATGATATAGAGCAGTTGCTTAGTTTTACATTAGGAGGATTACCATGGTGAGTCTGACATGTCCCTACTGTCCTAAACTCTTAAGTTACTCTGTATTTTGCTATAGAAGTCCCTTGGTATTTTTCTTTCAGTGTAGGGTATCTCTGAATTATGAAATCATACAGACACAATTCCCCTATGATTTCAAATTATTAGATTAGATCACATTCCTTAAAAAAGGGGAGGAAAAAATATTGCCAGTCTTAGTGTTAAGAACAGTCATCATTGGAAAATGCAGACTGCAGCCTAAACATCTTGTAAGCTTTTTAAAGCCTTTTGCTCTTACTTTTCCATAAAAAACCTGACTGCAATTCAATATGCAAAATGTACTTAGGCAGTGTCCCACACAGAATAAAACTAGACAGAAATAAATCCAGTCCTATCACCCCTGGGATTTCCTTGCTTCATCTACACGCAATAATATGGCAAATTAACAACAAACACAACTGGATGACTTTGCCAATCCAGCATCTCTCGAAGGGGCAACACCTTCCTCACACGTTACTCTGCCCATAGAGCCTTCAGGGTTTTTTTTTCTTCTCATCTTCATTGCTGTAAGTGGTGAATGTGGCATCATGTATGTGGTCCTGAATGGTTCAGATCTATCAGGACATTGCAGGCAAGGGCAGGATACTTTACTACCTATTGCAAAGTTCAAAGAAACAATCTGACTAATGCCAGAGAGTTTGGGATAAGGATGGAAGACGACTGTGGTAACGAAAAAACACTGCAAAGAATATGGGGAAGAGAACTCTGCTGGGACTGAGGAAAGAATTATAAATTTTAATAGATAAGAGCATTTCAGGGCAAATGAGAACTAATTGTAATGAGACAGACCAAAGTCTAAAAATGTCTAAATTTTTCATTCACCTTGTCTGAAGGTACCCAATTTTCTCATGAACTCTGAGTAATCACGAACTCCAACAGAAGCATCATTCCGAAAAATTAGTCACTCTAGTTAATTATTTAAATACATGTAAAGGCAGTCATCTCGAGGCATTCACACAGGAAAATTCTAGTCTTCTTTAATTTTAACTAAAAAAATGTATACTCAGGCAGACACAAGCTGTTGTTTCACTAACAGAAAGACATTTCATTGTTGGGAGGAGGGTTTGGCTGAGGTTCTTTTGCTCATAACCTCTCTTTCCCAGTTACAGAATTGTTGCATCTCCTGTAGACCATGTAAGTACTGGTGCTACACTGCCTTTGAGTAACTCTCCTGCTACAAGACTCCAGTGAAGCTTGAACACATCACAGGCTTAGCTCTTTTTCTGCTTTAAAAAATAAAAGAAAAACAATGGCAAGTTTTTGTTCTAGTGGAACAGTCAAGTTTCCTCTCTAGCTTTGGTAAGCATAACATAGTCTTCTGCCCACATAAATCTGTGTTGTCAGCAGAGGAGCTCATTGAAAATACAAATACGGAGCACAACATCCACTCAAATTATATGGCTTCCAAATTGTCTAGAAGCAATTATTTCTGGGAAATATCATATAGACAATAACCAGTGGCAACAATGTAGTTACATTAAGACAAAGTACAACATAAAGAGGATGAACAGAATGTATGAGGTAGTATAATTGAGCAGCATGAATAAAGGTGATAGAAATGGAATTTAATAAGTTAAAAGGGTGTGAGTTAGCATGCGTAGGAGTAACTGATTGCCCTTTCCAATATTCAGGAGTGATTTTCTTTTTTAATTGGATCATGCTTCTTCATTGTCGAATTGGATGCTTCTTTTTTGCTCTCCTCAAGCACAAAATGTTTAAAACAAGTTTTAAAATATGTAATAATATAAAATTGAGAGAGAGCAGTAATCATCAGAAAACTTTTAGCACAAAAGTGTGGACTTGATTCTGTCCCTAGAAAGCTTTATAATGCTTTACACTCCTGCCAAAGGATATATGGGGTAACAGTTTCCAAGACAATAAAGTGATTAAGTTTTGGTAGACATGCTGATTTTGCACTTGTCTACTTATGCCCATCAAGGGAATTTTTTTCCTTCTCTCTCCTTTGTCCCAATATATTGATCTTAATGCCACATATTAAGATGTGTGTTCTAATGCACGTGTGAAGTTTTTCTTATAAGGAGACTGCTTTGGTACACCTGCAGCAAAGTGATTTCAGCAACTGAAATAAAGTATGCGCTACAAGAACTATGTTAGTATGACAGTGACAGAATAGTTGAACAGTGAAATCTATCCAGTATATCTCTGATATAAAGTGCTCATGTCTAATTTTCAAAAGTGACCCACCACTGTGAAACCTAAATCATCCATGAGCTTTTGAAAATATTTACCATTAGCTTACACATTAATGCAAGGCTAAACAGACTGAGCGTCGACCATTTTTCCAGAAGCAGTATGACTTTAAAAATAGGGGGGAGAAAAGTTTGCTTAATTAGCTCTTACACTTTATTTTTTTCACAAAGCAACTGCTAGCATGGGATGAGAGCTGTGGGAAGTATCTAATCTACTGCTCTGCCATGCACCTCACATAGTCACAACAAAAACTGTACATCTTACTCAAAAAAAAAAAAAAAAAAGTTTTCCTGAAAAGAATCCAAACTACTTAAAAAAAAAATCAAACCCACACAAAACCCCAAAACCAAACCTGATCAATCCCTATGGCACTACTTGGAAACGTGTAAACACTTTACACCATTTTTTGAAGTTGTACCCAAATACATTCAATTCAGTGCCTTTGAAGACTCATCCCATGATGCTACAATTGCTTTTTGTGACATGGGTAAAAAAATGTCTGTCCAATCTTTTAAACAAAATGTCCATCTTCTTCCTTATGACAAGTGGTCTTGTGAACGTCCATATAACCACAAAGCATAAAAGCATCATCTGTTCTCTTAGAGATTATGAAATATTGATGTGCCCACAACAGTCATCCAGATGTAGTCTTCAGGCTTTGTTGAACTCATAACCCCAAGCCCTTCTGATTTTAGGAGGCACTGAAATACTTTGGGGCCTCAGATCAGTCAAGCCTAACAAAGATTGTCAAAGGTACCTTTGCTTGTCTGCCCATGGGTGAACCAGCTTTGCTTGCAGATGAACCACTTACTGCACTGGACAGTCCCTGATTCCTTCGTTGAGACATTTACTGGCAAGAGACAGCCAAGTCTCGGGAACTAAGAATACATGGGACTTGGAGAAAAGGGATTCTGAGCTCTGAAGCTTTCAGATAGTTGTGTTGATCTAGGTGTCCACCACTGGTAGCCAACATGAGACATAAAGAATTACAAGGCACTTCTGGAAGTGTTAAACCTTGAACTTTTGCTTCAGTCTCTTGATCTGCAAAATGCAGACACCAGTGATTCACTTCCAAGGGCAATTAATATGTTTTTCCCCTTCAATTTATACTTATGTGGAAACTCTCCACATTCCGGGACAGGTTTTTAAATGAACGAACCTGAATACAAAAGATGTCCCTCTTAAATTACATTATTTCCCATGGATTGAGCCAGAGAGAAAAAAAAATCTACACAAACTCCTTGTGACTCAGAAAAAATGATTCCATGCTGCAAGCCAGTCACTCCACTTCAGACAACCTATTTCCCAACACCAATCCTGAAGAATTTAAGATTTGCATGCAAAAATTCACCATGTGTTTCACAAATCTGGTTTATAAGAATCATTGTGCTTTACAGACTTTTTTCCAAGCAGTGGTAGCTAGATCTGGACCTCAAGCCAAGCAGCAGATGTTGGAATTTCCATGCAGAAGGCGGCTGCCAATGACCCAGAGGATCCCCTCTTACTAATGAGATGCTGCTTCCATACACTTAGAGAGTCTGCTAAGTGAGAAGAAATTGCAGTGCATGTTACATTCATGTAATTTTAGGACAAATCTGTGCAGGTTGTTTCCTCACAGGGGAAAAGTGTACTGCATTTTGGAAGAGGAAGGAAGCAAAAAGTATTTCTTTATGGATGACAAAACACTGCAAGTGCAATATTGGTAACTCACCCACTGGTATTTAAGATGCCTCAGGGGCAAAACTTGGACAGGACCCAGCGATTTGACTTCTAAACCTCTGCACTAAACTTATGTAAGAGCATAATCCTGTAATGTGCTATTTATGGTTAACTTAGGCAATCTTATCTAAAAGGCCTCCTGAGGAAAGTTACGCTCTAATACATATGGATGCGATAACATCTATTCTAGGCTAATCAACAGGCATTTGTACAATTGAAAAATGCCTAGTGAAGATTGAGGCTATATTACCTACAGACCTCAGTAGGCTTTTTAAAGCCACACCAGCCCCAAAGAAGCCATTTTCATTTAATATGTCCCTAGTCAGGACCATAAAGACTAATAGAGGATGTCTGTCAGGTCAGGTTGATGGCTCACCTGCTTCATGCTGCACTAGCATTCGGTTGTCTAGATCAAATATTTGTTAGCCTGCACCAGGGTCCCTGGCTCTGTTCTGGTACAAATTAAATACTTCTCTTAACAAAAAAACCCCAAAAATGGATTATTAGATAGTCTACACTAGGATCAAGATTGTATATGAATATGTGTTAGATTTAATTCCCTCATCTTCCTCTAGGTCTGCACTAGCCAAGAGACTTGAGCAGGAGTAATAAAACTTCCCTGTGACTTGGGGAACAC
>JAWWLV010000045.1:68126400-68139907 GCA_035041135.1 Platyrinchus mystaceus | reverse complement strand
CTCATCTTCCTCTAGGTCTGCACTAGCCAAGAGACTTGAGCAGGAGTAATAAAACTTCCCTGTGACTTGGGGAACACATGTTGTTCTCCAAAATGCAAGAACTATAAGCACAGTTAAGCTCAGCCTATCTCAGGACAACTCTCAGAACCTGTCCCAGCATCAACAGCATCTCACCCAAAACACTCCTCTTCACAGATGTTTAAATTTGAGTACCTTTCCCTTACCAGACAGTGGACACGCAACTAGAAAGCACTAAAAGGCTTAAATCAGAGAAGGACAAGGAAAGAACAAAACCTTAATTTACAGCCAGGAATTAGGTGGGTTCCAGTGCAGACTGAAGACCACAGACAGAACAGGCTTCATGAGACAAATCTGGCCAAAAGCAGAGCTGTGTTCTGCATGGACTGAAGGTAGTGCATGGTACACGACTGTCTGAACGAAACAACCCACTGCAGTAATGCTTAACAGAGGTGTCAGGAATGGATGGATGTTAGCTCTGTATGAGAGGGGAAGGTTCTTAGTTGCCTAACAGACAACATTTGCTTTTCTGTTTTTCTACTCACCCACTGACGCCCAAAGTAACCCCAAGCTGAGGACAAGCTGAGGCCTTACAGACAGACTAGCAAGCACAGCTTATCATGAGACCAAATAGCAGTGCTGTCAATTGCCTCAGTATTTTCTGCTCTTATCAGTGCTTCAGCTCCTCCCACAGAGACTATCAGCTTTCATTAAAAAAGTTTCTACCCTTTATGGCTGTGGGGAAAAGCCTGCAACCACGATTCTAATATAACCTAGTGGGTCAGAAAATGAGCCAAAGAACAAGAACCTCACACTTCTGCTCCTAAAAAATAAATCATGACTTTTAAGCTGATCTCACAGTTTATGGTAACTCAAGTTTTTGAATGACTAAGGTTAGAAGTACTTTAACTTATCAAACTAGCCAGTTCCTCAAATAAAAATAAACAAAGTGCTCTCTTACAGCTATTCTGAAGATTAACTCCTTTTCTACTTACTACATCTCTCTTTATTATAAAAAGGAAACAATGACAATTTTGGACTAACCCTTTCTCCAGAAGGCAAACAGGTCCCACCTATAACAAATTCTCAAGCCAAAGGATATAATCCTCCCACATTGACATGTCCATATTCCACCTCCACAATGGAATTACCAGACTTACTTACTCATACCTTTGTCGTAATTGGATGATGTAATTTGTTGAAAATGCATGATAGACTACCAAAGGCTACTTGAGGACTTCCTCAGAGGCATTACAAATAATTTAAGCAAATAATACTAACAGAAAACATGACTGTGTCACTGCCCTATGTCCTGTTGCTTCTAAACTGTTCCCAGTGCTCTTGGTTTGAACACCACATGAAAAGAAAAAAATGCAGTTTCAATGAAAAAGTCCCTCTCCCTCCAAAATCAACACACATGACCATACAGCATTTCCATCAAGGTCAAGAATTTATAATACCAACAGTGCACTATGACTTCACAATTATTTAAAGGACCTTTTGCTTGAAATCACAAAAATCTTGGATCTTCTCCTTTCATTGTTTACAGAGATTGCACAATCAGATTGACATACCATGAGACTCCCATTCCCCTTCAGCTGTGGTTTGGTCATCCTTTGATTAATATCATGTTTATCACGAACTCATTAATTTAAAAATAAGGCTTCTCACACACACCAAAAATAATCTACATCCCTCTCCATCTCTAAAATTGTCACACAAATGCCACACCACAGACAAAAGAAAAACAATGTTGTTACTTACTAGGAACTCCAGACACCAGCCGTAATGGACGTAATACTCGGAAAGCCCTCAGTGCCTTAACATCGAATCCGGCACCTTTTCCTCCTATTGAATTCCCCCCATCTGCTTTGGTTGCTTGTTCTAAAATTGCACTAAAAAGCCTGCAAAAAGAAAGAGGAAACAATCTGTAGGCAGACAGCAAGGCTTGGGCTAAACAGGAACAGAGATCATCATCATCATATCACCCAAACTATCTCGCAGACCTGTGAAGAGTGTCACACATCTCAGTCGACATTCACATATGGTAGAGGAGAGACAGACTCTTCCCATATGCAACAGCCTATTGGTGATGTCTATACCATTTCCAAAACACTTGTTTCTGGAGCAGATATAAACATGACATGCTCCTCCTTCAGCCTAATGGCTCCTTGCAGCCAGCTATAGACTACCAATACTTTGCTATCTTTGTTAACAAACAATCCACCTTGGGGAAAAAGAATCATCACCCATAATTAATCCAATCATTAATTATCTGTCACCCATTTTACAAGGAATTAAGATTCACCAAGGTCACTGCAGGTAGAACTTGGTGTGACACTCAGGGATCCTTCAAGGTGCAAATTTTTAGGTAAGGGAGTATCTTCACATTGTGTGCTTGAGTATCCATTTGTAAATCCCCTGATGCACTGGCTAGGCAAAGTGCAAAACTGAAGGAGTGTTATTATTGGAATGTTTTATTATGCTAGCAAGCAAGGCAGAAAAGACAATACTGTTCCGTGAAAAAGCTGAAGGCTCAACCTATCTGTTAACAAGAACTTGATTTAAGAAATTAGCTTTCAGGAAGCAGCTTCCATTTTTCTGGTAAAACATTAGTACTTTTGGAGGAGGACAGATTCCTCATGAATTTGCTAATGATATTGCTTTCAGCCTTGAAACCACCAGCTTGGACGCAGCCAAATTCAGTAGAGGTTAAAAGCTGTTCCAGTATAAATGGATGTTTGGCACTCTGTAGAAAATGCTTGCCTGGGAGTGGCAGAGCCCCCTTGGCCCGTAGGCTGCCATGGAGGTTCCACAGACAACTCTACAGAAGCTGCCTGGGATGCCAGGAACAGCCTATTTGGAGTGGCCTGGATTCAGCACTGGCTGGTTTCTCCTCAGACTGCAGCCTGCAGTGCCTCTGTCAGGATCTCATCCATAGGTCCCGACTGGCATATTCCACAGAGAGCTCCCAAACCTCATCAAGCTGAGGCTGAGCTGGACAATTGCTTAACAAGGAGCTCCAACACCTGCAGCCTGTGTTAAATCTTACAGATAGGGCCACAAACATAGGGAGCTTGTCCTGGATAGGAAATGAAGGATTCATTTACTGAAGCATCTAAGTCAACATTTCCCCAGCTCTAAATCCAACCAAAAAACATGGATTAGAGGAGTGCAAATGCAAAAGTCATTTCTTAAGCAGGTGTTGTTTTTTTTTGTTTTTTTTTTGTTTTTTTAAATCATATTAAGAATCTTATAAAACTTGTCAACAGTGACTGAGGAACTCCTAACTGGATCTATTCAAAGCCTCAACTTCTCAAGCACCGCAGAAAGATCTATCAACTAAGTAACAAGCGTGGGAAAAACTGTGTGTGGGGAGGTTGGATGCTGAGTTTGTAGGTGTTGCAGACTGAGAAGCAGGATGCAGAGAAGACAAAAACAGAGCCTATGAGAAATACTGCATTGACTACAGATATCACAGAGAAAGATATACAAGGGCTGATGCAAAGAACATGTATTATTGGAATATATGTATCTCTTGAGCTGTGTACACAAATTATACAGTTGCAATTTTCTGCTGGTCTCCATAATAGAAACGCTGTAGGTCAAATTTGGCCTAATGTATTTTCAGTAAGCTAGTGATTAAGCTCTAGCAATGTGCTCCGTTTCATATTCAAACCTCTCTGTCTTCCTAGTCAACTGAATTCCCATACTAGATGATGAGTGACATATCTATACAACAGTCCCAGTCTCCTGGGATCCTCTGGAGGAAATAGAATTTACTGCATAAAGGCTTCTAATGCTGTTTTTCAGCTCCAGAACAAGAAATCTCAAGGAACTCTGAGTCAGGAATTGTGCAAATCTGAGGTCCCATTCTCTTGGTCCCCGTTTTCACTGGCTCCCTGTTTTACCAAAGAGCAGCTCTTGGCATCTGGCACCAAGGCTGTTTCTCCTGCCACTCATGCAGTGAGCAGACCACAGACTGCTCCAGGATTCTGCACCCTGAGCAAGCTGTACATGTCCTAAATTAGTTCAGGAGAAGCAGAAACATAACCAGTAGGACAGCTCACTCCTCTGGAGCTAGAACCTGCCTTCCCAAAGTGCAGAGTTCCCTATTTGTTTTGATGTGCTAAACATGCTGTTTTGAGATACTCACAGCCTACTGCGCTTCAGGAATAACTTGCAGTAATTCCTGCTGCTCCTCATTAAAACCCCCACATTTAAACTTGAATTTCTAATCCTGCTTAAATGCATTTACTCCATACTTAATATCTGCCCTGCTTTTTACCAATCCATTGCAACTTTTTATTTCTCTCATTTATTTCACTCTCTTTGCCCTTTGTATTGGGGTCGAGACTGTGTTCAGTGTGGCCTACTGGTTGTCTACCCCACTCTTCAAGTTTATAATACATTTTGCCAATCCTGCTTCATTGTCCTCACCACCACCTCCTTCAGTCAGTGCATTGGCAGACACTTACAATTCAGAGGCTACAACTACCTAATGCTCTTAGTTTTTCAGCTAATTGTGTTCTGACACTAAAACAGCTGGATGGATGTTAGGCTACTGATACAAATTATGAGGTCAAAGCCCTTCTATCCTATATTTACATGGGAAATTCTGCTCTTTGATGAAAACCTTTGGGAAAAGCTTCCAGTAGGTGTGTGGAGCAAGGTGCACTTCTTTTCTCCTCTTCTCAGGAGGTTAGTTAGCTCAAATGCGTGCTCCAAGCATGGTGTGCAGGAACACTGTGCTGATAGAAAAATCAAAGTCTGGGTGGCACAAAAATGCAAGAGGGTTAATCTCTTGTGGCCACTGAAAATCTCACCATGAAAAATAAATAATAATAATAATCATAATAAAAAGGATAAAGAAATCAGCCTTATTTCCTTCCACCTGACTACTTTCTGCCAGCCTAAATTCATGCCCCATTTTCATTTGGATATGGTACTTTCCACTGATGAAGCACAATTAACAGCATCTTGATGTCTGAATTTCACTTGTGACATGACTACACCTTAACTAAATTCATCTGAAAGACATGAACTGTAACAGCAGAAAAACAAATTTCTATCAACGCTTTTTTTTTTTTTTTTGCATTTACTTCTAAAGTAGGAAGCTAGCTTCACTGTTTTTCTTTCTTATATTTTGTGTTTCTCTTTTGACATTTGAAGTATCAAAAAGGTTTTCACTTTGCTAGATGACCCCAACAGCAGTATGATAAGGCTGTAACCTGCTCTTCATCTCTTCCTCTGTGGGGAGTGCACCGTGATTTTTTACAGCATTAAAGAAAAAAAAAAGAGCTTGTCAAGGGCCTCCAGAATATAAAAAGAAAACAGAGGGCTTGGTATTTCTAAGGCCAAAAATCAGCAGAAAAACAAAGCTGAAAGAATCCTCTCAGGTGCAAAAAAAAATAGCGCAATACGAAGTGTTTTTTTTCACAGCGTTTTACAGTTCACCTGTGATTTGTGAGTGTGAAAGGGTTTGGATCTGCCCTTTAGAAACTCCACACAGGTCTTCAGAAAGACCACATTTTCCAGTCTGCTCTGATTTCAGATTCTCCCCAAATACACCTTCACTGCTTACTTTCCCAAGTAAGACTGTCTTTCAAATTACACCACCTCTTTTTCTGGCAGAAGCTACAGGTCCTTGGAGAATGACTGTGCCTGGCAGACAAACCACAGCACTGCCAGGAAAGACAGATATTTTTCTATCAGACCATTGTCAAGTTGGTCTTCCCTCAAGAGAAATTTCCTCCAACTGCCTAATATTAAAGGACATAACTGTGAAATCTGTATGTTTTCCAAAGGAGGAACAGCAAAAATGAAGGAAGCAGGAGACAATTTGACTAACCATTACCGTTTGTGGGGGTTGTGCCTCATTAGGCAGCTTAGGAGTGTGGTCTCTACTCTCAGCTAATAATGTTAGTAGAGCCTCTGATTGATATCCTCACACAGACATCTTCCTTCAAAGCAGCATTTAACACTGCTGCTATAGCAAGGTCATAGGCTATTTAAAGATAAGCTAGAATCAAGCCTTAGAAGGCATAATTGATGAATAAGCAGATCTCCCACACTTCAAGAATGATAAGCTGCTACAAGCCTACAGGTCTAAAGTGCATCCTTTCACCAGAAAATGTAGCAGTTGTGTTCAGTGCTCCCCTCTGCTGCTGTTGCATATTCCTGTGGCCTTTTAAGAACCACTGACTCTAAAATCCCTTTGGATACCAGAGGACCTATCTGTGGCAAATAGTGCAGGGGTGGATTTAAAAGATCTAAAACCTGCCTATTTTTTTTTGCTACTTTAACTTCCAACAGTACTTGAAGAAGTACTTCCCACCTAGCCTTTCTATGTTTTGTAGCAAGGACAGTCATCCCTGAAAAAGAAGATGATTCCTAAGGCAGAGCAAGCACAAATGGCAATTACTACAGTTTTGGGACTTGATGCTTTCAGTGTTAGTCCCACACTATTCTTTGCCCCACATACCAAATAAATCCCTCTGCCCAGTGCTGCAGCTATGTACAATTCACTCAGCTTTCTCCAATAGCTCCATCAATAGGCAGAAAAAAGCACCAAAAAGAAATACTGTTTTCAGCACTTGCTCTCTTCCTCCTCTCTTGTTAAAATTTATTTTAAACATTTTCCATGGGGCTTCCTCCCTGGCAAAATATTCAGATACACTGAAGTTTAAACATAATGCCATTGAGGGATTTCAGACAGCCTCTAGAAAAAGAAGATAGGGCAGAAGAGGAGCAGATGGTATCACCACGTAGATTTTACAGAGGGGTCGTGGAGGGGAAAAGCAGCGCACCAGCCTAGGCTGTGGTACTGTACCAGTGAGTTTAAACAGATAAACATCAAAGGAACCCATCTGGCCTTGAAGTGGAATCTGTCACTTGAGATTCTTACTATTTAACAGAGACCTTGGGGTCTTGGCCATGTTTATTATACTCGTGTAATCCCTCCCCAGTTACATTTTTGGTTCCTCATCTAGTGGGGAACTGAGAGCTGCTGGAGGCAAAAGCAGATAGAAGAGCTGAGAGCTGCAGCTTCTGTCACTGGCAACAGAATTAATTTCAGCCTGAATATTGTCTTGCTGATTAACTGCCCTAGTAGGAAAATTGAAAAGGACTGTACTTAAACTAGATATAATGCTGTTCTGTGATTTCTGGAGCCCTGCTCTCTCGCATTCCAATGGAAGAAGAGGAGGTAATGTGTCCTCTCTTTAAAACGTCTCATTCTCATAAAAATGAAAATGGAATAATCACATTCAGAGGACTCTTTTTTCCCAATCTTTCTTCAACTTAAGCAGCAATTTCCAAGCAGGTGGGATATCTGAGGGCATTCAAAGGCAGAACCAACTATGGAATTGGACATCAATACCAGGGGAGGGGTTGAGGATTTTCCGGTTTTCAATTACTAATATGTTATCAGATCCTCTGTCTGCGAGCAGGAACAAAGGAGAAAGACAGTGGACATTGCCATAAGGAGAAGCATTATGTCCACGTGGAGGCAGAGAGGTCTTAAGACTAAGAATAGGTTTCAGCCTGTTCTCCCTCCCCCTCACTGGGAATTCTTCCACCCACTTTTGCCCGTGATGATGGAAAGTGGGAGGGATTGGATAGCACACAGCAGTTTGCTGATGAAATATTTTTGGGGCCATCACAAAAATGATCAGGAAGGTAGATGGTTTGAGGAAGAAATTATGAGGGGGTTTTGATGACTAGGAGTGTCCCTTTTGACATTTTCCCTAGGAGCTGATGCAGAGTTTCCTTGGTAAGGAGGTGAAGAGACTACAAGTTTTTGTAGGCGATGAAACTCCTTAACAATGGAGTGGTGGGAGGATGGGACAAATTACTCAGGCAAAGAAATACTTGTTCTCTTTGTCTTCATCGGTAGTTTATCCTTCACCTCATCTCTCCAACAACCACAATTCAAATCCCCTGCTTATCTCTTACCCTTAGGTAGAAAAAGCAGAAGGTGTATTACCTTGCTTTTATTCAAATAAATTGAATGCCAACCTTGAAAAACGTGGAGAGGAATAACAGGATTAGAAAGGTTGCAGCTCAAAGTAGCAATTTGATCTACAATAGTAAAATTATTCTTTAAAAAGGTTAAAACATTAAAAGGGTCAAAATTAAAAGTGTTGAAATCACCAGCTGAACAGGGCAATTGAGCTGAGGAACTTACTTTAGTTTGTAGGAAAACCTGGTGTTTAAATTTTTCATCCATCTTTCAGAATGAGAAACACCAGTAAAAGTTCACAAGATGGCAGAATTTATCTGTCACCCATTTCCTAATCTTAATTAAAGGATTACCTAGATATTATTTCTAATATTCACACAGATTTAAAAACAAAGGGATTTTCTTGCACTTAAGCATATTCAGGCATTTGACTTTGTCCAACAGCTTGCACTGCTTCCTCTTTTTATCCCTGTTCCCAAAGAGCAGCTCAATTTCTATGTCTTGCAGACCATTTAAATGGCAGTTGTAGGAGGAACAAGACGGACAGCAACCTCTAAAAGCACTCACATATAATGTACCAAGACTCCCCCACCCTTAAGCTCCCAAAGATTGCCAGTATCCCCACGTGTACAGTGCCTTCAAAAACAAACTGCTGGTACTCACCCTACTACCACAATTATAAAATCTAGTAAATTCCAGCCATTGCGGAGGTAAGCGTTGGGGTGAAAGAGAAGTCCGTATGCTATTACTTTTAAAAATGCTTCCACTGTAAAAATTATGAGAAAGAGATATTCCACTCGTTCCTGGGGAAGATAAGAGAACAAGAGAGACAATGGTTAGTTTGAGTGACAAACCACGGATAAGGATGTTTTCTTTTGTTGTAGCCCACCCAACTCATTGACTCGCCACTTGGGTGCACCTAACACACATGGCTTGCCTGCCAGAGAGCTTTTCTCCTCACTCTTGCATAGCCTGCAGTCAGTCTGACAGGACAGGGGCAGTAAATTTTGGTTAGACTCTGAAACTCGCTGCCCTGGCCTTGGCAGGGACTGAGCCCTGCACAGGCCTGTGCAAAGCAGGAGGGCAGTGTCCAAGCACTCAGATCTGTCCAGCGTACACAGCATACGCAAATATTGCCAGCCAGCAGAATGAACTGCATCCAGTCCTTTTCTACCTCTGGACAGGACACATTCCTGGATGCAATACTGGGGAGAGATGATGGGGGAAAAAATAAGAGGACCCCACCTAAGACTAATGCATGTGTCAGACTGAGCCTTCTTTGGGATTCCCTTTTCTATTGCTGGGGAATAAGTAGGCTGAATACTGGTGGTAAGTGATTTACAGATCAGGCTGACTAACACTGAAGGCTTTTAGTCATACTGTTAGAAATGTACATGTCCCTGTGAAAGGCAGGCTGCAATTAAGCATATCCAAACAAAGCCACTTCCAGTTATAGTACAGCCTGATTCAGGACAAGCAGTCAGGCTTTTGGAGCAGTACAGAGCTCACCATCTCTCATCCCTGGGGCTTTTATCCCTGGTGTGGAATAAGGATAGCAGTGTTGCAGAAATGGTAGGGACCTCCACCTAAGTGGGAGGGAAACTGCAGCATTAGGTAATCACTAGAGAAGTGCTGCGTGGCAAGCTGCGTGGGAGATAAGTACGTGAAAACTAGATAACAGCAAAAGGAGACTAGGTCCCTGCGAGGTTAAACCATGAAGTTATTAAAAGTTCACACTGAAGAAGCAAAACCTGAGATAAATACAAATTAAAACATCCTAGGCATTCCTGTCATATCTTGAAAAATAGCCAGTGAGACAGACAGGTCACTCTTTTGCTTTTCAGCTCCAAATTTTATCCACCCTATTCCTCTGTCCCGTTGACTACATGTATGACACTTTCATATTATACAGCAATAAAAAATGTGCAGGATTACAAAAAAAATTCCACCTTTTGACAGTTGCCCATTTGAATATTTTGCATTCAGCTGCAGATAATTAACAACTCCCTAGAAACCTGAAGATCAGAAAAAGCAATTGACAGTTCATCTGTATGTTTACATTAATGTGATATTTTACATGACTGAGAAATTCCATCTGACAGTAGCAGGCATATGTTTGTGCTTTAGAATATTGCTGGTTTCCCTCAGATGATGCTTTCACAATGCCTGCAGTATCCCCCAGTGCTTAGTACAAGGAACTCCCCAAAAAAGAAAAAGTATCATTCTGAAGTGATCTGATCTAGTAGTAAAACTTCTGAACACGCCCACAGCACAGAATTTGTCCATTGTTGTCCCAGATGGAGACACAGCAGCACACTAAGGATTTCCCTTCCCTTGAACTCAGAGATGGAAACAACAGCATACAATACTAGCATCGACTATGTCCCCTATACAAGTAGCGAGGGCACTGTTTTACTTAGGCCAGGAATAGGCACATAAGTGCTAACAACCAGGAACCTCCCCATGGGCTTGACCTCAGGAAAAAGCTCCATAATAGGCTTGCACACTCCTAGAAGGGACTAACAGGGCAGCCCTTCACCTTCCACTCCTGCTAACAACTGAGCAAGTACCTCCTGATACACAAACCATAGCCAAACAGACCCAAACGATCCGTCTCTATGCACACATTTATAAAGAAGAACTTGCTGTCATGAAATCTCTTAAACCCCAGAAGTAATATAAAATGACTGCATGATGGGAAGTCTGTGTGGTCTTTCCTACTGCCCTGCACTTTTGTACTGCCTCTATCGACACAGCTCAAGGCCTGACACAACCCCACAGACAGCTCACGGTAACTCTGCCTGAGAGGTGATGCCCTACCTCTGAAAGGACAAAGTAAAACCTGTGTAGAGGTTGGAAAAAGATGGAAATGGGCTCTGAGGGGGAAGAACCTGCCCTGAACTCAGTATGGGAGCATGAAGTGCTGTGCCAGGGATGGACATGGCCTCACTAGGGACTAGTGAACATTTTTTAGGATTTCTCCTAAGGCAACCCAAGCCACTAATTAGTCTCACTGTCTCCGTGTTTCAGCCAAGGGCTTTCCAAAGGTGTGGGCAAGCTCTCACAGAATAGGCAAAACCACTCTTCAGTCTGCATTTGAGGTGGCCCCGTGCACTCAAGTTCATCCAGCATCCCACTGTGCAAACAGAAACACAGGCTCAGGCAGGAGTGCTACAGGCCCTAAAAAACAGCCTTCCCATAAACCAGTGGCCACAGCTGAGACGAGTACAGCAGGATGTCGAGGAGCCCATTCTCCCATTTAACAACTCCAGGTCCAATTTGAAGCTGGTGGGCAGAACAGTTGAAGAGGAAGGCCTAAAGCTGATCCTGTGCCCAGCAATTTAACAGCAAACATTGTCTTTGACCTCTGGGCACCCAGGGACAAAAGCTGCTGCCAACTCTGTCTGGCTTTGTGCTGCTCCCATGGCCACAGCCCTGTGCAGGCCTGCCTAGCCAGGAGAGCCTTTCCACTCCCTGAATTTCATTGAAATACCTGTATTAGTGCAATCAAAAGAACCATGAAAGCAAATACTTGAGAAAATTCTGGACCAACTTTTTTTTTTTTTTTTAATTACTACTTTTAAATATTTAATACTGCACAGAGCAGACAGTATTTCAACAACTCACAGGTTCCACTTGGCTGGGTTTGGCAGCCTTATACCTTTTTGTCTCTAAAGATGTCTATGGGACTACTGGCACCTCTTTTGTTATTTTAATAATGCTGCTTGTTGAACCATGTTATTGAGGTACTAATATACCGAAATATTACACACACATGCATATGTACACATCTATACATAGATATATAAATATATACATATATAACTACAAGCTATTTGAATAAATTGCTTACAATGCTTCGGTTAAGGTGGAAAGATCCATAAAAAATAAAATTCTATAAAAGCCTCTGAAATGAACATAAGATACAGAATGTTGAGCAGAGGAGAGATTTTATGATCCTTTGCACTTAAATTAATGATTTCAGAGTCTAAAACTGAAGGAAAAATACTGCTGAGATTAAACAGTGCAGCTGCTCCAAGATCATTTCAGAAAGCTACTCCTGCTCAGACTCAAGAAGAATTTGAAAAGCCTACTAATTAATTTGTGTTCCCTTTTGTCCTTATGCTATAAAACTGAAGAGCCTTTATGAACACAGCATAACTCGGTAACGACACAGCGTAACTGGGTTCCCTGGAATGTGGGTTTCAGTCCCAGTTCTGATGCCACCTTGCCCAGTGAGCCCACAGATATGACTCAACCATCTCCTGCCTCAGGTTGGAAATGACAGGACCACCTCTTGCCCTCAGCAGCCACAGAACAATAAATTTGCCTCTGCCAAATGGGCATCTACACTTTGGCTGCTCCTTTGAAGCTTTGCTCCCACAGGTTAGGTAGACCAGGACTCAGTGTTTCGATCTACCAAGGGACATAGCACTGCAAAGTATCCATAATTCCAATTCTTCCAAGAAGCCAATTTGGTACAATTTTGAAAGAAACCAACCTAGACAAGTATTGATGTTTCTCTTTGAGAGAGATCCCTGCTGACAGGCAGGGAGGGAGCTGCCCACTACCATTATGAGAGGAGATAGCAACAGTATTGCCCTTTGAAACACAAATCCAAACCACAGCATCAAAAGAGAGGGAACTTTGGAGTTGCAGGAAAGAAGGAACAGTATTTTTTTATCTGTGCCTTAGAAATGGGAACCATGCTCCCGTGGCCGAGGCACATGAAGCATACTGCAGGTTGTAGGATTACAAAGCAGGAGCTTCCTGCTTGGGCAATAGTAATGCAAATGTTTTGAAAACCAAAGGAAAAAAACACAAACAAAATATAAGTGGAAGAAGGGGAAGTATAAAAGTTTTAGAAAACGGGCCAGTCCCTGGAGCACACATGTTCTGAGACTGGCTCTACCACTGTTTATTTGAGTTTGGTTTGGGGTTTTTTTTTATAGATATAGGACATAAGCATCAGCTACCCTAGTTGATAGATTAGCCAGCACTAACACTGCCAAGAATACAAGCTGTACATCATCTTACTTTTAACAAAGAAACAAACATCAACTTACTGTTAAGGCTCTAAGATACGTTTCCAAAAGAGGATTACTGCATTAAGTATGAAACCCCTCTAATCCCATGTGCCTTCCGAAGAAGTGATAGGTTTGTTTTTGTTTATAATTTTTAAACTGTAGCTAATGTCATCCTGGGTTCATAAAAGGAGTCTGAAAACAGGAAATCCAAGGAAATTACTGTAGGGTGCCATAAGGCTTTTCTCCTGTCAGAGTGTGAGTAGACCAGTGCTGTTTCTGAGAAATGGTCATCAGACTGATTCACTGTATCTTGATCCCAGCTCTCCAAACTCCATCCACCCAGCAGCACTGATAGGTCATAACATTTTCTTTGCAATAGTTGTGTGTGGCCAGTCTTCACGAACGAAGATCTGGGAAAGGTGGTTTTACCTTTCAAGCCTGCGCAATGGATTTTTTAGGTGAGACACAGCCTGCGCTGAACTGAGCCCACCCTTTAATC
>JAWWLV010000045.1:68063974-68126300 GCA_035041135.1 Platyrinchus mystaceus | reverse complement strand
GGTTTGTTTAGAGTGACCTTCTCTTAGATGGATGGCCTTAGGGGCTGACGAGCTCCATCTACCCGGGGGTGTCCCTGCTTCGCTCCATCTACCCGGGGGTGTCCCTGCTTCGCTCCATCTACCCGGGGGTGTCCCTGAAGCAGGACCGGGACTCGAACCTGTGTCCTCGGCGGTGAAAGCGCTGCACCTTAACCGCTAGGCCACCAGGGGACCCCTTTTGCAATAGTTACTCAAGAATCAAATCCCAATCAGGTTCTTGCATCTCATATGCACCAGTCTAAAAAGTTTACAATCCAAAATTCAGTCACTAGAGCTTTTCTCAGACTTTGCTGTCTCTCTACTTGCATTCTGCTCAGCTTGTTACAAACCATTTTTCAAAAACTAAAGCTTATATATTTGAAGTAATGAGCCCCAAACCCCGCACAACTAGAAACTTTATGAAGCTGCCTGTTTGACCTTAGATGCCAGAGTCTGCATTATTATTCCCTAATGCTTCCTTAAACATAAGAGAACACATTTCTTCAGTAATGCAAATACTCAGATGTCCAAGTAAAGCAGAAGTATTTTAAGGGCCTCTATCATATAGGATGCTTTGGCATGACTTATATAAATAGATTCTGAAAGATACAAATCAGGGGGGAAGCACTCAGACTTTTCCCTAGTAGGGAAAACAAACTTTTCTGATGGGCAGTAAGGAGATTGAACTGCTGTGCAGGGAAAGATGGCCGAGAGACTTAATGCAAAAAAGCTTCCGTGTTTTTTGGGTTACAGGTTAGGATCACATCTGAGATAAGGACATCCTCACTGTGTGAATATGCTAACCTGGAGACTATGTTGGCATTAATAGCTTTGACCTTCGGTGAGGAGGACCCACATGTGTGCACTTGAAGGATCAATTCAGTAAAGAAGATGTTAAGACAATGAGTTACTTCTGAGTGTACTCAGTTACTCAGGAGACATTTTCAGCTAAGTATGCATGAAAACAAACCACAGGCACGTGAGGGAATAAAACTTAAAGGAGAGAACACATCTGGATTTTTTTTTAATTTCTCCTTAAAATTACTGCCATTGCAGAAATTACTAGCCATATCCATTTATTTGATAAAGAGAAAGGGATAAGATGGCATAGTGATGAACATAACTCCATTTGCTGTCACTGCTGGTCCCAAAACACAGCATCCCTTCTTCTACATGTTCCCCAAAAAGAATAATCCCAAAAACTGAGCAAAAGAACACTACCTGATTTTACCTGACATGGATTAAACAAGCCCAAAGAAGAAAGTCTGTGACAAGCATCTGACTAAACATTAACCTACCGTGTTGGTAAACAGAAGTCAGAAGAGCTTCTGGAAGGTTAGATTTCCAAATATGATCAGCACTGCCTGCTCTGCACTCTAGCCAAAGGCAGTGTCAGGCTTTCTGATGAGCACAGTTAAATTCACACCAAACACTGAAGAATTACCACCTTTTAACAAACACCTGGTGAATGGGAGATGTGCTCACATGTAGCTACTTTAAAGGTGTACAACACTAGAAGCATAAATCAAAGACAGAATTCTCACTAATCTGAAATAAGGAATTATAAAACAGGAATATAGTGCAAGCCAGCCTTTCGTACTTTATGATAATTCATAACATGCCCACGATGTATTTAAAGAACTTCCCCTGAAATGAATAGAAGAGAGGACATAAATAGTTTTGAATGATTACAGGCCTGATACAGGCGCCCTATATTCAAGGGTTTCTTGACAGATCAAGGAACACTTCATGCATAGCTGTCTTGCAGAATCTAAACTGAGGTCCTTATTTTTCTTAGAGCACTTTGGCAAGTTGAATTTATTTATGCACTTAGTGGAACTACATTGTGTGTCAGAGTCCAATTGTAATGCAAAGCCGAGGTCCATGGGGGTCGATGCCCTGTGCTAGTTACCTTGTGCAAACACACTTTGCTTTTCAGTGAGCCATATGTTCATATTCACTCAAACCAAAATACAGATGATGAATGCCATTGCTGGTCTGATTTATCATCAATTTCACCTACATTTTTTGCTAACATTAGGTGGGGAAACAAGCTCCAGCTACACAGAATAATGTAATTATCAGGAATCCTACATTTCGGAAAGGATGCCAATAACATTTGGATGACAATACAAGAGGAATAGTATTTTGAAGCCTTTATACTGAACGAAATTCTGCAGAGTTTGATTTAATTTTGAAGACAACACTGCTGTGAGTTGGAATTCAGACTAGACAACCTACAAAAGTCCCTCCTCAATCTGTATTTTTTCTGAGACTCTATATGCATATTTTCTCATCCTAAATGCACCTCTAGTCCTCAGAATAAACTAACAGACTTGATCTTTCCTTTCCATTGCACATCAGTGCTTCCCAGTGGGATGCCTCATTCTCCACAATAGAGATGGTCAATCATGTGCCTTTCTGGATACTTATAAAGGATTATGCGTCCGTTCAAACCTAAAATTTGGAGTCCAATGCCAGTTAATCAATGCATAGCACATATAATATTTTCTTTATGGTCTTTGGTTGGCAATAGCAGAAATCTCTTGGGTGTTGTTGCTCAAGATTTTTTTTTTTTTTAATTGAAATAGAACAATAGGGTCCTGCCTATATATGAGTTAAATTCAGAGAATATGTTTTTTCTGGGCTCAGGTTTTTTTTTGACCAAGAACTGAAGCCATCCAAATATGCCATGTAAAAATATTCCAACCTGAACAGCTCTGAAGAGGCAAAAAAGGTTGTAGTCTAGGTGCTTTTTTTTGTTTTGTCCCCTACTCTGATTAAATTGAAATGAACTGTCACTTTATATTCTGATCAGACCAATAAGAGATTACCATTCTAGGAGGAAGCAAAATTAGAGAAGGCAGCATACGGTTTATGACTGAGAGAGCCTCATTTAGGATCTCTGGATAGAAATTAAAAGCTGGCAAGGTTATGTGTTGTTACCATGCTTAGGAATTAAATTCACCCCCTAGAAGAAAGCTTTTACTAGTTTCCTTTATGCAGGTGAGGCAGTGAGTGAGTCCAGTGTCTTCTCCCAAGGTTAACAAAGCCATTAGAAACACCACAATCAATTGTCCATCTACCAAACACTGATTAAGGACAGGATACCAGAAGCATCCATTTAAATCAGAGCAGCCCCAGTACGACAGCTGTATCCAATAGATCATCACAAGGCATATCGTGTCTCATTCAGCTCCCAAAATGACTCAAACAAGTCAGAAATTGGCTACTCACCATGCTCAGGTGTCTGACCTCAATCATGTATGCAACGAGACATACAAGTCTATCAGCCATATAACATTTCAGTCCTCCATTTACTAATTTATTATTATTATTGTTAATATTAAAAAACATGCTAGTATTAAATATTGAGTATTTTGTTGGCAGACAGAATAGTAGATATATATCCCACTTTAGGAGAGATTCTAGAGAAATAACTAATTAAGTATTGATTCATTAGGACAGTTTCTAAAAGGTCTTCTCTACAATGCATCATCCAAGCAGGATACCAAGCACACTTACTTTTGGAAACAATCTACGTGACCTCAGCAAGAACAGTTCTAATGATTTTACTGGTTTGCACCACTTATGGGCTGGTTTCTGAAGTCTTAGGTCTGGAGCTCTTATCATGATATCACTTTAATCTGAGCATCATTACACAATCAATGTTTTCAGTATATTGTTTTTCTACTGTTCTCTAAAATTCTTAGCAGTAGCATGAAGCTTAACAAAGGTGAATCTCAAGCATCTGACTGCTAAAAAGAAGTAACCTTGTCACCGTGAAATTTATTAATTTCAAATCAATTACATAATTTCAGGAGCTGATGATTTTTTAACTGCTTGAAGTCAACATTATGGCAACTGTAGTTTGTCTGCCTTCTAACCTTGTCACATTGACAGGCACACTGAGAAACACTGATCGTTGTATTTGGTCATCTTTTCTAAGACATGGCCAAAAATTGGGCCCCAAAATGAAGGACTGAATTTCCAACAGACCTCAACATATGCATAGTGAGTTCCTTCAGAAATACACCCATAACGAGACTTTCTGTGTGCCAAGAATTTTTTACAATCCCATCATGGATAAGTGGTGTGTGAAAGAGCTGTATTCCATACCCTTAATTTAATGAAGCACCTTTTCTGTCAGAAATTTGGGGGTTGGTTTGGGGCTTGCTTTTACTTTTTAGAAATTATCTGGTCCTACAAGGTTTCGAGTAATTATAGCGCATGCCAGGTTAAAATAAAATAGAGTCTTAATCAGGGAGAATTTTGCTACTAATTTTATTTGTCTATAGGCTGAATTGCCCATTTCTGTTCATCTTCTTTACAGCTTCTCAGATGACACCACAGAATTAGACACTTTCCCTAAACCTCCTTGCAAGGGGAACCCGAATTTGAAGGTGGCATGACCGTGTACTGAGCTGAGAGAGTACCCTGGACATGCAACACGTGGTCAGAAGAGAGAAAGGGCCGGCAGGGGAAAGACGAGAACAGCAGCCAAAGAGAGGAGTATTCGGGCAGCTCGCGTGGGATCAGATGGCAGCAAACTTGGGCTCCTCAAGAAACCATGGCCACTTCCAGCACTGTTTAGACCCTCTGTGAATCACTCCCAACTTCTGAGCTAAGAACTAGAGAGCCGCAAGCAAGGCCCTGCAGAAATCTGGCCATGAATCTCTGGTTTAAGAGACCTCTGGGCAGAGGCTTTTCTCTGACTGACCACCCAGAAGAGCTCATCAAACCCCACTCTTAAAACATCTCTGTCAAATGCATTTGAATCCGATCACTCTTGTGCATTTTATGATGCTCTAATTTATGTTTTTAATCTACTACAATTCTTTTATAATTGTTTGTGCAGTGACGCCTGACAGGGAATGCTTTATAAATAAATTGAATTTATGACTATTTATAACCTCTCCCTCTTGAAATTTCTTAGCAAAAAACTTGGTCCCACAGTTCAGTGTTCTAGGGGTGGGGTCTCTCTGTACACATTCATACAAACATACAACATACATGCATGAAAGAAAGACAGAAAGGGAGAGAGAGGTGGAGTGTGTATGTGTGTGTGACCTTTTCTTTCCATGAGTAGCTTAAGGGCATATTTAACATTCTGTTCACAGTGCTCATGGCAGACAGGAAAAACACAACTGAAGGGAATGAAAAATGAAAAGTCCTTGCAGCTTCTCCATCTCAGGCTCCATCTTTCCTTTTGTGGGACAAAGGTTTTCACGTTTTGTTTACTACCCCTGAGTAAGTTTCTGTTCATTTGCTTGCTGCTTGAGCAGACAGGACACGTGAAATGAGGCAGCTATAAGGACCTTTGACAACCAGCACATAAAACTCATTTTATTTCCTTAATGGAAGGCTAATTGGTAATTAAAAACATGACTGTGACCTGTGCAGTACCCAGAGAATAGAAACTGACTTAATTTTAAACAGATAAAGCTCCCAGGGCTGCAGCTCTGCAGAGTAGAAAGACTTTATCTGGGCAAGGAGAAGTGAAGGAAGTGCTTCAGTTTTTAGCAGCTTTTGCTAATTTAGGCAAACCAAAAAGCCCCCAAGAACTCTGACAGTTCTTCTGTCCCTCAGTTGATGCCCAAGAGCTGCTCTGCTGACCCTCACTATAGCGGCTGCTGGTGTGGAAACAGACTCAGGGACAAGAAGCTGGAAAATGCAGTTTGGATTCGTGCCCGGCCTCCCCCAGTCAAACCAGAGCAGGCGTTCTCATTTCTTGTAGGACAGGCGTGCGCTTCATCTTCTTAAATGTGTGTGCATTGTAGGGGTAAAGGGGCAAACTAATAATCTTACTAGATGCCACCAGCTTCCATCCAGTTAGGCTGGGTCCAAGTGTCAAGTTGGTGTAACCTCAGCCTGCAGGACACAGGATCAACCTCACAGGGCGCAGAGAAGTGCTCGGGTGGGTGCAGGCTAATGCAAGGTCACAGCATAACAAAATATTTGGATTTGCTTCAAGCAAGCCAAACACATAGATCTGGGAATGCTAAAAACATTTTTGTTCAATAAAAATGTTTAAACATAAGGCTCTGTTATTTCTGCACTGAAGCTTTCTGAGAATTTCCCTTTACGGACACTAGAAAGGGAGAATATCTTGTATAGAATACTACAAACGTTTCATTCTAATATTCAATAAAACCAAGTTTTGAAACACTGGAGTTTCACAGACAATGCCCAAACTTCCACCAGCCTGAGTGGCAAACCAGCAGGAAGGAAAATTGAAAAAAGAGAAACAGCTCCAAAATGGGTTAATACAGGCTAATGCATTTACTTCATTAAAAACAAGGAGGAAGGATTTCTAATTAAGTTCAGACGTTAATAAGAAATGAAGATTGCACCCATGACACTTTTTGCAATTGAAAAGTCTATAAAGAACTATAGTGAGCTACTAATTTTCATGCCAGAGGAGAGGAGAGGCATCCAATGTACCTGTGTTTTCTTTCACTATGATAAACCCTTAAGACAATGTTTATTCTCATGTAAATAAAATAAAAACTAAGAACAATTTTAAAGTCTGGACAGCGAGAGGTCAGGAATGTTATTAGTATCCTATAATGCCCTTTAATTAAACTCAGCTTGATTATCTTCTGGCCAGTTTACAGAAGGGGCATACTCTTCCTATATTCCCTGGCTTCGGGGATGGCTCTATCTCCTGCAAATATTAAAAGGCTGCGGGATCTCTGTCTGAAGGGAAAATTAGATTTCAGCTGTCCTGTCTGAAAAAAATAAAACCAGAGATCTAAATCCCACCCGCAACCAGAATTCCCTTTCATCAGTTACAGACAAATTCTTATGACGCCCATCACTCAGGGGGGTCACCCCTGGTGAAATGATCTCTAAGAACTCCGCCAGATTTCCTCTACGTCAGACACACAGCTCAGGGCTGCCAAGCATTCTGCCAAACGGACTTGGATTTCAAAGATTTTGTGCTCACTTGATGAAAATAAGATGTTACACACTGTGTTTTCACTCGCTCTGTTCCCAGGGCTCTCTTTCTCTTCAGTCACCCTCAGGCTCGAAGCAGACAGGATTCGTATTGATCTGTCTGAAAATTATTTTTAATGCTATTAATGTTATAGGCTGCTGTAACGGATGTCTTCCAAGATTCCCATCCTGACTAGTTGTTCTGACTGATCTGTAACACGCTAAACCCCATCGCTTTGGCCTTGCTGCTGGCCAAGACCCAGCTCACACCACAGAAATAAAAGACAGCCCATGCCTGTACTTGAACTTTGATGGGGTGCAAGTGTTTTCTTGTGCTCAGTGCATATTCCTCGCGGCCTCACAAGCTGCACAGTGTCACTGTATGACATTTTCTGGCTCTTTACCCCTCCACTCCCCCACTCTGCTTTCTGTGCATTTTAGGTCACGCACAGTAAAGCTGTGCTTTAAGAGCTGTGCTCTTTGCTGCCAGTGCAGAAGTGGCAGGAGCTGGATGAACTCCTGGATGCCGTTTCAGGACAATTATTCTCCCATCATATTATCTCCCAGTCGAACATGCAGTGATTACTGAGTCTGACTGAAGAATGCCACGTTAAATTCAAAACCACCAAGCTGAAATGCATGTTTAATATTGCATATAGTAATACCTTAAATGAATGGAATTGCAGGCAAAGCTTTTAAAAAACATAGTATAGTAAGCTTAGATCCGAAAAGAAAAAAGGTTAAAAATATAAATTTGACAAAACATTATGAAATTTCTCATGGAACAGATTTTAAATGAAGTCCTTCTTTGGACATAATTTTCACCAACTCCTAGAAGGACTGCATGAGAAAGAACTGACTAAAAATCAAGTACAGTAAGCTTTGGCCTAGTCATACCAAATATATTGTATAGTAACACTAAATCAAATTGCAGACTTGGGGGATTTTAGTGTTTTCTTTTATTTGTCTACAAACTGTGCTAAGGCAGTGCTGTGCTAATGTTTGAGCTCAATGGTGAAAATTATTGAAAACCATCATTAAGTGAAATAAGCTGCTATTATTTACAGAACAGCAAAAAGGGTGTTAAAAGAACAAACACAGAAATGACAAAAAATAATTTTGATATTGCTCCTTCATTCTGTTTTGACTGTCTTTGGTACCAATAATAACACACAGATGGAAGGAGAACAAGTTTTGCAGGTAATAAGCATTGCTCAGTCCACAGTTTATTCTGATCCTTTGACAGACTGCAAGAACCAACACAGCAACCTAAAATTTGCTCACAGAATACTTTATGAATGGGAAAGGAGATGATGATTTAATTTTTGCAGACACTTTTGTGTTTTGTTGTAGTCTTCTTGTTTTAGCCAACCAGTCTAAACTGAAATTTTCCAAAATATTTTTTTCTGACATAGCAATTCCTTCCTTGCAGGATCCATCAGGATTCATAAACATGTAGAAAAACATTCGTAGGATAGTATATCATAAGGACTTGTCTCAAGCTCCCAAACGTGACTCCACAAGCTACTCTCCACAACTTGTGTTCCAACCAGGTCTGTCACTTGCATTGTCCTCTGTCTCACTCTCCTATGCTGTCTCGCTCTGCTTGATTTCAAACACAATTTGTTTTCACAGGGAGATGAAAAAAAAAATTAGCAAGGAGGACTATGAAACCACTGGCCTATGGCAAATGCCATAAAATAATCAGGAGAAATTCTTTAATTTTAATTAGCTTCCTTTCTGCAATTGTTCTCCTCATGAAAAGTTCAATTACCAAGAACCAGTGCTGTTAGATTCACTGTACTATGTCATGCTTAGTTGGGCTGTTACACAGAAAAAGAAAATGACAGTGAAATCTCTTGTATAGCTTGCCAGATGTGAATCTAGTAGGGCTGAATGATCCCACAAGGCTTCTGGAGCTGACTGAAAGGATGAGATTGCCAGGGATAAGTTTGTCTCATCATCTAAGTGCTTTAGATCTTCAGAAAAGGCTGCAGGGGTTAGAGTCAATCACAAACTGAATATGACTCAATGTCATGCTATTGCAAAACACAAAAAAGCAAACAACATGCTGGGATGTGTAAACAAACGTACAAACCACAAGACGCAAGAAAAATTCCTTCTGCCGTACACAGCGGGGGTGAAAGTTTTGCTGAAATTCTGTGAATGAAGGAATACATGGGCAGAATGGAGATGGATCAAGGGAGAGCAACAAGAATCTTCTGAAGTGCAGAAAAATGACAAGGCTCTAAACTGCTGCAGAGAGGCCGTGAATAACCTGCTTGCCTGTGTTCACTTTGGATATGGCAGGAAGTAATGGCTTTATACTGGTACAAAGAAGGTTCAGGATGGACATTAAGGAAACCTTTCCTTGGGATGACAGTATTGGTGAAAGAGCTGAGACAGAGTACACTGGAAGTTACAATCCTTAAAGCACTAGAGGTTAAATCCTCATGTGGATTAGAAGGACTCAGTGGCCTACCAGGGTATCTTCTAGCCATAGCTTTTGTATTCCTGAGGCTCTAAAAGATGCCCATGGCCTCAAGATCCAGCCAGATTTGTCTCATCAGGGAGGCAGCTGTCTATTGGTTTGGAACAGAAAGACACCAGGAGACAAGTCCTTTTCTATTCACAAGTGAATAGCCTTTCAAAATGTTTTTGACACCCATGCAGCTAAGGCAGATCTAGGCAAGAAATCTACTGGCCATTTGGGATTTCAAGGAATGCCTCCATATGTCATCATTTGAAAAAGGAGCTCAATAGCTCTCCTGGGGGAAACAGAATTCAGGCTTTTCCCCAGGGCTGCTCTGTTTAGAAATGTCACTGCAATCACACTGGAATGGAGTAAGTTTTTATGTTCTTGCAGTGCAGTTTCAGTGTTTTCTAAGCTTACGTTGTAGAGTCCAAGTTAAGAGGAGGGATTTTCCCCTCTCTGAGAAGAAACTCAAGCACTATCATTCTGACAGATTCTCATCTAGGCTGGTGATATTTACAGCAGAAGTTTCTCTTCCTTGGTGGATCTTCTTCTGAAGGGCATTTGGGAACATGACCTTGTGAATGTTTAGTCTTCTTTTGATCTCTTTTGCTTTGGGTCCACAGAGCCCCCGCAGCAGAAATCTGTGAGCTTTGCTGAGCATATTTGTAATTAATCCTGGACTTAGAGAAATGTGGGGATTAGTGGTTTGCTGAACTCCTTATGTCTCTGGAGCAATGCTGGAGTTTCCTTGTTACACGCAGCAGAGAAGGAGTCAGCATTTGTTGAGAATTTGGCTTAGGCCACTGAACCTACTGATTTCCATAGATCAGAGGAGTCTTCAAAGCAACACTACTAGCTTGAATAAATACAGTCTCCTTCATCCAAAGGTTGCAAAAGACTTCACAGACAGTAATGAATGAATTAAAATATAAATCGTGCCCCAGGGGCAAAAGAGAAACTGCCTCCATTTCACAACTGGGAAAATTGAGAAATACATAAGATAAAGGTATTTGAAGGTTTGAGGTCTTCCAATTTCTAAGTACCCATTTTAGGACAACAACAGTCTAATTCTTTTTTTTTTTTTTTTTTTTTTCCAGAGACACCAAGTGGTTTGTTGACTAATTGGAGTGATGATGCCTCTAGGGATAGGAGCTTGGCACAGTGACTTGACTGATTTAACCAGCTAACAAGCTAATAGCAATTTACGGCAGACAAACCTCTGACAAGCATGAAAAGATCTTGTCTAAATGTTTAGAGATCTTTGATTAATTCCTGGTGGATGAAAACTGAGATGCTGCTGTCTCTGTCCCTCTTTGTTGCTTACACTCCACCTCCTGCCTCATGTTTCTGCCATCTTTCCAACTTTTTGTCTCTTTTTTTGTTGCTTTAGTTTGCACTCCGCTTTTCTTTTCCAGAGGTTCAGCTGAAAGTGCAGGTCTCAGGATCTCCATCTCCAAAACACAAGCCGTTCAAAACTGAGAGACAAGTTTGGAAATTGGACCTACCTAATTACCACCCTATGACAAAATCAGGAGTGGGATGGTGCAAACCTTGGGGGGATACTTTGCTATTCCACACCATAAATATGGTGTCCATACCACACACAGTTTGTGACATGCCAAAGAAACTTCATTATCCAAGAAAGATACTTTTTGCCTCACTTCTGCAAACTACTCCAATATGTAGTGCTCAAGCAACACACATATTATTTGGTGGCATTTGCACTGTAGCATCAAAACAATACTAAGACATCACAAATGCAACTGCAGCCAGTGGGGACCAGAAGCACCAAAATTCTCTCTCAGCAAGAGAATTACATCTGAACAGCAAGTTGTCACAAGCAGTTTAGCAGCCTTTTGTGGAGACGTGCTTAAAAGGAGGGAAGATACACGGTATATCAAAGCAGGATGAATTTATTGCTTTGTAGCTGGTATGTACTTTCATTTGCTGAAACCTCACTGCTGTTCAACCCACAGCTGGTTGCTCACTGGGGTGCAGGAGGCTGCAATGCACCTCACACAGAAGGCAGGCTGCACATGCACTCACCAGAGGAGGGGCTGCAATACTTTTCTGCACAACAGAATTCTCCCATTCTCTATAAACCCAGACTTGGGCCAGTTGCCAGCATCCTAATGAAGTTCAGTGAGACCCTGTGCATCAACCTGCTCCTCCCCTACCTGTTCCTGTGATTTTTTCTTTCTCTGTGCAAAAAAAAATTGTGATTCAGTTCAACTAAAGCAGTATCCAAGAGGATGCACTCTTCAGGACTGCAACAAAGGAATGCAGTAGGCCTCTACTCTTAAAAAAGCAGAACAAAAACCAATTATATAAAAAGATGTGTACCTATGGAGTGCACAACAAGGTCCCTCTTGTAAAATAGGCACCTTAGAGCTCACTGTCATGACACTCCTCCTTCAAGGCATTCAGAAGAATTCATGCTGTGGGTAGATTGATGAAAGTTGAGATTTGAGATCAAATTCTGAGCAGGTAATAAATAAAAGGAGATAATATTGGCTTTCTGTTGACAGTAAGCATTCTTCCCTAACAAAAACTCCTTACAAATCTGCACTGATATGCTTTTGGTAAGGTTGGTGCCCTAGAGCTTTGCAGTGTGAGCAAGGAAGACCTTCACAGGGAGGGAGATCAGGGCCTCTAATAACCAAGAGTAGATGCACCAGAAAAACTGGGAGGTGACCCAGGAAGAGGGATGTGGTGTTGTTCCAGCCCCAGCTGTGCCCACAATGTCCTTCCCTTCACCAGGGGTCTTACTTTGCGCTCTTCTAAGGGGAGCATTACTGCCTTCTGAAATAATATTTATGGGTCTGTGTTTTACCAGGCAGTAGTTTCTGAAAGGAATACTGGAGTTATTCTTAACTGTTTAAGAATATGCTGATGTTTAGGAAAAAAAGATCCCAAGAGTAATGGGTACTATCCATTTCTGATTTTCACTCTTTGAAATTCAGCCCATTTAGGAAGGAAAAAAAAGAAAGTGCTGCCATATACACAAGCCCATGAGCACCACTGTATTTTAATGGATACATTTTTCTCTTATATCCAGCCTCTGGGTTTTTCCACCCCTGAGCAAGACCTGAAAATGTACCACGTCATCTATATTCCTCTTGTAACCCAAAATCCCAAGTCTCTTTCGGAAACTTTCCTTTCAGAACAATTTAATATGATGTGATATTAACATCCCAACATTTTTTCCCTCATGAATTAGAAGTGTCATTCTCTCTGTTTGGACTAATTTCTGCTAGACAAATACAGTCTACCTCGATTAGAGAAATTCCAGTGTTCTGCACCTTTTTTTACTGGTGAGGCTTTCTTTACTCTGTACCCTGAGCTCTTTAGTGACTTTGCCTCATTTAAAAGCTGTATCTCTGCTCAGCATGCCTGCATTCCTGTGGAGAGTTGCTTAATCCCTCTGTATACTCCCAATCTGCCTGCAAGGAACGCAGAGCATTCCCAGACCTTTAAATGAAGGCAACACAAAAATCTACTTTCTTTTATTAATGGAAAAGGGTCCCTGTACTATTTAAAGAAGAAAACCAAACGAAACCAAAGCAAACAAACAAACCCCAAGCCCCCTCTTTTTTTGGTATCATCCTTTTTTCCTGCTTTACTCAATTATAGCTGATTGGTTGTTAACTGCCATGACATATGAGTCATACAGGATCTAGGACACAGGATGTGTTCAGAGTTGCTTAATCATGTTCTAATATTTAACATGTACACTTGTTTACTAGGTAAGAGCTGTGCATGATATTTACATTGTGTTACGTTAATTTGGGATGTTAAAGATAGAATGGACAGAGAATGATAAACAAAAATGATATAGGCAAACAAAGAGGAAGAAAGAAAATATAAACCAAAGCACAACGAGAAACAGACTCCCAGGGCATAGGGAGAAAGAATTCCCATTACAATTTTTCTGTTGGGGCAATTATAGGTCTTCTCTTAGTTATACCAATTTAAGCTCAGGGTAACTTCCTTTTCATGGTGCATGTCTAGTTTTACCCTAAAAGCAGCCAATCTTTCCTCATCTCAAATTTTCCTCAAAAATACCTAGCTCCCAAATGCCCCTAAAACTCCTTCAGGATATGATGAAAGCCACCTCTGCACCAAATAATGACTTTTGCTGCCTATTTTGAAGTGTTGATATCTGCCTCCAGTCACTTAAGAAAAGGAAAAGGACATCCTATATCCAAAAATTATTTTTTTTTCTCCTTTCCCCCGTTTCATTACAGCATTTATCTCTCAGTCAGCACATCAGACAGTTTCAAAAGAGCACATAGAAACCAGCCAAGCTGTCTCAAGGTGAAGCAGATGATCTGTGTTCAGTGGTGGGGCATGAATGTTGATGAAAACACAATTTTAGCCTGAGGGTTCCACTCCAAAGAGTGAGTACCTTTTTCATGGATAAAAACAATAAATATCTAAAAAAGATTAGTTAGTTGTGAAACTTATCCATGAATGACAAAGCTACATAGACAAGATGGAAGAACAGAAATGAGATTTGCTCAATACAAGCAGGGACATTTGAACTCAGAATATTTAAGGAAGGTTAGGACTATGGAAAAGAAAAAAAAAAATGCAATTTGGCTAACTTCTCCTGGAAGCACTTGACAGCTGAACGTGGTTTTGAAAGGCCTGAAGGCAGTTTACTGCAGGGACTGAGTCAAGTCAGCTTTGCATGAGAGAGGACGATGGCATTCTGCAACGCACAAAGGACAGATGCCTATTTTAAGGAGATGGTTTGCCGTCCCCAGAGACCCCTGATGTGGATACAAGGCAACATGGAGGACTGCAGCAAGAGCAGTCACAGAAACAGAGCTTAACTTGGAAACTGCTTTACAAATTAATTGCTTGTTACTTCGATCCTTCTTTGTTTTTCTTCCTCACACTTGATGGCTTTTGTCTCTTGTCCTCCTACCTGTGACTTCTCCCATTTTCATCCCACTTTATCACCTGTATTTAGATACTGGGTTTTCTTTTTTTTTTTTTTTTACTTCTATCACACTCTGTCAAGAGTTCCCAGGTTCCTGTTAAAACACTGCAAGCACTCTATAGTAATGATGTTTTTAACCCCTAGACTACTTTTGTTTAATGGGAAATTACAAGAAAAAAGATGTTCCTTGGGAGTCATCAGAAGCACTAAAAGTCCAAACAAGACAGCACCAGGAAAGCATAAGGTACAGAGCCAGATTCAGCTTGGGGGAAAACAAATGGCCTGAGGATCAGTGGTACCGTGTCTCTTCCTCAAGAGCATGCAGGGACCCCTGGTGCCTCATGGCTCATTTCTAGCTCCCTTCTCCTGAATTACAGAGAAATTATGGGATGATATTGTGCTACAGTTCATCAAGGCTTTTGAACAGAGGGTATATTGACAGCACACTATTCCCAACTGTTGGTCCAGACCTTTCGAGGCAAGAGCTGCTAAACTTCTAATCTGTATTATGGACAAAATTACTCCCTAGCAATTCCCAGAAAATTCCAAAATCCCACAGCCACATTTCCCCATGCTACTACTAGTCCTGCAAAGGGCACAATAGTGAGTCAGGGCAAATATTTCAAAAGTCACCCATCCAAATTCTATCTTTTCTCTCTGTATCAAAGCACTTATCAACATCTTCTGAGCTATTCAGTAGCTCTCACTGTCTTTCATGGAAAAAGAGGGCTGCATTTTCCAAGTAAGCAAAGAGCTTTGTACACCAGTTTTTACAATTAGTTGTGTTTGTGGCAGATATGCATCTTAGTCTTTTTAATTCCCCTTCATGCCTAATTTCCAGCAGCAGTCCAAAATTGGTCCACTTAGTCTTCAATCCAGTTGTTCACCTGTCTGCCCAGAAGCTGCTTCTTGGTGGGTGCCCTGGGCAAGACTGATCAATTCTGCAGGGATCCCTCATGTCTAGTCCCTACCCCTAGGCTTCATTTCTTGGTTTTTTTCTCTTTTTCTACCCTTTGCCACCAAGTATTTTTCTTGTTGAGTGGTCTCTAAACAAAAATGCACAGTTCCCCTTCAAACACCTCAGTGACATGGCAAAAAAAGCTAAAACACAGAGCGATTAAGATATCACTTCAATTTATTGCGCAATTCGAGTTATCAGGGCCCAAACACTTCACACAATTCTCTCAGGAAACAGAATCTGAAGGGCACAAAACTCGAACCTCATCTCTGCAATGCTTGTTCAGAAATGTTACCATTTCAGTAGGTCACAAGTGGTCATAAAACCAGCACCATCTCCAATACAAAACCACAAAAGAGCCTTATAAAATTGTTTAGATTTAAGGGAGGAAAGGCAACCAGCAGATCTATGTCCTCTGCCAATATGCTAAAGGATAAAGATTTAAGCATACTGATTTACAACATTGGAAAAGAATTAATCTGACTCATACAATTACTAAAGGACATTTGTCTCCATAACCCAGTAGGCAACTTCATTTTTCATCCTGTTGAATGGTATTTCCAACCTTTTCTTTCTTTCCCTGGTTAACAAATAGCATTTTTAGTCCTGTTGCTTTCTAACTGTTATTCAACAACAAACAAACCCAAACAACCTAAAACCACAAACAAACAAAACCCCCCAAAATTAAATAACCAGAATATCTATGTAGTTTACTTGCCATATGGGGTAGGTTACGGAAGGAAGACACTGAAATCCCCTCAAACTAATCCCTGCAGGGAAAGAGGTGAGAAACTCTACTGCCTTGAAGCTGAAAGACAGTGTTCAGGTAAAAGGGTGGTGGAAACACTGAAAAGATGCAGAAATTAAGGAATGTCTCTTATCTTTGGTATGCCTTTGGAAATATAAGTTCAACCTACATAACATGGGTCTAAAAAAGCTGGAGAGGAACTTTTTACATGCGCCTCTAGTGATAGGACAAGAGGGAATGGCTTTAAACTGAAAGGGTAGGTTTAGATTAGATATTTGAAGAAATTCTTTACTGTGAGGGTGGTGAGACCCTGGAACAGGCTGCCTAGAGAAGCATTCACATGCCCCATCCCTGGAAGTGCTCAAGACCAAGCTGGATGGGGTTCTGAACAACCTGATCTAGTGGAAGGTGTCCCTGCCCATGGCAGGGGGTTGGAACAAGGTGATCTCTAAGGCCCCTTCCAACCTAAGCCATTCTGTGATTCTATAACAATTTGAAGCCAGTGGAGCCCCTTAAATCAAAACACTTGTTCTTTAAGTGTGTCAAGAGTACCTGAACAAACAAATTTGTCTCTATGAAATTGAATATGAAATTCTATCCCAGGCTACCAATGAGAGAAGGCTCATCAGGCACAGCGATGGTTTACACGGGCCACTCAGCCCACAGTAGCACTGAATTAGGACAACTACTGTTCTACAGCAGAAAAAGGCACTGAAAGGCTGGTTTTGGGAGCAGCTCTTCTGCCGTTCCTCAGGCCCACTCAAAAGCTCCGCACAGACGTGGAATTTGTTGCTTAAAACTGGGCATTCAACAATGAAAACTCAGATCTGTGCGATTTACCCAAATCATAAGCAGTGAGGGGAGGCTTTTGGGGGGCACAACCCGGAACTCCCACCAGTCCCTGTTCCGCCAGCACCGCCTGCAACACGCACTGCGGAAGTGCTGAGGAAGGGGTGAATGTCTTCTCACACGTGGTCTTCTCTCAGCAAAACAAACACGCTGGTTGGCTTCAAACTGCAGATACTGTCAAGTTAATTATCGCTGTCAAGTTAATTATTGCTGCTGTTCTTATTATTTTCCACTCATCATCTCTCCTGTAACGATTCAGTAGCTTCCTTGGAGAAAGAAATGTGTCTGCGGGTAATGATTTCACTGCTTTTCCTCCTCTGCCCGCCTCTCAATCTCTCCTTTATATTGAATAATCATTTATATGGTAGTTTAATTAGCTAACTATGAACGTGTTTGGGCATTTTAAGGAGGGAGAACCATTGTTTACTTGCTAGTAATGAAGTGGGTTGCGTTTGATTTTGGTGTTGGGAAATTTATGAGTATTATATTTCTGGGTGGCAGTACCAAATATTAAAAACATAATTATTTGCTTATATCTTGGTACACTGAAAGGGGAAGTAAATTTCCATGACTGTAGGCTTTGGGCTTCTGGTGGATTATCAGTATAACTGATCTGGATGTGCTTATAGAAAGAGCAGTAGAGAAGGGGACACTAGTTGCAGACAGAAAGACTCACTGCATTTTGAAGGCTTTGCACAACACTCGTCACCTGTCTGCCATCAAAGCCAGCACAAACAGCTTCCTACTCCCTCCTCCCCCTTCAAGGGTATAGGCAAAGGGAAGTGTCTGACTGGGTCGCTGATGGTCCTTGTGATCTGTATGCAGCAGCTGTGTGTGAAAGTCTGCATCCATCTTGTGAGGCCAAGAGAAGCTCTGTGCTCAGGAAGGCTCTGCTTGATTCTCTTGACACTAACAAACAAGACAGGTTGCCAGAAAACAGCAGCAGGCCTGAGTGGAAGGAATGAGCAGGAGCAGTGGAGACAGAGACTCGGAGTCTCTCTCCCTTCAGCAGGTCCCGAGAGAGGGAGGCTGGAGTGCATCTGCTGCAGTTCTGCTCTGCCATGAACAGGAATTGACAAGATTTATGTAATCCCAGTAAGGTATTTTTTAGAATGCACAGACTATGAAGTGGGTCTAAAGAAAAACATAAGCCTGATCACGAGGTACCTTCAAATGCTGCTCTAAGTTTCCCAGGATCAGGTCCTACTTGTGGCACTCATCCTTTCCTTCCAGTGGGAGCTAGCATGGAATGAGAGGAATGATGCAGAAACAACACAGTATGAAGACTTTGGCCTCCTCATTCTACCCCATTTCTCAATTTGAGAAACATCCATTACTCAGACATTCTGGCTTAACTGAGCATGGCTTTAAGACCTCCACTTGCCAGTTGCACAGTCAGCAGAGAAGACAGAAGTTTTTAGTCTTTGATAGTGCAAAACAAGGAGCAAAACATGAAGTGCATTGACTCAGGGTGAAAGAAACAACATGTTCCTGCCAGACTACTTTATGCAACAGCACCTAGAAAGGAGAGATGCCTGTAGGATATCTACAGTTCAGTTCCCTCCCAAAGGCCAACTGCTATTCCCAAGGGTGAGAAAACAGCGCAGCTCCTACAGTTTTCAGCAGCATTGCTTCCAGCTTCATTAATGGATAAGAAAGATAAATTCTTTCTAAACAAACAAACAAACCCATCTTGTATCATGTCCCAGATTTTGTTCCTTTTCAAGAACATTTTAGGGGAGATCATAAATCAGCTCTTCCATGCTCCATTTTGCACTTTCTCGTATACTGCTCTTTTCAAATGTATTTTTTCTAAGAACTCTGAATCTATTCCAAACTAGTACATACTATAACTAACAGCTCATAAATACACAAAGCCTGAATTTGCCTTAAAAGGTCCTATTAAGAATAGCAGAACTGTGTTTATAGATGTCTTTGATTTATAGTTTCTGAGGCTTTACTATACATTTTCAAACTTTACTACAAAAACCATACTGGCTAGAATTTTAACATTTTCCAAAGCAAAGCTGAAAGCAATGTAACTGATTTTGGGCTACCACAAAATCATCAACTACTGTGAAACTCAAGGTAAAATTGTGGGATTTAGCAGTATATGCAGATTAGACTAAGCATGTAAGCAACATCCATCATAGCCCTCCAGAGTTCATCCATACCCAGTTCCCCTTTCCAAAGATCCCCAAAATTAAATCCACCTTGCAATGTGAACTGAAGGTCATTACAGATGGGTCCAGCTGCACCAGCAGGGGAGTGAGTCCTGGAGTCAAGGACCTGGGCTAAATATAACTGGCCATCAGCTTCATCCTGCCTTAACCTTGAGGCTATTAGCAGAGCATTCCAGCGAATTTCAAGTGCCTTGGTATCATGTGAGAAGAAAGCTGCTTTCAGGTATTCATATCACTGCCATTCACAGCTTCACAGTTTATTAATGACATATGTGCAGTGAACTTAGATGTATGAGCTTCAAGCTTCCACGTCCTTACACCACTTTCTCACAAGGATGATTTTTTTTAAAACTTGAGTGGAGTTACAAATTGAGAGCAGAGTCCATTTCAGCATCTCATGGTTAATTAATGTCTCGGTTATATGAACATTTTATTGCCTAAACACTTTTAAAATGCAGTTTATATAAATTTTCATAATCTAATTATCAATAATTGGCCTTCCCTCAGCTGTACGAACATCTGAGCTGACTAATTAATATTAAAGGCTAATGCTTTATCAAACACCTTGAGGTCATATATCATCAAGATCTACGGTGCTGTGACAGCTGCTAAAGTATGCGAAACACACCCGTGTACATCCAGTAATGTGGAGTTATGTTCACTGAGGGGCCGGTCAGACTGCACAGCCACAAAGGACTGCTGCAAGAGTACAGCTGGAGCTTTGTTCACAGCTGGGGCAAAACCCTCCAAAATTTCAGATTCCTTGGAATCAAGAAATGACACTTGTGCAGAGCCTCCTATGTTTGCAGGCTCGTTGCAGTTGAAGTCAGTAACACCGCCTGTGTGTTTAAAAAAACAAACAAATCAAGTGTTGTAGGTTGTCTCTCAGCAACAGATGTAAGATCGAGAGCCAAGAGAATCTTACGTTTCATGACATAAACTTTAAAAGCCCCACCTTCATTAGGAAAATTCCTTATTATGTCCAATCAATACAGTCACAGTGTCCCTCATGCTTCAGCCCAGGTGTTACAGTCATTACGACCAAGATTTGGAGATTTCACTTAAATCTGATTTCTTGCAGATCTTAACAACCAGCCAAGGACAACAACAACAACAAAAAAATCCACAATGCCCCATAACCATTGTTTTCCAGCCTCAAAACCACAGGAGAATGTATTGTCGAGCACAGAGGCCTCACAAATTCTATATATAAAACTTAAGATTTCTGTTTGCATTGTTGACAAAGAGTAGGGAAGAATGAGGGAGCAAGGGGAAGTGGAATGTCATCAGAGATAAACAGAGGAAAATAAAAGAGATTTGCTCATTTTTTCACCTCTAGCCTTGAAGGAATCCCATTTTTCTCATTTGATGGTTAATACCACAAAGAGACACGCACTTCTTATCTTGGCAGAAGCAAAGCTACTAATAGCAGAGACAGGAAAGTCAGAAAAATTTTAACAGTTGCAGATGAAGAAACAGGGCTGAGCTCTACAGCACATTCTCCCCTGCAATGTCCAGTCTACTTTTATTATGCTTACATTATACAGACAGAGCTTCCACTATTTGATTTCCAAGCCTCTTCTACAAGCCAGGCAGCCTCACAGTTAGAATGTTTCCTAATTCTTCGGTCATCATTTTATTTGTCAAATACTGCTAGTTTTGACTCCATCTCCTTTCTCCAAATGAGCTTCCAAACCCAAGGAAGTCTTTTGGGAATATGCTTCAGAAGTGCTGCTTTTTCCTGCACTAAGAAATCAACACTTTTTTTATTCAGGGCTTAAGAGCAAAGAGAAGTCTACCAAAATAGGATCAGAGGTGTTTTAAACCAGGGCGGGAAAGGGAGGACAGAAGCATCCCCAGAGTATGCAAAATAGAAATGAGACAGAAAAGTGAATTAGTCTCAAATAAAGTCACCTTGATTCAAATTGCACAATCACACACTGCAATAGCATTAGAGATATGGCTCTGTGATGTCTCACCAGAAGTCATCATTCCCTTGCTAGTACAGCATGCTTTCCTGCAAAATAAGCCTAGAGCAGAAATGGATATTATGTTGGATGTACTAAAATCCCCAAACAAGTGTCCATACAGGCCAGCTGCAACCCACAGAGCACCACCGACTACGTGGGCCAGCCCACGACCACCAGCCTGGCAGGTTACAGCAAACAGTGCAGCTGACCCCGGGCTGCTCAGAGTCACAGCCCACCTCTCCACAGGGAGAGAGTGGCATTGCAAGGGAAGATCTCTGCTCTGCCCAAGCAACAGCACTGCAGGATTGCCTCTTGGCTCAGGGTTCATCAGCTGGTGTCAGGATGAAATCAGCAACAGGATAAGCAAGACCCAAACAAACACAAGTGGTTTTGCTGCTGCAGCTGGAGGAAGGTAAGCACCCTCCAGCCACGGGGCTGCAATCAAGGCAGGATGGAAGAGCAGCCTGGATCCAACACATAAGGCTTCATCACTGGGCTAGAACAAAATTGTGATGCACTATGCAGCATGCCTCAGCCTTCTGTCCCCTCTTGCCCCTGAGCCTGGATTTCCATCCTAGGGAAAGACCGCATGCCTTCAGGCATAGCATTTGGAAGCAGCCAGGAGACACATTTAGACCCAAACAGTGCAAAGCACACTTGGACTTCACTGTTTGTTTGTAACTGGAGTGAACACAAGGACAGATGTGCATTAAGCAATGCCCTGAGGACTGGGATTCTGCCCAGTGCACCTCCCGTTCCCAAAAGAACAAGAGTCCTTGCAGTCTGGAATGGTGGTTACCCTAGAAAGTGTTTCTCTTTACTAATGCATACTAAAAACTTGTTATTTGGAGTTATTCTAAGTGGAAAATACATGAAGCTGCAGATGAAGCCTGTTATACATACAAGTTCTGTTAATGTACAAGTTTTATTATCTACAGATGAAAACAATAGTTTATAGATAAGTGCAGTGTCCTTTTCTTTCTGAAGCCTGCTCTTCAAAGACTGCAGGAGTGTGGGTCTGGAAAAGACAAATTACATTTTCTGATGTGGGCAATAGGAGCATTTCAACATTTTAATCAATCTCAGGTACATGCACCTCACAGCTTGTACAAAAAGGACAAAAGATACTCAGACCATAAAAGATGCAGCTGTCAGTCATAAATTTATATTAAATCCATTTAGTTTTGAATCTTAACATTCTGGAATTGGAGAAAATCATCCAACTAACCACTGAGATTTGGAGACTGCTACTACTGGATTGGAAGGAGATTAAAAAGGGGCAGAGCTCAGTTATTTGGTTTGTCTTTAGTCTCTCCAAGTTCTGCACACTCAGTCATCAAAGGAAGTAAGAAGCTGGGTATAAAGTCATTATGGCTTCCAGATGAGGGGTAAAAATGAACCAGAGAAGATCATTATGTGTCATTTGCACACTAAAGGGGGACTACTTGCAGTGACACAGAATGTGGTGCATTTGTCATAGGAGTGCAGTTTCCCATAATCAACTGAGGCATCTTGCACACAACTCTGAAAAGGGGTTTTGCCTTGGGGTTAAGGTTTACTTTGTTTTCAGCTGAAACACTGCTCGTGGTTTTTCAGGCTTAAAAGAAGAGACTCTGTGGAGTCCCACATGTGAGGTCTCTCTTAACCTAAAGACTGCCAGGGAGTCTGGAAACTGATGGTCTCCTGCTCTGTGGTTGCATTTCCTCAAATGCCTTCTGTGCAAGTAGGCATCCACATTAACTGCCTCAGCAACTTCAGGAGGTGCTTTCGTGGCACTCATTGGCAAAAACCACGCTGGAGGATCTGGAGTCTCTGGACTGACTCTCTGGGGCTGTCAGAGCTGATGAGCTCAGTTGCCCAGGTGGCCTGGCTACAAGTACACGTCTGTTCTTTCTAAAATCACAAACACGCACACTCACACCAACATTTTCTTAATAGGCAGCTGACAGACAGGAAGATTATTTCTAATCACCGGTCTTATCATCACAGCTCCTGATGTCATAAAGTGACCCACGTGGAGAATGGCATGCTCATCTGTGACCTTCACCTACGCCAGCAGGAGGAAGGACAAAACAACCCAGTGCAAGGACAGCAAAATGCAAAGTCTCTAACTTTAGACCAAAAAGGTACAGCCTGAAGGGAGGGAGCTCAGGTGATCTAAACAAAGCAGCACAAGGCAGAGACAACCTGGACCTTCCTCTGGCTCATTGCTAATGCAACGAGTGCCAGCAATTTAATCCTGGGAAAGCTCCAAGCCAGGACTCACAACAAGAGATAGCAGACCCCAACAGCTGCACTGGCAGAACACGCTGGCACGCTGTTCTCCTTTTGCTGTCCCAAGGTGGCTGGGTGAATGCAGTCAATCTTGTTAACAGAGGGAATTTTCTCAGGACTGTTCAAACAAATCTAGGACATTTCATGAGCCAAGTTGTTTAACTCCCGTTTGCCTTATCCAAAGACAGTGTGTGACCTTCTCTGTCATGATTCATCTGAGACAACTCGTCCGTGTCTGACATTGGAAGGTTCCAGATCAGCCTTTAGATAGTAGAGACCAGGCAGCTGCTTGATCAGAGTTAGGTGTACTTTGGAAAGCATCAGTTATCCCCTCTTTCCCAAATCCTGACTGACATGATGGTAACAGGGGCACAAATACCTTATGAGGTAGCACATAAGCAAAATCAAGGTCCTTTTCAACTACAGCTTTGAGACTTCTTATTGGTCTACTTCTTTTTTGCTCCCTCTTTCTGTCCTTCCCACACTCCAATCTTAGAATATCCTTCTCTGTGGCTTTAGCCAGCTGGAAGAGCTATCCAATATCTTCCTACTTTATTGACTCCTTGCAAGTCACAGCTCAGTGAAATATGTGCAGGAAACAGCAAAAGTTGGGGGGAGTGGGAAAATGGTGTATAATCAAATAACTAGGAAAACTCAGTTGCCAGTGCAGAAACAGCAGACAAGGACAATTTCTATCATGGAATGGGGAGCTGCTAGTCAAATGCAACCCAGGGAAGCATGGGCTCTTTCCATCAGTGGGAATTCAGCAGGGATTAAAAGTTCAACAGGAGAGGACACTAATGTGCACGAGATAAATCTCTTAGGATTGCAGTAATAGGAGCAATAATATAAAATTAGTGATACCAGCAGGTGAAAAATTTACTCAGGAAAACACAGGCTGGCAAAAAATAAGACAAAGGCCTTCTGGTTCCCAGCTGAGGATAGCTAACTGGGTCAGAGCCATGTAAAGATATTCTTTATGTGGCTATCTTACCTGTCTTCATTGTGAAAGAATTTGTTCCGTACTGGTAGTAGTGGAAGAGAAGTACATGGTAAGAAATATTTTTATCTTTGTTCCAAAATTTATCATCATGGTATAAGATTTTTTTTTTTTTGCTTATCTAATTTATTTTTACAACAGTTTTCCTAGGCCAATAATTTACTGATATTTGTCCTAAACAGAGATTTAAAGAACTAAGGTTAACAGTGAGTTTCACTGACAGTTCTTGTGACAATATTTAATGAAGAAAATGAGGGATTACAAAGTAAAACAAATCTTATTTTATTCATTTGCAGGAGAGAGACCTTGCAAAGAACCCCCTGTCCCACTTGGGTAAAATTGAATAAAATATTTACTGTAAGTATGAATATTGGAGGAGGGAAGAAAATAAAGTATATTTATGTTCTGCTATGTGCAAATTCAAAAAGCAACTTTTTTTTGGTCAACATGACAAAGGTTTGAACATATTCAAAATGTAGACCATGTAGAAAGCTATGAGAAAGTAAAACTTCCAGTATCTGAGATGACAAATCCAGGGGTCATAACACTCACTCTCTGTGAAGCTTCACTCTCGTCACTATGATAAAAAAGGAAAGAGGAAGATGGTATGGGACAAGTAAATATTTGGGAGGATAAAAGATCCTCTCCATGCCGAAGAATGGAGGAAATGAGACAGGTGAAAAATGAGCTGTGGGCCCCTCAGGGAAGGGAGGAATCCCTGGAGCCCTGGCACAGAGAGACAACAACCTGGGCTCTGAGGGAACCCAGGGGTGCAAAAGTCCAGACTTAAGAAGAAAGGGTGCGGAAAGATTCACAGAGCCCGTGACAAGGGAAAAACATCACAGAACTGACCAGACATGGGTGAGACAAGACACAAGTTATTCAAGAGGGCAGGAAAACACACAAATGCAAGAAACCCTTGGAGTTTGCAATGCACTTGCACACCTATAAAGCACAAGCTGTGTAGCTGCACTAATTACCACTCTGGTGTGGTGTGTTCTGTTTGGCAACAATCTGGAACGGGTCAAAACAGGAAGTCTCAAATAAAAGAGGAAGCAACAGTCAACAGGACAAGGACGGCATCTCACCAGGGAACACCAGGAGACATGCTGCAAGGAGAACTCAGGGAGGGGGGTATCTCCAGACCAACCAGCAGGAGGCCAGTAGAGCAGTCTATGCTACAGATTTCTCTACGCTCTAGTACCCAAAGAAGAATACGTAAGACTGGTGACACACAGATGGAGAAGTTTCTCTGTGCATGAAGAGGACTGAAACTGTAATGATTCCCAGCAAAAAAAAAAAGTGGGTATAAAAGGTGTGGAAAAGTCCTTCTAGCTCCCTGTGTACATCTTCAAAAGCCAAAGAGATGCTGAGCTTTCTTACCAGAGCGTATATTCTGTTCTGGAGGGAGGTCAACAGTTTAATGCAAACTAATTAAGACACAACACCCTTCCCTCATGCTATTATATATATATGTATTTTCCCTTTTATTCGGGACCATAGTCCTGTAGCAAATCAAAGAGTAGCTGATACACATGACTAGTATTATGAAATGCGTTTAATGTACTCTAAGTGCCTGTAATGAGATTTAGTGTCCAACGGAAAGACTGCACTTTGTGCCCACACGATTCTTTGCAGACCGCATGAAACACAAAACTAGGGCTTGCAGACCATAGTCAGTCAGCTCTAATCTACAGAATAATAGAATAAATTTTACAGCTGGACTAGTTTCTAAAGAATAAGGACTGCCAGAAAAACTTTCTCTTTTACGAATTGTAAAATTAGTGGCTGCAGGGAACATAGTATACATGATATATATGAAGTACAAGCATTTGACAGAGCATCTCAGGAAATATTACTCACGGAATTAATTCATTTGGATCTTGATGGGAACCAAAGCCAAAGTAGACAATGACTGTAAACAAAATCTATTTTTTGGCACTACATCAAGTTTGCACACTTAGCTTACTGGAATATTCTCTTGGAGGTACGTTAGTCCACTTTTTGCCCAACATCTTCATTGCTCCAGAAAAAATAAGGGATTACTAACAAAGAATAACATGGTTATAAACTTTAAAAAAACGGTTAAAAAAGTTAGATCAGAAATTATAAAGCTAGAAGAAAGGTAGCTTTAAAGGCTGCAATGAAAACGGGAAACCATGAGACTGAAATGAGCTCTATACAGAGGTGTCACTGATTGTCACTGTCACAGACTGGCTGCAGGGATCATATCTATGGATTACAACAGTAAAGCAAAAATGTCACTGCCAGGATTTCCACACACCTTGCAAGAATGTCACTGTCCCTCTAACAACCTTGAAAAATAGCTTCAGGGCTCAAGATGTGCAGAGCAACCCCAACATAGCTGAGGATAAGATAGGGCTGTCTTAAGGATTTTGGTGGCCTATGACAGAACTATGATTAAACATCTCTACAGCTCCAGACAGGAACATGACGACAGCAAGTCTGTGTTCACACAGCATGTGACAGAGTTCAGATGAGCCTCCACACTAAATTCAACCCACCAGATTTGCTCTACGTGCACAATTTATTTGCACAGGTACATCAGGAGCCTTTGCAAGCTGCAAGTGTTTGCTTCCCCAGAAACAGAGAAAAAGTTGTGTCGAGTCCCATATTACACAAGGTATTTTATTTATGTGGGAAATCCTGTAATAAATAGGGTATCTGGGAATTCCCGCATTGGTTCAGGGATCTTTTGACCTTCTCACAATCCCATGCATTAAAATGGTTTTGCATTTGGGGCCAGCACATCAGAGAACAGGGAGATTCCGTCCTTCTTTCTAGAACACTCAGGGATATTTCATTCACTTTGAGACAGCTCATTAACTTAAACAAAAATGGAGCTAAAGCAGTAGCAGAGGAGAAACAAGAACATCCGGGGGCTGATTTAAAAGGAGACACTAAGAAAATGAAATAAGCAGACCTTGGCTCAGAGACAATGAAGAAAAAGACTACAACAAGAAATGACAAATACTTGAAGGCTTTAAACACTAAGAAAGGAGAGGAATTTTGAGTTGTGCAAGAAGTAGTAAACCTATGAGTAACAACATTAAATTAGGAGAAGAAAAACTTGCATTTAAACATCAATTTGTCTTTACAAGTAGTTCTTGTGTGATATCAAGCAGTCTTCCAACAGAAAGTTCAGAAGATCCATTGCTTTGGGTATTTAGAAGGGTTTTGGACAAATAATTGAAAGTGATCTGTATGGAAAATATTCCATACTGGAAGCCAGAGAAGTTTCATGATTTATTAAGTTTTTTCCTTACCGTGACTTCTCTGAATATATATTTTGAAACAAAACATTAGAATGAGAATTTCTAGCTCACAAAGACGGTGAAAGCTAATTTGTCTTCTCTTGCTCAAGAGGTCCTACAAATTACAAAAGTATTATACATTACTTATTGAATACTGCTTGACAACACTGCATCTAAACTCAGTGTAAGCTGTTTAAAAGGAAAGACTAAGAAAAAGCTAAATATGCAGATCTTGGCAAAGAGACAAAGAAGAACTCAACAGTTATATCTGTTTCACATCTGAAGGATATAAACTGCAAGGAATCAGGTACAAAAACACACTCGAGAAATGATAGTTTTCAGAGTCCAGAACCAGACAATGGTGAAGCCAAGAACTGATTCCAGGGGTATCTTGAGAAGATGGGCACTCAGGAGTCCCTTCTTAAACCAATGGGACAGGTACCTGCTTATATCATGACTAAAAGCTCATTCCCTCTAAAAAAGTATACTGTGGGTCAATCTAAGCTAACCAAGAAGTGTGTTAGCAATCACAGAAAATGAAAGAGATGTTCAGCTCAAACCAGTCACATGGTGGAATGGGCACATTTAGCTGTGTTAGTGGAATGTGACAGCCAAAGAGCAAACATTTTTATATTAAAACTACTAACAGCAGCTTTCACAGAATCACACAGAATCACAGAATATTCTGAGTTGGAAGAGACCCACAAGGATCTTTCAAACAAATAGCCTGAACAGTCAAAAGGAAAAGAATTGCACCTGTTACACATGACCAAGTTTCAATCTCCAAATCGTGTTCTCATTCAGGTACTGAAAACATTTGGGTGATTTTATACCTATTGGAGAACTGAAGAGAGATCTTTCTTACCTGAAATAATTGCTGCTTTGTACTACTAAAATCAGACTCAGCGCAGTTAAAAAGCACTTCCCAAACTTTAGTCTCATAGAGAAGAAATAACATGCTTGCATGTATAGCTGAGCACCAACCATGTCCCTTTCTACTACAAGCTGTCCTGTCATTGTTGGCAATGGCTGCAGATAATCCAGGCAGCTAGGCTTGGAAATCTTCTTTAAAACCCTAATGATTAATCAAGTCTGGTTTTGCAGTATTAGTACTGTCAGGGGTCACAGACAGGCTGATGAGAAGAGTCCAATCCCTCAGAAATTAATTCAAGTCCTTCTAAAGGGATGAAGCAATTGCATCACCAATGGAAATGGAAAGCATCAGCTGGAAGTCACTGCTCACTGATGGAATTGAAGGGCAGCAGCTGGACCCCACTGGATCACTTTGTAGCTGCCTGCAGCTCTCATGCAGTGTTTAAGTCTCAAGGTAAATGTAATGCTGTGCCAGTACCACTGAAGCTATGGCAGCTTAAAGGCAGCAGGAAATTACTGCAGGATCCTAAAGAAACATAGGTAAGGGTAGACAGGATCCAATTGTAATCTCACCTAGGAAATAAAATGTAGTGACTGCATGTCTGACAGCAAAGTGGTGCTGTGCTTGTACAGGATACCTGGCACAGCGACCAATTAACAGCAGGCTCACAGTGTGGCATATGCACTGCCACGGGATGAAGCTTTCCATGATGGCTTCTCCAGTCAAAACACCAGCGTGGGGGCAGTGCCTCTCCACACCTGAGAGATGGGAACACTCTGCTGTCTCACGGGCAGACACGGCTCCCTGGCTGTCCTGAGACTAAGATTACAGGGGAATGTGTGGATGCACCAGCTGCGAGCTGAACTTTTCCCAGAGCCCATCCTCATAGTGCTCTCTTCTGCTTTGAGAAGTGAGGTCTCCCAGGGAAAGCAGCTCTGAACTTGAGCTTGAACGTTTTCTGGTCTCAGCAAAACCTGTAATTTCCTTCAGTTTAGCACTTACAGGGAAGCTGAAAGGATGGGGAGCAGAGGGAGCAGCATTGTTTACATCTATTGCATCAAATAAACAGAAAAAGAAGCATCTGAGCTGTTGGAGGCATTAACACACCAAAACCCAGGGCTGGTTGTGCCACACACCTTGCCAGCTCCTTTTTGATTCTTTCTTATCTTGTGCTCATCCTCAGTTTCCCCTCCATAGCATATGCACTCCCATATATTCTTTACAGTGCCACGGGGCCAGGCAGCTGCCACGCTGAGTCTGCAGGAGAGACATCATTGCTTTGATTCCATGCAGCTACTCGGAGGTGAGCCTGCTGAAAATGCACAGCCAGAGGAACACGCTGCAAAGGTTCAGCCACAGGAACCTCCCTTCAGTGCAGACCTGACTGGGACAGCCAAACTCCAGTTCAGCTTGTGGCTGCCTGCCAGGATCACCCCAGGGCCACCCCAGGCAGCAGGAAGGGGAGTTTGCTCATAAGAGATAGGTGGGGGTGGCTGTGGTCTGAGGAGAGCCCGTGTGTAGAGCACAGCCCCTCTGGCCCTGCATACAGCACTGAAACTAAACAAGAAGCTGGGAGCCCTGATTGACAGGCAGGGAAGATGGAAGCTGCTGTCTCTGTCACTCTGTGGAGAGACACTGGGAAATGACCAGGCAGGTCTTTAACTCGCAATCCTAACTGCACTCACCGGCCACTCCCATGTCCCAGCTTGCTTTTCCTTCTGTCCTCCCCACCACTGCAACACGCAGCACTGCACAGCTCAAGGCAGGCACGAGGGCAGAAATGTAAAGTATCACTAAACACAACAATCTTTTTAATGAAAAATCTGAAAAAGACTCAAGGCCAAGCCTTGGCCAAAAAATGAATCACCATAAAACTGAACTTGCAAAGATCCCCATAAAAGGAAATGTAAATAATCATCCCAAGCCCCTGCACATTCAGATACTCTCCAGCTCATGTGCGGGCCAGCTTTACTGGGCTGAGTGTACATACGTGTGGGTATTCTTATGTACAAATGTGCCCATTCCTGGAAAGTAGTAAGAGGGGAAAAAAATCAGAGAAGAATATAAGAATAATTTTGAACAGGAGTGCTGGAGCAGCAAATCTATAATACCACAATATTCAAACAGGGGAGTCATCTATTGGTCTAAAAGAAAAAAAAAAATCTGCCAAAGTAAAGATCATACCCGCCAGGTTTCTTTGTAACTGCACTGTACTACTAAAAGCAGCAGTGTTTGAGCTGTCCTGACCCCCACCACTTCCCTCCCTCCTTGGAGAAGGTCTGCACTGAGCTCCGTGGCACCGTAACACAGGAGGTGACAGCACTGAGCACACGCTGAGACTGAACACAAACACCGTCCAAATTCTGACCACTTTCTTCTGAAAAGAAGATCCCCATATAAGGAGATCTAAGACTTTCCCTTTGGGGCTCAGGCCGTGGGTGGCTGTGAAGGCATTACACACACGCTCACTCTCTCAGTTCAACCGCATTTTAACCCGTTCCTTGGTGATGCGGAGTTGGAATTGTTTTGCTGTTGTGGTTCCCGGGCGGAGGAGGCAGCGGAGCGAGGAAGGGGCGCCTACTGGGGATGCCTCATGGGAAGTGTTGGGCTCCTGCCAGCTCAAGGACCAGGCTGCCCTGACCTCACTTGTGGTAGAGCTGAGATTTGACACAGCCACCACACATAACAGAGCCTACACACTTGGCTAGCGAGGTACCCAGAGGAGCCCCAGCACTCCATCATTTGAGTCACACTCTAAACAAAAGGCAGACAGAAGGAAGAGGTACAGAGATGCAGTTGATTCAATAGAAACAGCTATTATTGGAGGATGATTTCATTAATGAATTATCCCAATTGCTGCTTAGCTAGTGGGCATGTGGGAAGGCCAAGTCATTGGTTAAAACTGAAGTGATCTGCTTTTGTTCTCTAATTTAGCTCTTTGGGAGGTGTCAGTCAACAGTTTCTAGCCACACACATGCACACAGAGCTCACTATACAATCCACGTGCAAATTGAAGGTGCCTCCCATACTCCAAAATGCCTTTTTGATGGAAAATGAATAACAAGCACTGTAACAGAGTTGGAGAAGGGGGAGGGCATGAAGAGGAGGAGACACTGATAGGAAGTGAAAAGAAGAAAAATTCATAAAAAGAGGAGAAGGAAGGAAAAAACAAGGAAGAGAGAAAAGTATAAAAGGACAGGGAAGGACATTAAGGAAGGAAGGAAATAAAGAATTCAAAGCATACAGTCAATGCAGATGTACTAAAAATTGCTAAAGAAAACAGGTGCTTTAAGGATAGAACTGAAACCAGTTTTCTGAACTTAGACATCTTGAAAAAAGTTTGGAAACTTTCCTGAGGCAGCTGTGCTGGGCTGGCAGATCTGATAAGGACCGTAATGGAGAGCCAAGCTCTCCTGGAGGCCAGGCAGGATACTCTGCATACCTAAAATGGCACATGAATTGCACTCAGTGTGGAACACAGCCAGACACCCAATGAGAAAAGGAGAGAACCAGGATCATGCAGAGCAGTGGCAGAGTCAAATCTTTTCATTCCCCAACAATCTTGTTAGACAAAAAACCCTGAACAGTGTGAAAATTTGTAGCCACTACTGTACAAAGGTAGACAACCCATCAAAGGGTGGATCAGACTGATGAGAGTTCCTGAAAACAAGAAGAGAGACTTACTTGAATCAATCACTTGCTAGAAGAGGTTGGGAGTACTATAAAAATATCAGCTTGAATCAGGAGCAACCACCACATTTAAATATAGGTTCATATTGTTTATAATATCATTAATACTTGAGAGCAATAAGGACATCTTAGGAAAGGAAAGACAGCATAGAAATACAGCAATCATGAGAGATCTGCCTAGCCCCTTATCTTGGCTCTCATGGTGGCCAACAGCAGCTTCTCAGCTGAGAGTCCAGGACAAAGGCAAGTTTTCCAGCAGCACTTCTGCAGAGCACTTCATGGACCACTACAGTCTTAGCTGAGGGACCTTCGAAGCCACAAATAGTATCTTTGTACCTAAACACTTTGGTGGCTTTCTGCTCTGGGAATAAGCCAGGCCTTTTTTCTTGAACCTCTGTGAACTCCTTGATATCCATAGCACCCTGCACGAAGGAGCTCCACAAATGAATCCCAGGGCACATTAGGAGCCAAGTTCTCATAACCTGCCCCATCACTTGCTAGTTTCATCTAATCCTTTGCCTTCCAGAATTCACAGGCAAAGATGGTGGACAGCTATTTCCATTCCATGCAGAAGCTCTGGTGTTTATCCTACTTGTGCTTCCTTGAATGAGCAAGCAAGCTTTTATTTTTCTTCTGTGCAGTTGCTATTGCACATCGTTAACAAGACAGAGGGTACTCAGAAAATCACACTTGATGAAGCAAGCTGGGAGAAGGCAATCTAAATGCAATTTCTTATCTTTCCCCTCCTCAGTGGACTGATCCTTCCTGTCAACTGCAAACTTCATTGAGCAGCTTCACGCAGACTTTTATGCCCTTCACTAATGCAAGCCAATTCAAAATGGCTTTTTCAGGCTCACTGTAATGCAACAAACTCTCTGTGGCACATGTACACTCTTGTCCCCGGCAGCTATCTTAAACAGAAGGATAAGGGAACAGCTGCTACTAGCACTGCCAAGCAAAGGAGATTTTCCTTAGTTCCAGCATTCCCACCTGCCTCTTTCCTGCTGTGGGAGAAAGGTTCTTTTCCTATGTCTTGGGTGGGATGATTTATCGCTAAATGAGCCTGCCCTTTGCACTGATTCATTTGGTGCCTGGACATTCCTGGAGGAAATACAAAGAGCAATCTCCATGCCTGTCACCGCATATATTCACAGCTCTGTACACCAACACTGCTCCCTTAGTCAGCATGGGTTGCACTTTGGGGTGAATCATACCAGGCATTTGTCTTTTCTGCAACATCCCTTCTCAGAGAACCACAGAGAAGGAGTATAGAATTTCCTGTGGAAACAGAAGAGCAGGGGATAAGATGGGATGTGCAAACACTTATTGGGAAGAACAGAAGATCAAGCAAGGAGAGAAAAAAGAATGCAGAAATGAAGAAAAAGAGACAAGTGGAGAGAAGTGAGAGAATGGCTGCTCATGTGATGCAGCACAGTGAGCATTTTTAATTGGGTCAGCTCTATGAGAAGGCAAATGACAGTCTGTTTTTACTGTGTATTTTTGAACTTATGTAACCTTAACACGCTCCACTATTGCAATACATTTTATTGCTAATCATTTCCATCTGCAAAACAACCTCTTACTGAAACAAATTGCATGCAGCATATTGGAGCTGAAGTTACAGTCACTCATTTAGTGAATGAATCTGGATTTTCTTGGGATTAGCAAAGTTGATTGGGGTTTTTGCACTACCAGGAAAAGAAATACACAGTTTTTAAAGCACTTTAAAATACTTCATCAGGAGTATTTTTTCATGCCTATATTCAAAGTTTGAAAAATTATAGTAGGAGTTCATTTTTAATGCTTTTAAACCCAGGCTGGGTGTGAAGATGCAGCAACATAAATAGCCCAAGAGTTATAAAATAAGACAAAAGTATATTGTTATGCATGCACAAACACATATGTGCAGAAAGGACAAGCCTCCCTGGAAGACACTGATATATCTTTAGTCAGATACTACTAGTAATATAAGCAAAACAATAATACAAACATCAAACACTCTGTGGGAGACCTTTTTAAATCATTACATATGCATGTAACAGTTTAAAAATCCATGTGGGCATAAAGTTTAGATTTTGACTGCACAGAAGCCAAGAAATATGTCTGTGGCAAGACGTGGCTTATTGGCTTTCTGTAAAACTGCTGACCTTGTATAAACCAGTATGAAAACCCCAACATATTTGTGGAAGATACAAGAAATAAGGTATCTGAAGATATACTTTTACCATTGAAAGCCTTAATCTACAACTACTCACGTTTGAACCTGTTTTGTTTGGGCTAAAATAGCACGCTCAGTTCCACAGACGTTGTTGTTAGAGACCTGGATATTCCCTCTGGACTTACAGATACTTGCTCAAAGTACCCCTCACTTGAAATAGCTCTGACAGGAAAAAATAAATGAATCTACCACACGTGACATGGGTTCAAACACCAATCTATAGTCACAAGGAGAGTAAGAATGGAACAATTCTCCCCATTCCAAGGCAGTGTTCTTACACAGCTCTTGGACAACGTTTATTCCTGTATCGCACCAGCCCAACTTACATCAGCCTTGAACGCTATTTAGGTAGGAAGCCATGTCAGAGTTCTCCCTGGATATGTGGATCAACTTAAGTGGCACCTGCTCATTTCCTGATGGGTGATAAACTGCTAGATGCTGCGCTTAAGAGTGCCAAGGCACAGAGCCAAACTTACCTAGAAGTATATAAAAAAGTACAACCTCCTCCCAGGATATTTTCCACTCAGTTTCCTATGAAATTGCACAGCAGCTTATGCAGCATAACTCTCAAAAATACAGTTCAGCTGTGATTGAATGCTGCTGGCTACCCAAATTACAGATTACCTCCTTTTGCACCAATATAAAAAGCCAGGTGATGGCTGCAGAGCAAGTCCTGCAACAGACAAAAGCATTTTCTCTTGTGGAAATGTGCTGTTCCTATGAGAGGGGGGGAGGCAAGCAGCTCCTTGTATATGGCAGGAGTCTGCAACCTGCAGCTCTGTCCTAAAACCGAGCCCCAGGTCCTAAGGCTTTGGTGGATAGACTACTTCTAGCCACTGTAGGAAATCTGCCTAATTAAGGACCACAACAGAGAAACTTGTTCAAGTCTACCTACCACCTCAGGTAGAAAGTCGAAAAAGAAAAATTCCTGACCCAATTACAAGGTCCCTAAGCGTTTAACAATCTCATTTGACATTAACAAAGCTGTAGGTGATCAGGTCTTCAGTGACAGCAGTTGGTTGCAGAGAGGTTCACTCCCATACCTCAGACTAGCTGGACTAGCAAAGTACTGTGAAAAGCAGCTGCCTACCAGTGAAATGCAGTAAAAATAATAATAATGGTAGTAATAATAATAATAATAAACCAAACAGATGAGTCTAAATTAAATATCTTAGTTAAAGTACAAGAGAGAAGGACATTTGATTGCATCCTGAAAAGAAACTACATTCCTCCATATCTTAAGCACTATCAATAAAACTGTTAATCAAAATCTAATTGTGCCTCAGAACAATACGTTCAACTTGAACCAAGGGCAACCCAGCTCAGCTCTCAGATCACATTTTCAGAACTGGTTGTTATGTCAGAAAAGCCACATGTTTCTCCACTTACAAATCAGAAGATCTTATCTTCCGTAGGGACAGTGTAGAACCCACACAATGCAACTTTTAATCCTTTTCATTTTAAATGTAAATACTGCCCAATGCTGTTCCTCTTCAAAATGCAGTACAAAGCATCAACAGAACAGTAATTCCTAATGACTTCGGAGAAATTGCTACTGGCATGTACTGGGGACCAGTCAGTTTTTAAATCAAAGAAACATGATGTGTATTAAAACTGTGCCAAGAGAAGGCAGCAATGGTAAAGGCACAACATAACTTGAATCCCTTCAGTTTCTCCATTAGGATCGCAGTTGCAACCTACCCTAGGAAGTTTGCAACAGGGCTAGAGATGGAAAGCAGCCCCCCAAGAACCCAAGCCCTCTTCTTAATTAACAGTGTATTTTAAAACTAGTCAGTGGTAGGGAAAATGAGGTGCTTGGGAGTAGTTATTACTGATGAGGGGGCTGAAACCAAGAGTTAGAACTGGATTTGGCTCTTGGATCAGCCCTCTCATTGAGCAGCCAAGGCAAACTTTCTCTCTGCTCCGTTTTTGCCTGCACACTCCCTGCTCTGCCACTCACTTCTCCTCTGGAGCTGGGAAGGTGTAGAGATGTAGAGGCCACTTGCTGTGGCTGACACTCAAGGATAATTAATACAGAAGATAACAGAAAAAGATTCTCAATAGAACCTCCTGAGCAGAAGCAAAAAGATCCTGGAAACTGGAGTAAGTAAATTCTTACTAAGGTTTCAGAGAGATAGAAGATGTAAACTCAGCTTATGGTGCTGCCTTAACAAGGTATCCAAAGATCACATTTCCTAGCAGCCTACAGAAAATCCAATTTTTGCGCTATCTGTGAATGCTCTCAGTTCATGTGTGCAGAAACTGTCACTTGTTTGCACCTACCCAATATCTGGAGAGACAGTTACAGCCTCTTCATGTGCAAACGTACACCTGAATGCACTCGTGCATTGCTCTGCAAGCGTGTTCATCCACTGACATTTTGCACAGTTTTGGCAACTACCCGAAAATCCGACTTTAACAAGTTATTGCCAAAAGCAGAAATGAACTTGGATCGAAAGGTCCAGATTTACATATGTCCTTATTTTATGTCCTGCCTCATCTAAATTTGGGGAGTGGTTATATTTTAAGGGGAAAAGACTGTTAACCATGGATCCAAAACTGCAAAAGTTCACATCTTTAAACTTGCGAATTTGATTTTGATTTGTCCTCCCTGTAAACTTAATATTTACAGCTGCATCTAATTTTTCTCTTCACAAACAAAAAAGGCATATGGGAACAAGTAATGTGAAAAGGGTTAATAAGAAATCCTTACCTGGGCTGTGTAAGTAGCATACCCATTTCAACTCATTTGCTCTCATGTGACAACAAAAATGTTTTAATTGCAGTCTCTTGAGATTTAACATGTATAATAAATACCTCCTGGTACTTCCATCAGTACACCCACACTCTCAGGCACGGCTGTCCCAGTGCCTGAGAGTCTCTAACCACCACATACAGCAAGAGCAGCAGCATAGAAGCAAAAACCTGAAGACAGGCAGACAGAAACCAGGGCAAAAATGCATCCTTCAACTCACAGCTTCCTGGGAATTTGAATAAACATATGCTTAACCTAGAGGGGTAAGCATTTCCAAGCAGGAGGGGCTATGCCAGCTCTTACAGAGGTCTACAGCCCACCAGAAAAAAACAGAGGGCTCCTATGGCTTTTGGTCACCGTGGCAGAGCTGAGGGTCAGTGTATTAGGTCTGCAAAGCATGTCAGAGCACACAGAGTAGTTTAGTGAAGTGTGTGCTAGAGGAAAAAGCACTCCTGGAGACACACAGCCACGCTGAGCTCCAGCCACAGCCAGAGCTCTGGCCTTGGTACAGCTTCACCTCAGTGGGGAGGGAGGATTATCTGGCCGAGCTGCTGAGTCAGAAGCTGCGGGAACACTGCAGGGCATCGCTGGCTCCTGGCAGCAGGTAGGCTCGTCCCTTCCCTGTGCACCATAGGGAAGCCTCTACATGGATCTTCCCTAGAAATCACCAAGTCTGTCAGGAAGCTTTGGGCAGGAATTCATGGTTTATGATTAAAAGACCTGCATACAAAATACCGGGTTCCAAAAAAGGGACAAGTTTCAACACCATCATCTGTATTTAAACTCCAGGAAAGCCATCTACTAACATCTATGGTATTTCATCTTTAACACATTACTAAATCTTGAAATCTGTGGTTTATGTTACTTATCCATCAATTCCACTTCTCCTTTAACAGAAGACTTTTTAACTTTGCAGATTTTTGTCCCTGCCTTCACCTTCAATGAATCAAAGATAAATCCCACAGTGAATTGTAATCTTCCATACCATGACTTCCCACCCCAGTGCACAGAAAGTCCTATTTCTCGATCAATAGAAGTCACACATATCCATTTAAGTAATTCCAGGCTGCAACGTGCACTTCCCTGTAACAGGAAGATAAATTCTGCTGCCCAGTTCTATAGCTGTAAATTGAGAACAGATTATTAACAAGACTGAACAGCAGAAGTATAAAAAAACAAGGGCTAAAACATCACGTTACTCAGTCTGTGAGATAGGTCCAGCTGATACAGGACTATCTAGGAGGAAAAGAATGCTTTTAAGAAAGAATTTATCATTTGCAGGAATCTCAAGGAATTTCACAAAGAAATTAACCTAATTCATGAATCAGTGTAAATACACTGGAATTGCAGAACCCTGGATCTATGCATGACAGCTTGGATGACCTTTGCAGACATCTGCAGACAAACATGTACAGTCATCTGAATGGGATGTCTTAGCCAATCCTTTCATGATATTTCAGTGTTCTATTACCATATCTTTAAAAAAAAAAGTCAAACCCAAAAAACCTTCCTTTTTTTATTTTTTAAATTTTTTATTGGTAGTAGTCTTCCATTAATCTTTTATTTCTGTTTGAGCCCCTGTTCAAATTTACAGCCATTTATCAAATTAAATAGGGAAACCTACTTGTTTATCTCAGGCTTAAAGGCCTGAGACAAATAAACCAAGAGAAGACAAATAAACCAAACAGCTTTTTTTCAAAACAAAGGCAATTAGTATGACATGTAAAACAAAAGTGAGAGCAGAAATTACACTCCTCCAGTGTCCCTCATGAGGCAAGAGAAGACTCAAGATTTGTTCTTTACAAGCAACTACCAAGTGAGAACTACACACTGCTCCAACATTCACCTGTGGAAAAGCAAAACTAGTACCAGAGTGCAAAGAAATCACACATTTGAGGGAGTTGTTTCAATGAGGACAGGTCTGCTCACACTATTCCCAGAGAAGGCAGCAAGCTAGGTGAGATTGTTTTGCCTTCAGTCTTGACAACTTCATAAGCTTCTACATTATATTATTTATTCTGGGCTATTAGTTGGAGAGTGCAGAAGAAGCTTCTAGAAAGTATCAAGAGCTGCAACCAGACTGTTATGAGGCACCAGTACGTGATAATTCACTGATCATGCTGTTACGTGCAGCTACAACACCTACTACCAAAGTGACTCTTTTGTCCTGCCTTCTCAGGATTTGATTCAAAATATATCTATCAAAAAGTACCACTGCAGAACCTGTGCGCTTCGTATTACTGCCTCTCCAAGGGAGGTATCCAAATATGATTTTGTGACTCTAGAGTCATGTAACCCCAGAAATTTCCTCACTCAGTCATCCCTCAGCTCGTTCCCATGGGACTGTACGTGACTACACTGCAGCTAGTGCTAGTGTGACCTGTGACTCCCAGAGAAATACTAGTCTGTAACAGTTAACCACATCCGTAACAGAAGTAAGGAACTCCATAACCCTTGAATCTTCCCCCACAAAAATGAAACATTTTTTCCCTTCCCAGCAATTAAAACCTTTCATTCCAATTCTGTCCTTTTGTTTCATAACATCAATATAGCTGTTGGAAACAAACATTTTGTAATGAAGAATCAAAATATTCTGCTCCAAAAATCTGGAAAGAAAATGGTAGAATGTTCTGCCTCTGTTCTTCCTGTGTTTTATTTGTTTTGTCTAATTTAACAACCATCTTTTAAGCATTTCAAGTTTGCTGAAATTACTTTTTGAGAAGTGAAATACTTCCAGGAAACATCTAACCAATTCCAGCAGCTGTGTCAGTCACTAGCACTTGTCTGTCTCTGCACAGTTGGGTTCAGGCACCCAGTGAGAGGCTGTAAACTGTTAAGTTTGAGATAGTTACATTGGTATCTGGAGATTAACTAGTGTTGATTAACCAGAACATGACATCTAATTATCTGCTGATTTGGCACAAGATGGAAACACCAAAAGCGCTGTTTGAACTCTGACTTTTCCTTCTTTATATCTGGTTAGCTCAAGTTTTGCAGAAATACAGACTAAATTTCACAGTGATATTGCATGTCTTGCCTTTTGTGTTCAGTGTTGCAGGGCAGCAGTTATCCCTGGAAGGTACACCAAGTATTAGATTACTCAGCAAACAAATAAAATATATTTCTGTATAAGAAAACAGCATGAACTTTGAATTTGGAGGAGGATCTGTTTAAATAACAAAATAAATCACTCTCATTTGTTATTTACTGTGCTCATCCTAATCATACAATGCCAAGGCATCTATAAATTGCCTTGTCAGAAAGTGACTGCTGAACGTGATGAAAGCTGCCATTTAATCAAAAAGCCTAAATTAATCAAAAGGAAGGGAAAGCAGACCCAGCACCACCATTAAGGCTTTTTCGCGCTCCACCAGGAACGACAGACAAGGCTGAGGGAGCTGCGAAGTTAACAGACCAAAATGATGACATGGAAGGAAGAAAAAAACCTCCCAGGCCTCAGTGCCGGAGCAGGGATCCCGTCTGTCCCAGCACCCAACACACCCAAGGCTACCCTGCTGATTTAAGTGAATTTGATCCTCACTTCATTTGTTCTCATGGTGGTAATAAAACTGTGGTGCTAAGAAACTGCTGGATCACACTATGGGGACAAGGCCTTCACTCCAGGAGCGGACACGCAGTCTTCCTATCTAGTTTAAAGGTCCTTTCACCAACTGCTTTTGGGTTCACCAAGATGAGCAGCACTACAGAGGTGATGTTATTTCTGGAGAAACGATTCTCTCCTTGAAGCTGCTGACAGGCCCCAGGCCCGGGTTTGCACAGCAGAGTGACTCATCACTTCTGATTAGAGGAATGGAATAAACATGGGCTTTATCAACACTCAAAGTTCTACCGCTTCAAATTCTTTAACACACAGTTCCAGAAACCATTATTTTCTCTTGTAAGGGAATGCATTCCCACTAATGCCAGGGCGAGTTTGGTGTGTAATCCCTTCACTTGAGGCTAGCCAGTAATAGCATTATACCATGGGGGATGTAATTGCTATTTATACACAAGTCATGGTATATACCAGGGAGGAAGAAGACCTATTTAACCAAAAGGACACAGCACCTCAAGGACCAGTGCATGCCTGTGTTTTAAACAGGAATTAGAAAAAGATTTCTAACCAGAAAAGAATGGAGATTCCAGAAGAGACTCTCAAATAAGAGAGAACTATTGGAAGACGGGGTTTGATTAGCCTATAAGAGGCATTATTCTGTGGTTTGACTGCAAGACCAGGAGACTTGGCTTCAGTCATCACTCCCAAATTTTGCTTTAATTTTTCTTTCCTAAGAATAACAATTAAATGGATACAGACAGAAACTCTCCAGCAACAAGGTCAGCTAATCCATATGCAAAAGCAATAAAAGAGCTATAGAAAATCTAAATCTAAGAACTTGACCTCCACAAAGTTTTGAAGACCTTGGTAAAGTAAACCAGCTGCATGCATGCACGATTTCTTTCTGAAGACAACTGAAAGTTCCTTAAAACACAGGGATCTGATACTTATAATCTTATCCAAACCAGATTAATCACTACTTCTATCCAAAACCAAGTCCAATTCTTCTCTTAGTAACCTATTTGCCCACTGCAAGACAGGTCAAATTGCACATTGCACAGAAAAGTATCTTGCTTTGGCATATTGAATTAAATTCCTTTCAACTAAGTCAGGACATCCAACTCAAGCCTGACATCAAACCATGTATTTTTTAATTCAGGCTGGCAGTGATGATGCTGCCGTGCGATGCCACATGTCACAGGGAGCCAGCTGTGTTTCAAGGCCCAGAGAATGGGCCCTCACTGCTCAGCCCTTTCAGGATACTCTGGAAAATATGTCTCACACAAGTAGTGAAGCCTACAGTCTGTCATAGAAATAATGAAGGATGCCTCAACCTTTCTATTTTCCCCTGTATACTTTTCAGCCCAGCATCTTTATCCCCCCAGCTGTTTATCCTCTTCTGCTTCATTCTGTCACAGCTTTAAACCAGGTGTCCCCTTTCCTGCAGTTGTCTTACAATTATTTGACTACCTCCTTCACACAGCCCAGGCTCACGTGCTCTCCCCCATTTCTACTTACTCTGCAGACTCCACCCAGGGCCTGCCAGCACTTCTCAATGAGGTAGCGGTGACAGCACAGAAAGAACACTCCTTTCTCTTCTCACATGTGTGAAATACGCACTTTGCTGTCATAAGCCTTGCAAGAGACTGATTGTGAATGCCGCTAGTACAGAGAAAATCTGTTTGCTATTCTCTGCTTGCTAAAGGTGTCACCAATAACAAACAACATGGCATCTGCTACGTGTTTTTTGCTAACAAAGGCAATGGGTTTTTAGCGCTCAGTGATTCCTCCATACAATATTCCCAAATAGCAGCTGTCTTCCAGTTCCATTGATAAGTGATGGATAGTCAAAGTGTTTGGTTTATTTTCTCTTTGAGATATCCTACGTTCACATTTTGTTCATGTTAAAAAAACTGGCAAAATAGAAATGCTCTGCCTGTAAAGACCGCTGTAACTTTACAGTTTCAATTATGGTACTGCTCTGCTACATCTGTTAAGAAACTTATATTGCTGAACAGAAAAAGGGCATTTTCAGTCCATTTTGGTTGTCATGTTACTCAATTTAAGGTTTCTTGACAGACCACCCCCCTGCCAAGTCTCTGAAACTGTAGTGCATATGAAAGATACTCCAACGGAATTCCTACTTCTATCATACATCATCATGAAGCTAAAAGGACCCTCTAGATTACATGGAATTTATGGCAAATTGTCATTCACTATCACTAAATCCAGGAGAAAGCCCTGCTACTAGAACAGTCTTGACAAGAAAAGATCATTTCCAATAGGCAAGTAATGTGCCTGAACCTCCCAAACTGCCCTGCTCAGGAGCAATGACAAGGTGATTCATGACTCTTTTCTTAGGTATTCAAAGCTACCACCTCCCAAACCCCCTTATCCCTTTATGAGAAAAAGGCTGAAAAAAACAAATTTCTAAAACTAATCTTCCACCCAACTAATGGATAATGTCATTTACTGAATTTATTCCTCTCTCCTCAGAAAGACCAAGATGCTACTAATGACTCCACAGCCTCTGGCAATACTGACTGTGTAACTCTAAACTTTCCTTGCGACCAAGAAATAACCTACATAAGTAAAGGGATTTGAAATTATTTTTACAACACATTTGTCAAAAATACATGAAATTTTTTTGAGAGAACATTGTTTTCCATTTGCAATAAACCAGCTATGCCAGACAACGAAAATTCAAATGTCTTTGATGAGCTTTTTTGTTCTGCCAAGCAACTGAGAGACCCAGGGAAGAAGGAGGGAAGAGGAGATTGGAAATTGTGGGCCAGCAGAATTAAACAGTCTAAATACTGAAAAAAGACAAGGCCTATCTGAGAAAGTTCTCAGCTCTGGAATACGCAGCATGGTAAAATGGGAGACCAAGGCCCCAGGTAAAGGGCCAATTTCTGACTGCAGGTTACCATTAATAATTTTATTTTTTATCAGCCAAAATGTCAGTTCACAGTTTTTCTGTTGCTCGATCTGTAGTCAAAATAAACAACACATGAGTATATGGGACAAATAAACACCAAAATAAGAGATCAGAATAGACTGAAAATCCTTTTCCAGACAGACACAATTACATATGGCTCTCTCTTCTCCCAAATCTACCACCACATGGCATAAAATGAAAAAGATTACAGAACAAGAAGGCCATTTCCATGTTGAACAACCAGGTAGGGTAGGAACAAAGATTCAAGCAACTGTTAAATAATTCACATTTATTTATTGAAGAGAACTGGGAGTTCTGCAGCTGATATAATGCACAAACACACCTAACACTGACAACATGCCCTAAAGTAGCTAATTTTGGTGACATACGTGAAAATTGCTTTTCAGTCAAAGAGCAAATATATTTTTGACTAATAATTGTTGACAGAAATCAGAGCCTCTGCCAAAATATTTACCCTCAATTTGATTACAACAATGATCAGAGAGCATTGTTTAATTTACTGTGTTCATTCACTTTTGGCAACAACATCAACACAAATATGAAATAATTATCTCTCTCCAGATCTTTCATATGTATTTAGTACATGTTAAATTATATATTTATGTGTCTGCATAATTTCATATATATTTTAATATATAAGTTTGTGTATATTTTGTTAAACCTTTTCATTTAGCAAAACCAGAATCATCTCCAATGTTTCTGATGTAAAGCAGAAAGCACCTGGGGGAAGTTAGCAGTTCTGCACCCTCATTAAATTAGCACTAACCAGATCTGCACACAGTCCACGTTTTTTGCTACTGCCTTGAGAAACAACACATTCTAACTATATATGAATTTTTAATTCCACAAAATTATTATACAGATCTATCTCAAGCTAACATTGTGCAGAGTAACAGAGGTTATTGTAAACTACCCTTTTGCATCTAACCCTCTTCCTCCTCACTCTGTCTGAAAAGCTCACATTAGTCCCTCAGGAAAAAGTGGAGTGGGTGTTGCTGAGACAGGTAGCTTGTGACACCAACACACCTGGTTGGTGGCAGCCATCCCTCTAAAAATGGCCTACACAGACCAGAGCCTGCTTTGTGAAGGAGCTTAACAAACCAAGAATTCAGGCTAAATTTGCTGCATTGCACTGAATCTCTCTTTGTAAATAACCCAAATACCAGAAATAGACTTTGACTGAGTGCAACTTCGTTGCTCTGAATTTGATGCAAGTGGCAGGATTCACCTGCCTGCCCAGCAGACGGAGGAAGGACATCCTTGTGCTGCTGCCCATGTTGCCCTGTTTGAGTTGGCTCTCATGACATGCCTGGTGAAATGGAGTCCAGACCTTAACGTTCCCTCATATCAGAAGTATGCCATAGTTAATTCTGGTCTGGCTCGCTTCTGCAAAATGTTGTTAAGTAGTTCATCCAATAACCTTTGGGTCAATGTTTACTTTGGAGGGAAAAAGGGCTTGGTGGGTGGGAGAATTAAATAAATTTGTCCAGAAAGGGAAGCTCCAACAGTGAAGGAGCTTTACTTTGGCACTCTCGTAGCAGCCAGAGAACGGCTGCAGAAATATTCCCAAGTGCTGTGGGGTTTTCCTTCTTCATCATATAGTGGCTGCCAAAACACCTACCTGGCTCCAAATGATCTGGTCACTAAGGAAAGTCTGGCATTCCTCCACCTCCACAGCAGAGTAATCTTTTAAAGAGAATTTCTCACCTTGGGGGGCATTTTCTGCTCTGTTTACAGCAACAGCCTGTTGTGAGATCCTTAGCTTGGGGCCTTCTTTTCTCATTAAGATTCTCAGCTTCATGGAGAAAGGTTTGAGCAGCAGAAGCTTCAGGCTCTGTGCACGTCAGAATGGTTTCATGGCACGTTAAATTCAAACACAGCCATAAACTGAAAGTTCTCTTAAAGCAACTGGAGTTTCTATTAACTGCAGCAATTACCAAAAAGTGTCTGTAAACGTTTCAGTGTCTGGCTCAGTTCTTTTTTCTGGCTGGAAGGTTAGTATAGGATGATAGAGTAAAACACCTTGTGGCTTCAGTAGCTTGCAGCACAATGGTGTTTGTTTGTTTGGTTTTTTACAGTTAGAAACAAAATAGAAGGTGTATGTAGTGTTAAGAAATAATAGCAGCACTTTACTGTCCCTCGTATCTGCATTGTCCAAAACAGTTTTGAAAGACTAATTAATTAAACATTCAGCAGCCTGGAAGATGAGTAAGAATTATTCTCATTTAGGGATGGTTAAGCATAGGCTAAGGGAAGTGAGATGTCTTAGCCTGGAAGACAAAACTAACTGCAAACCTAGGACTTGATTTTTTCAGTACCATAATCTTGCCACTAAAATAATCTTAGGTCTCTTGGAAACAAGAACATTGTGATGACATGATTTTTGGACATGCTAAGTGGTGTGATTCCCCTCAGTAATGCAGGAATCTGCTACAAGTAGCACAGTTGATGGGTATGCTGTTGTGAGTAAGGTGTATAACTGTAGCAGGTCCTCCTCTACCTATTTTCCTAAGTCATCTGCCACATGACTTCGAAACGAGTATCTTCCCCAGTAAGATAAAATTTACTTCTACTGGATTATTTCCTGCCTCTTCTTTAAACATATTCCCCCTTGGCCTTCCTCTTACTCTGTCTTGACCTATTCAGTGCCACAACCACTTCCGTAGTTCCTTCAACACTATAAAGGCACAGAGCCTTATCTGCTATTGTGCCTGCCCCATCACAAAGATCCTCAGCATAGATAGCGTCTCATATGAAGTTGCAGAGCGATCTAAAGGGAACAACTGGCGAGATTAGACAGGAAAGATAATGCACCCCAGTGACTTCAGTTTTCTTATATAACAAGTATGTCAAGGTTATCAGTGAGGGCACTGTGCTGTAAAATGAAGAGTGGGGTGGTGGGACAGGATGAACCTTGATATCATCCACGTGCAAAAAATGCAATAGAGTAAACATTGACTTAGGAGCCTAGTGTGTCCCATTGTTACCTGACACTGATACTGTGATTTTGTCTTAATTTCATGAGATCAGTGCAAATGTATGACAGCCGATAAGAAAATGCAGACTAAACTCCATGGGTCAGACTTATCTGGCATAGGTGAGGGAACATGAAGCTAAAAGCTATAGCCATGAGTTCTAATTATGCTATTAAAACGCAACTTCACAGCAGTTGCTTTCTCCCCTTCCTCCCCTGGCCACCCTCTTTTTTTTTTTTTTTATGGTCACTCCTCTGCACCCCCATCTCTTTATCCTACTTCCAAGATCCTCCAAAATGCAGATTTAGAGCTTTACCTATATAAGGTCTCAGGGGAGACCCCATCACTCTCTACAACTCCCTGAAAGGAGGTTGTAGCCAGGTGGGTGTTGGTCTCTTCTCCCAGGCAGCTATCAGTAAGACAAGAGGGCATGGTCTTGAGCTCTGCCAGGGGAGGTTTAGGTTGGATATTGGGAAGAAATTCTTTACAGAAAGGGTAATCAGGCATTGGAATGGGCTGCCCAGGGAGGTGGTGGATTCTCCATCCCTGAACATATTTAAGAAGAGACTGGATGTGGCACTTAGTGCCATAGTCTAGTAACTGTGGTGGTAGTGGCTCAAGGGTTGGACTTGATGATCTCAGAGGTCCTTTCCAACCCATCTGATTCTATGATTCTATTCTGTGATAAGCAATCTTGACCTCAGGCTTAAAACCAAGTAGACACTGAAGGAATCTATCCATGTATAGTTTATTAAATCTATAATTTGTGATCTATGGGATGCTTCAGTGCACAAGAACATTCTATACTGTTGTGTACATCCTGGGACAAGGAAAATGGGCACTCATTAAACCTTGATGCGTTTCTTGATGGGATGGCCAAAAGAAGCTTCCCCCAAAGTGTGTGCAGAATGCTGGGACATGAATAGTGGTGAACATACACACAAGGAGATAAAGAGGTCAGAAATTGGGCCTTTATCTTAAATGCTGTGGAGATTGAGAGATATGCAAGAAACAAAAAAGACTCAAAGACTCCTGAGCAGACCTGGAGCTGATGTCATTGCTCAGAGGTCTCATGAAGCTAAGAAACCTTCTGAGAAAGGGGAGTCTGGATAGTTAGGGCAGAAAGAGACCAGATAAATACAGTGAAGAATCCATACATATTATGAGAATCCCTGTGCTTCTGTTGTTATGAGCCACTCAAAAAACCCCTTACAAATCTGCACATTTATCAAAAGTAGATCTACGGAAAAGGGCATAAATAAGCATGAGGCATAAAATACCTGGGCTGAAGGTAGGGGATAAATGGTCAGCTCTGATCCTGAAGAGAGAAGGCAAATGAGTTGCACATTATAAGGAGGACAAGTACACACAGTGAACTTCTACCTGCTAAGTATTATGGGACTTACAACTTGAGTCAGCTCTGAATCAGGAAAAGGAGGCTCTGGGTGGTGGGATCAAAACAGCAGCCTGGTAAGCCTTCAGATGAGGACACTAACAAGGGTTATCTGAGACCTTAATATGTAGGTATCATATGCCCTGGTAGGACAAGACTTGAATAACCATGGTTTGATGGGCTAAAGAAGTTTCATATCTTCTAGACATAGTGCTTTGGAAAGCTCAAGTCAGACTTCACTCTGGCAGATGTTACTTGAGAACTATATGACTTTGGAGAGCATAACAAAAGTAGCTGTGGTATTTGCTCTAAGATAGCTGAGTTCATTTAGAAAAGCTCTTTCTGCAATAAACACTTGCACATCTTTCTGATACTTATCTACTTTGCAAAATATAAGACCTTCTTTTGGATCTCCCATAGGAATTTTTCAAAACATTAATACAACAGTACATCATTCCACAGCCTGGTAAGCACTCACAAAACACACATGAAAGGCTCATGAGAAAGAGCGGGCGAGGAGTAAAAAGGTTCTTGAATGTGTGTGCTGCAGTTATGGAAAGCAGAATTCCTGATTTAAGGGTTAGGATTAATTCTGAAAAAGTTGCTATCTGTGTTAACAGATCTACAACTATAAAATGGCTACAGTAGTTATCCTGTTGTGTAGTGACTTGTTCTTTTTTTCCAGATGGTGTAATTAAATAGAAAAAGACTGGGAGCTTCTTCCTATGAAAACCCACTAAAGCATGTATTCTGCTTCAGTTCAGACCTCTTGCTTCCATTCTGGTCAGTGGCAGACAACATCTGTGGCTGTGCAGAAATGTAATTTTCTGTCCCACAGGCACTAAGGAAAAAAAATTCGTTCAGGTTCCTTAAAAGATTAAGTACTAAACTTCTTATTTTTGAAAAGTTTTTAATGATAATTAGCTTAGCTTTCTAAAGGAAAGGTCATCTTGAAATGAAAAAGCACTATTTTTAAATCTAAAAAAGGTCAAAATAGATGTATTTCAAATTTGGAAAATTTCCACTTCCCCAAAAATTTTTGTCCTGAAAAATTAATCAAAACTAACTTGTGACGTGAACTGGTTCAGTTTTGATGAATCTACTTGCTCTTAAAAATATCATTTTCATGGAAATATTAATGACTAGCTCCATAGCATTGCTCGTAGAACAGTACATGCTGTAAGTGTGTCACAGAGCTGGAGTCATCAGTCTCAGTGGGCTATACCTTGTTGACAAAGGGAAAAAAAAAAAAGATATTTGGGAAAAAGCAATTTGTTGTTAATTGGCCTCTCCCAATAAACTGAGAGGGTACTTTCATTGAAATCAGCTGCAAAACCTCTTTAGAAGTACTAGGTGAGACATTGGATTACCTCTTTTTTAATTTGAATGCTTAAAATTGATCTTGAAATACAGTCGTGAAGTTGGACTAATGTAACAAAGCAAACCCACAAAGCAAGAATAAAGGGATAGTGAAGTAAAAACATCTCTACCATTAAACGAAGTCAAGAAAACAAAATATGAGCACTCTCAAGTTGAATTATAACATCAATAAGGGAGCCTTACATTTTGCAGTGAAAAATGGTACAGCTGAGGTGCAGATCATGCTGGGAAAGGGAAAGCATTCTATTATTACAAGCATTCAAGAGGAGACATCCGACCTTCAACCTCTAATTTTACCACTGGATAGCCATGGAACAATTCCTCCTCTATCAGTAGTCCCTCTGTCATGAGAAAGCAGCCTTGGTCCCTCAAGAATGAGAAACTACCCATTGACAGTTTAGGTGCAAATAATCAAACTTAAGTAGCTAATAACGCCAGTTTAAAGCTGAAGAGCAAAGTTAATTCTCTTCAGTATTTTTCTGCTAGTTAATTGCATTGCCCCTGTGACACTGAAGTCAATTTTTAATTTGAAAGAAAGCTTTCAGCTTGTACAGGGAGGAACTGTTGTAGAAGATGGAGAGTGGGAGACAGGGTAATAGGCTGTGGTGAAATCCTGTTCCAGGTGGCACCCTGACTGCAAGGTGGAAGGAAGATGAGTTGATACAGAGGACAAACACAGAGTGTGAAATCACAAGCTTGTTGATAAAAGGCTGAAAGAACTCAAGGCCAAAGTCAGAGCGTTGCTTTCTGGTGGCACAAAGATCTCAGACATATGACAAGAAAGGCAGCTTTCCTTTCCGAAGCATTTTGCAACATTCAATTAACCGTGTTCTCTGGTGATGCACAAAGACAATCTGTCACTGCAAACAGTGCTGATTATTTTGCTTAAATTGCCTCTTAACATGATCACAGTAAAACTCTCAAGGCTAAAAGCTTGCTCCATTTATGATAAAATGTGAATAAAAACTGACGAAGAGATAAGAACTCTTTTTTAAGACTTCCCTAAAAGGCTGAGGAATCTAAACAAAGGGGTCCTAATTATTAGCTCAGGACAACCTATCATCACTGCTACATGGACAAATTGCACTGCATGCCAGAGCACACTGAAGACACAATAATTTATCAGTCAGAACACAGAAAATTGTACAGTGCAAAGTGACTTCTCTCAGATCACATTTCTTCACTTCAGGTCCTCCATTTCTGTCTTAAAGAGACACTGCAGTGCAATGCAGGGTAAGGCTGAAATGGGTTTGGGGAGGGAACATGAAGAAAAGCATTACATGAAAAAGTACCTAATTCTGAGCACCAAACTTAAAAGCCTAAATTAGGTGTTCAGTTTCCCTTTACAACCCCTAGAAAAGAGAAAGGCCATGCTAGACTGTAATTCAAGCAAGAGCTGAGGTGGCCTGTGAATCGTGCTCTGCTAACACATGTACACACATACACATCCCATGACTTTCCATCAGCTAGTCCAAGAGCCTAGAGAATAACTTCTAGACTTAGGCAACTGAAAAAGGCAGGTGATGTGAATGAATACCCCCATGTGTGTAAGATCTGGGACAACAGGAGAAAAATCTGGTGGCATTACTTATAGGGAAAAGATAAAATATTCAGAGTGCTTCCTTTTTCCATTCTTAGCCACTTAGGAGGGAAGGCAGCACAACAGGAAAGTCAAATGAATAGATCTCAAGGGAGTACACTTCAATAATCCCAGAGGATTGTCAGTAAAGACCTCCAGAGAATGGTCTAAGGAAAAAAGGCATTAAAGAGAGATGAAAGCCCTTTAATGAAGTAATTCTCATGGCCTTATGTGCCAGCTGTTTCACCGTGGAGAAAAGACAAGTGAAACAGTAACCTTGACTAGACTGTGAGCTGTTCACTGACCTGAAGCATGAAAAGGAAGCAAAGCAGCAGTGAAAACCAGGCTAGGTTACCACACAAAAGCACAAAAGCTCAACAAAATCAGATTAAATTACAGTGTTACCTGCTAAGAGTGTCCAGGGTACAAAGTAGGATGTAACTAGCAAGAAACATCAAGAAATCATTCAGTAAAAACATTAGCAATAACGGTAGGCTCAAGAGTGAAAGTCATTGCTGTATAAGGTCGAAAAGGTCAAGTAGTTACTGCTTTTTGTGTGTGTTCATCATCACAAAAGACAAGCTTTCAACCGATGGATATCATATCTAATTCCAGTCACAGAAGAGCAACAGTTAAGTCTTTGAATAGGAAAAAGCTCTCCCATTAACAAGTATTAGTTAATTTCAATTGTTTTCAAATTGCCCAGACCTAATGAGCACCATTCCAGACTGATGAAATCTAGAGCTTTTAGCAGTTATTTTGATAACTCATCCAGACTGGGTAAGGTATCAGGCATCACATTTACCTTTCTCTAGTTTTTTATTTCTTAAAAGACATGACAAGAGAATTAAGTCAACTAGAAACAGTTTAACTTCAATTTCTGGAACAAATGATGAGATGTTTGTAACTATATGGAAGGTAATTACTAACATCCAGGAAGAATTGATTGTGAAGAAAATCATCTCTCACCCATCTAATTTCTTTTTCACAGAATCATAGAATCAGACAGGTTGGAAAGGACCTCTGAGATCATCAAGTCCAACTCTTGATCCACTAAAATGCTCCTAAATGTGTGCCATAAGTGTAAAAAAGTAGACATAGATGAAAAAAGGTGCAAACTGGTAGAAACACTATTTTAGAGATTACTTCACAATACACAAACAATAATTGCAACTGATATTTATAAAAAAATTCAACATGAGAAATTTTTGTTCTGTTGAATAACTAAAAGGCTTCTGGTCTGGGTGCTCATTTCTAGATACCATGTAAGGACTGATTAAAGAAAGTCCAAAGTGAGAGGACTCAGAAACACCATCCACAGATACCTTGGTACCAAAGGCACTGATGAGAGATTCTAAGCATCTTCCATGGCCGAAGTCTCCAAACAACAACTTTCAATAAAGATACAGAAAAGTCCTGCATACGGGACTCAAGGTGAGGCCACACCAGTGCAGAGCAGAGTGGGACAATCCCCTCCCTCACCAGCTGGAGATGCTTTGCCCGATGCTCCCCAGGACACAGTTGGCCCTCTTGGGAGCCAGGGCACACTGCTGGCTCATATTCCACGTGCCATTGACCAGGACCCCCAGATCTTTTTCTGGGGGGCTGCTCTCCAGGCTCTCATTCCACAGATGGAAAAATTTCCCTTTCATGCCCTCAGCTCATGCTAGAGCTAAAAACACTCACTGCTTGCAGGAGTGACAGCTCAGCTATTTTGCTGCTGTGTTTGCTCCAGCCCAGCTCTTTGCCCCCTCTCTGCCTTCACCCCCGTTACCACCACAGCAGCTGCAGAGCTGTGCCACCCCTAATTATTCCCAGCAGTGCCAAGCTGGAGGCGCCGCTGTCACGGAGGATGGCAGCAGAGTGCAGAGCATGACAACAGCAGCAGCAGGTGGGCAGAGCAGAAAAGGCCAGATTACTGTCTATGTGATTACTGTCATTTATCTCAAGTCAGGCAGAAGGCAGAGCATGCTCTGCCTTTGCTTGTTCCTTCCCTCTGTCGCTACAGAGCGATTCCTGAAAACACTGTACAGGGATGTTATGCACTTGTTAAGCTTTGTTTTAAGCACTGAAAACCACCACAGGAAGAGCAAGTAATTGCCCCTTACAGCAGTCACAGGTTTCTCTCAAACACAAGCGCTACAGGCAAATAAACAAGGAAGCTTCCAATGCTGGGACCAACTGGAAAAGCTGTTGGATTTTTACAAATTCAACATGCATCTATTTGTGTCTTTCAGAGTATTGGGCAGAGCAACATTTGAAATGTAAACAAGAACTTTATCCTGCCAGCTCTGCCTTCTCAAGGCAGCAGGACTGTGATGCTGTCAGGGCAGCTGCCTGCTGGGAGAGCTGCAGGAAAGCTGCTTGACTGCAGTGCAGAATGGCCAGTGCACAGGTGAGAGAGGAAGCACTCCCTTCTAATGCTGGGATCAATCTAAAATATGCTCTTACATCTGGTTCCTGTCTTTGCTAATTCTTCTCTCTTCTCTCCCTGATATTTAGCAGAGTAATTTTGTGTCACAGCTAAGTGCTTTCAATTCTGGCTGTCAAATTTCCAAATGAAATCCATATATTTAAAAGCATATGGATTTATGTATCAATTCTTTATACAAAAATTTCATTTCTTAACCTTAAAACAGGCTTCCTAAATTTAGCCAGAAAGCCTAACACCATCACAAATATAGTCTTCATTGCAACACATACTTTCCTCCTCTAAAACTGGATGCAAACTTTGCTCCTTGGCCTCATCATTAGGTTAAGAACAGATGATAAGACTCAACCACAGCCTGTATCCATATGAATTATAAATCTATTTTGAGGCCTGAAAATATTACATATGCCCTGATTTTCATTCCATTGGTCATGAACTAGAAACAAAATTGAGAAAAGATTTGATTTTGGGGGGAAAGTTTTTCCTTTCCACATTAAGCAAGCAGAAAACTCTCTAGCCCAAAGGAGGTTTAGCAAAATCCTCCTGAATAAATCTATGGGCCTCCTGAGGGTTTTTCCATCACCTGCTTAGACAGGAGAGAGAAAATATAACAAAAGGCTCATGGGTCGAGATAAGGACAGGGAGAGATCATTCAATTACCGTCACGGGCAAAACAGACTCGACTTGGGGAAATTAGTTTAATTTACTAGCAATCAAATTAGAATAGGATAATGAGAAATAAAACCAGATGTAAAAAACACCTTTCCCCCCGTCCCCCTCCCTTCTTCTGTGCTTAGCATCACTCCTGATTTTCTCTACCCCCTCTCCACCAGCAGTGCAGGGGGATGGGAAATGGGGATTGAAATCAGTGGTTTCTACTGCTCCTTTCTCCTTGGGGGCAAGATTCCTTGCTCTCTTCCTCTGCTCCAGCCATGGGAAACAGTGCTCCATGAACTTCTCTCCAATGTGAGTCCTTCCCAAAGACTGCAGGTCTTCACAAACTGCTCCAACATGGGTCCCATCCTTCAGGAACAGGCTGCTCCAGTGGGTCCCCGGCAGGGTCACAAGTCCTGCCAGCAAACCTGCTCCAGCACAGACTCCTCTCTTCAGAGGGTCACAAGTTCTGCAAGAAGCCTGCTATGGCATGGGGGCTTTCTGCTGGGTCACAGCCTCCTTTGGGCATCCACATGCTTTGGTGTGGGATCCCTGATGAGCTGCGGGTGGATCTCTGCTCCACTGTGGACCTCCGTGGGCTGCAGGGGCACAGCTGCCCTCACTGTGGGCTTCACCATGGGCTTCTCCATGGGCTGCAGGGGGATTTCTGCCCTAGCACTTGGACCACTTCCTCCCCCTCCTTCTTCCCTGACCTTGGTGTCTGCAGAATTGTTGCTCTCACATATGCTCACTCCTTTCTCAGCTACGATTGCTGTTACCCAGCAACTTCTTTCCCCTGTTCTTAAATCTGTTATCCCAGAGGTGCTACCATTGTTGCTGATGGGCTCAACTTTGGCCAGCAGTGGGTTAGTCTTGGAACTGGACTGGTATTGGCTCTGACAGACTCAGGGAAGCTTCTGGCAGCTTCTCACAGAAGCCACCCCTCTATCCCCTGTGGTACTACAACCTCACCACGCAAACCCAATACAGGCATCAGCATGAATGCAAGATAATATGTGTGAAAAATACAGGGGCATTTTAAATGTACTGTAATGCTCATTTGTCTGTCAGCTACTGAAGATTTTCAGGGCTCCCAGTTTCACATGAGGACAGTTTGCTCATCACTGAAAGCAAAACTTATTTGCTTCTGCTGTTTGTAGTATGTTAGGCTTTAAAAGGAGGCAGTTAGAAAGATCTGTATTGAAATATTAAGAAGGAGGTTCCTGGTACACAAAACATTCAGAAATCACTATTAACATGGGTTGTGCATTGGCTATTTTTAGCCAACAGTATGAGTAGAGAGGCTTCACCTCACACCATACACACCCACTGCTAAACAACTACCTTCACGTGCCACTTGGCCCTGAGAGCACACAAAATCCCTGAAAATATCAACATAAATGGTTTTCAATCTGTTCTGGGGTTAGAAAATAGTGCAATCATGCCTTAATTCCTGCTTCCATTGCAGTCTTCCTCACCAGCCTGCTCTCTCAGCCAGTACAATTTCTAGGTAAACAAGTAGTGGATATGAAAGACCACATCAAGCAGCTTTGAGCACCAGGTTGCCAGAGCTACACTTCCTTTTTTTTTTTTTTTTTTTTGCAGCTCCAGGAACTCTTCGGTGATTTCCAGCAACAGGCCTGAACACCACCAGTGCATTTTCATAAGACAAGTCCAATGCACGAGCAGAGGTGGTCTTTACTGGGGCCTCCAACCTGACCCTATCTCCTGTAACTACAGCCCCCTGAACATGCCAATCTAGCAGAGAGACACAGCAGTGCTTGTGAAGTGTGTGTGTGAAGGCAGGGAGAGCGAGGGAGGTCTGTTCTGCTGACACTGCATGTTCCTGCACTCCGCTTTGCCACGCTGTCCTTCAGCCAGAAGAGCAAGGAGGCAGCTTCTCCCTCCAGCTCCAGATGTCACAGCTGCAGAGGGGCAGTTCTAATGGCAATTATTCCATCTAAATATGGAATAATGTAGCCTGCATAGGGATAAGCAAACACGAGCGAAAAAACCCCCACACACGAGTATCCACCACACCCTGCACAGATGGACCAGAAAGCTAAAGGAGACCGTTTGCTTCACCTCGCCAAGTCCAACATTTACACGATGAGTGATTTCCGAAACTGTGCACTTGAAGAATCATTTCCCAGTGCCCCAGCTGGTGGCTACTCTCTGTCCTGCTTCATCCTTGAAAGCCACCCCAACCTTTCCCAAGCTGGGCTGACCTGCTCCTCTTGCTGTGTGCACCCTGAGGGCACCATATGGCAGACACAGCAAGAACTGATGCCACCAGTGAGAGGAGGGACTGACAGTCTGGAGACACAGCTCCTCACCAGAGTGGCCTATGGCAGGGCCCAGGCCATGCATTAACCCTGGCCAGAGCCAGCGTTTAGCCCAACTCCCACCCCTGGAAGTGTTCAAGGCCAGGCTGGATGGGCCTTTGAGCAACCTGGTCGAGTTGAAGGTGTCCCTGCACATGGCAGGTCCCTTCCAACCTAAACTGCTCTATGAAAGCCGCCTGACTAAACACTCTGCGTGAAGGGCACCAAAGGCACAAACCCATCTCATTGCAGGGTTAGACAAGAATCACCCAGGACAACAAGTTACAAAGGTGTCTCAAAAAGTACATGGAGCCACAGCTTTCCAGATCTGCAGGCGGGTCACCAGGAGGCAAAGGGGGAGATTTCACCTGGAGTACCCTGCCTGTCCATGTACCCATCAGGCAGGCAGTGCCACTTCCACTCACCCCTCACTGCCAGCTCCTGCCATTAGCCTGATTAACAATAATTAAGAAACTATTCAGGTGGGGGAACCTCAACCCAAGAAACCCAACACCTCTCTGGTAACGTATCTGCCTACTCCTCGACATATTAACTCCAGATACCACACGCTGCTGCTTTCAGTCTGCATAAGATAAAAGGTGCGACAAGCCGACCTGAGGTTGCCATGGAGACCAAAATCTTTCCTAGTGCCATGGTAACTGACTCCAGGATGTGCTATGAAAAGCTGACTGCACACCCTAGTTGAGCGGTTTCATATTTTTAAACCAATTAACTGAGAGTTCAGTTAAATTAGTTGCTGTTTAAAGAAAGGTACTGTCAAAATGGAAGATATATTAGTTGGCATCTTGTTTCTTAGCCAAATAGAAGAAAACAAAGCCTTAGGGATATTACTGAGCTCCATTTGATTGTTTCTGAAAATCAAAAGCCTTACCTTTTCACAAAAGAAATTCCATTTTTATATATTTATACTGAATTAGGAGGAAAGGGTTAAGCAGCTCTAAATCTACTTCCCTTCCATGCTGTACTCCTTGCATGTCCAAGTCTCTGACATCACTGGAAGTTTTGAATAGACAAGAAACAGGCTTCTAGAGGAGAATAAATAAGGTTTCAGTAAAACATTTGAGATAAACATCATAAAGCTGTGATGGCAGCTGGACATGGTACAGCAAGCACCAGCCACATGCAGACCCAGGTCAGTGAGAATGAAAGTTCTTAGTCAACCCTGAGACTAAAGTCACAGTGTGACTTCTCTGAGCCTCCGTTTCCCTACTTTAGTGAGCCATGATTCTCCCCTCCCTTCACAGTATCCTGGGATATCAGTGGACTGAAAGCTCCCAGGTATCATCAGTAGGCATTCCAATTCTTTCTTTCTTTTTCTTCTTTTTTCCTATTTTGAGCACATGCACCACAAACATGCTCCTTACTGTGAAACTTGGTACCCAGAGCATTCTGCACACAAGGCTGCTACTGATAAACCACAAGTTTCCAAAGTACTGCTCCATCCTCTGATGACAAATGTGCAGTGTGGAGGTGCTGTTGCATCAGGTTAGTAAGCAAGGAATATAATGGGGCTTAATCTTTCCCACATGATTAGGAAACAGTAAAAGTGGACAGGCACAGGAAAAGTAATAAATCTAAAATAATACATTCTGCACATTAATGCTGAAAAGGCTGAGTAACAACTGGGGAGTGCTTTGTTTGTGGCACCATCTCCATAAGTTGAGGTGAAGGGAGCTCACATCAACAGCCATGTTCCCATGGTGCTTCCCAGAGTGCTTCCCAGAAAAGTCTGCTAATTCAGAAATTTGGTTCAAGTCCAGTTCATGTATTTTGGGGGTCGGAAATCTGGCCCTTGAGAGTGAGAGGAGTTATAAAGGAATAAAGAACGTGTTTTTCATTTCTGGGATGTAGGTGGCAGAGCTCTCCTACTGAAATTGTGTAAAAGGCTGTCCTCGTTTGACCCAGTTGTAAATGGATACCTGGTCATTTGTGCTGTGAACTGAGGACTGGGTAGGTGCAGGAGCAGTCTCACAGCACTCCAGGTAGGGAGAAGTGAAGCCAGTCTTGCCTCACTTTGAGGTTTGCCTTTTTCTTGTTTGCCTATGTTTCAAACTCATTTTCACCTTAGCAAAAGCTTCAGCAAGAAATGTCCCTGGAGCACAGCAGTAAGTGCTGCACAGCCACTCCGAGCTCCCAGCAAGTGTCCTGAGAGAGGCCAGGCAGGAGGATAATGATTCTGAAAGTTTTGATATGAAAACTGCCACTGTTAATAAACAGCATATAATAACTAAGAACATTTTCTCTGAGTTCAAAGCGAGCGAACTCAACTTTCTATATAAGGCAGCTACTGCATCAGGAGATCTACTGGTTAGGTCTAAAAAAAACCCTAAAAAAACAGCTCTACGGTCTTTGTTCAGAAGACAATTCCTCTCCTAGTTTAGCTATTCTGCATTAATAATAATTAAAAAATTCCCATTGCATTAAATACAAAGAAATGTTATTTTGACAGGATTCCTGTAAAGCACATGGCACATTCCTGCAGTATCACAAAAAGCCAGGCAAAGAGAAAAAGGGACAACTTACACAGAATACAAGGCAGACACTACAGTAAACATGTTGCAATCACCATGGAAATACACTCCTAAAATTTTTTGACAGGTATTTACTCTGCAATTCAAAAGAGTCTGGGCAAAAGACATGTGGAGTACCAGCCAGAGTCCATACGTCTCCTTCTCCAAAGAGGGAATACTTGCTAAGAGATAAATATTAAGGACATTGAATAAAAAAAAATAGGTGAGTAAAGAGTGTTGAGAAGGCAGATAGAACATATTTTGATGGCAACTACTAGAGAACACAGCATTGGCTGATCAGCAGCAGGAATCCATCTTCGAGTTTTTCAAGAGATGCTAAAAATACTCACGAGTATAAGATGCCAAATCAGCCAGCTAGTTGAGGAGAAGCAAGAACAAAAGAGGAAAAATCCCAACATGTTACAGAGGTGACTTATAAAGGAGAATTAGCAGAAAAAGCTGACATCTCCAGCACATATTTTGTTCTGCCTTATATTTCCTGCACAATTTATTTAGAAAAGCTTTTCTAAACACTTCACTGAAAGTAAAACCACAGAATAGGCATTTGGTGCTTGAACAGATTCTTCAAAGAGGTTCCACATTGCAGAGACAAGTGGTCTAAACATAGGATTTAACCATAGTGCCTAAATACGCTTAAATGTAGTCTTATCTCAATGATTTGTACACTGCTACTCCAGGGACAACTTTGAGTGGTTATCCTCTGTTATGCATAACTACATCCTCAGTTCTATAAGAAAAGTAAATTCTCATTCTGGGTGGCTTTGCTTTTATCTGTCTGGGATGCCAGCAAAGTTTGTCTTAAATCAAATGATTAATAAGAGATTTAAGCACATGTCAGACTGAAGTAGAGATTGAAATATTGGCTGGGAGGACGGATCTGTGCTTCAGTAATGAACCTATGAAAACCAAGTCTTATTTTGTACCATAGATTATATTTCTCAAGATTCAGAATTAAATAACGGACAAAGATAGATGAAATAAGCCTGTCCCTGAAAATAGCTACCCATTCTTCTTTATCATAGTGTAAAGTCAAACATACTCTTCTGAAAATATCCTGCATCCTGAATTGCTGTGACTATGTGGGAAATTGCCAACAAGTTCTTTGTCTCTTATGAATATTCTACAAGTGGAAGCTTTCCAGATGTAAGAGAAATTACAAACAAGATTAATAACAATAAAAAAATTCCCAGCTCCATTTCCTTCTCTCTTCACTAAATGCAATGCAATCTATAAGTAAGCTGGATGAAAACAGTGCTCACTTTGAAGAAAACACTTTAGTTTTCAAGAGTTCTCATTTTGGCACAGGTCAGAGCCAAAAGAAATTATGTGCACTTTTGTTCTCAACTGAAGCAAATCTCAAAACTTTCCCAGCTAGTTTTTGGTCAGTCAGGAACCCCACATTTATGCTACTTGCAAGTTTCCACATTTCCATACTAATCCTCAAAATACCATGAAAAATGCTACTGTCAAAACACTCTAGACTCGTTGGAAAGAGATGATTTCCCAAGTTGTTACTGGGAAGTGTGATACCTGGAGATTTTGAGTGTAGTGCTAACTGCAGAAGCCTAAAATTATAGTCTCTCTAATGCTACTACCATTTGGCTTTTCAACACATAACATCCATTTACACCCAAAATCCTGCTGGACAGACAGGAGCTCAGTCAGGTGTGGCTAAGGAGCTAAGGACAGAATTTCACTTGTAGTGTTTCATCAAATTAACTGACTTCACTGCTCTTTTCAGTAACCCTGACATTTTATCTGTTTACACTAAATGCATTTAAAGGGCTGTATCAACAGCAAAAGGGCAACTGGCAGACCCTGTATTATGCATTAGCAATCCCTAACATCACTTTGAGCAAGCAAATGAGCAGCATCAGCTAAAAGAAAAGACATGACAGAGGTTGTGGGTTAGAGGTTCTTTTCCCTTCCTATATATTGTGGTAAAAAATCAAAAGGAATGCTCTGCAAACTGAGATTCTGGAAGAAGGAAGAGAACTTTCTCAAAAGTCTCACTGGTGAAAAAATTGTACCCTCAGATACATTACCATGGAAAAATTGTCATCCTGAGCTGCTCTCTCCAGAGCCAGGTAGAAATTAGTCATGGCCAAACCACAAATGTCTTAAAGGTTCAGACAGGCATTTGCAATATCTGATACCTGTCATAATCCCCAGAGTCTGCAGAAGAGTCTTTATTGCAGTTTCTAGATGCCTCTGCACAAAGCACAGAGATATGAAAAATATAAAAAAATAAGGCAAAAAGTGGCTGAACACTTCTGAATTACAAAAAGAGCTCCATCTGAGGTTTGTGGGAAGACTAACTGCAGTTAGCTGTTATTTTACCTAACCCAGCCTATATATCCTACGCACCTTTCGTGGTGGGACTCTCCTAATCCTTTAAGCTACACACATCACCTTAGTCATATTCTGACCTGATATCTCAAAACTCTGAAGTACCTTTTTTTAATACAGCAAAACAAAATAAAATTGCACAGTTTTTTGTGTGCCAGCAGAGATTTCACTGTTTTGGGGAAAAGATGGGGAAAATTGTCACAAACAGTCATTAGTGTAGTGAAATAATGTCTTTTAGCAGTGAATCAAGAGGAAGAGTCACTGCTGCATGCAATGCACTACAATATCTGATTATGAGAAGAATGAGAACTAGGCAGAAAGATACTTCTACAGCTCAGTACACCCAGACACAAAAGCGAGTATAACGGTAACCATACTCATTACACCACTCACATACTAAATTTCACTCACTGGACTATAATCAAAACATCACACAAGGAAAATAGGGTTCAAAGAAATATAAAACATGGCTTCATTTTCCCATGGCTTATCAAAACTGTAGCAGTGCTCATGGATCTTCAAAATCAACTAAAGCATTATGCAAAATATGAGGGGATAACTATCAGTGCAGAAAAATACTTAAGTGATGGGAAAAAGTCTCTAACCTTGATAGATCAGTCTCCTAGACAGAAATATTGATGTCTGTGTTCCTAGGGGAATTGTGTATTATGAAGAGAAATTTCAAATGAGAGCTGGTGCAATGAACAGGGGAATAAAAGGAACAGGGAACAGAAGCAAAGAAAAGAGAAAAGACCTACCATGCCAGGCCCAATCACCTTCTCTTGAGAAAGTTTCTGACATAAAAACTTTCTAGATCAATTTTTTATTCTAGATCTGCTGAAAACAAGCAATTACTCCATTATCAGGAACAGTGTGGCCAGCAGGACCAGGGAAGTGATCCTTCCCCTGTACTCATGGCTGCTGAGGCCACACCTGGAGTGCTGTGTCCAGTTCTGGGCCCCTCAGTTCAGGAAGGACATTGAGGTGCTGGAGCAGGTC
>JAWWLV010000045.1:67976569-68063874 GCA_035041135.1 Platyrinchus mystaceus | reverse complement strand
CTTAGTGCCATAGTCTAGTAATTGTGGTGGTAGTGGATCAAGGGTTGGACTTGATGATCTCAGAGGTCCTTTCCAACTCGTCTGATTCTGTGATTCTATGATTATTGTCTTTCTAAAGACAATCCTTTTATGAATTCACAGTGAAAGAGGAACTTATTGCATGTAAGGCCTCAAAGAGTTTATATAAGCAATATTTAATTCCTTGCACTAACTAGCCCAGTATTAAATACACTTGCTCATCTAGTTTGGTCTCTTCATTTATTTCTTCTGAAACATCTATTGAGTTTATCTGAATATAATCTGTCTTTGAAAAGTAGTGTTTAGCTTTAATAAAAACCCAAAACATAATTCTCCCAAACCACTTTTCAGGATTCTTTATCTAAAAATGACAAAATTTTACATGGAAAGGTCAGAAGTGTGAAGAAGAACTATATGAGACACAGATAATGTAATCTGCATAGTTCTACTGGTTAGTCAGGCTGTGTAGAGAGTGAAGTGTTGCAGGTACATCCCAAATCTTTGCAGTTTGTCACTATTACGAACAAAGTAAAGAATTCTTTCTTGAGAGTCTAAAATTTACCTGTTGAAGCAACAGACCAGATAATGGCACAAGTTTGAAAGGAGATAAATAAAAAAAAAACAACTCACAAGGTAGAGTAATTTAAAACTTGAGAGTATCTTTGAAGACGTTATTTGCCTTTACCGTACTAAATAGTACCATTTTTTAGAAAACCAAACAAAAAAAACCCAAACAAAAAAACCCCAAACCTCTGTGGTGGCATCCTGCTCCTACTGGACATTTTTCTCAAATGGTCACAAATCTGCTTCATTCAGAACATACATTTTGTGAATCACAAGATAAATAAAAAGATTACACATACTAAAACCTTTTACAGAAGGATAAAAAGCAGGCTGCAATACTGCTGAACTGCTTTAAATAAATGTTTTTTCCCCCATAGAGATTTAACATCAGAAGCTCAAAGTTATTGTAAAAATTACAACAAATTTTGTTGTCATAAACAAAAGTTCTATTTCACTGGCAAAACAAAGATAAACATCTTGATACTAAATGTCTTTACTGGGAGAAGAATGACCAGCCTTTGTTTCAAAGCACCAGAATTTTATGAAAAACAGCAGGGGAAAAAACCCGAAGAGCCTGTGACACCAAGCCAGAATGAGTTCATGTGTAACAAAAGTTTAAGAGCTTTTAGCTCCTTGAATGGTTAATGGTCCAGTGGCCAGACTTCGAGTGTTTTTCACATTACCAAAGCAACTCACAATTTATTGAAGTGTTCAAAAAAATTCAAGTTCCATAATTAAATATTTTGACACCAACTCTGTGAAAAAAACAGCAGAGACAAAGCTTTACTGCAAGACAGATTGAAAGAAAAAATCCTGAACCCAGGTTATTTTGACTAAGGATTGCTAAAGTAGTGTTTCCTTAGAAGACACAGCTGCTCCACACAGAACGATTAAGAATAGTTTTGTCTCTTCTCTACATTTGTAGAATTTAAGCTCCATAAGATTATCTAATAATAACTAAGGGCAAAACTGAGTTCAAGCATTTTTTATTCCAGCTGTCTGTACCCAAAAGGCATAACCAATTATAAGGTCACATCCATTCCTACTTTTGTTGTACAGGAAATCCAAAAAGAAAAAGAAAAAAATCCAACAACAAGTCAACACACAACAAAAATCTTTATTGTATTTGAAGTATGTGAAAACAGATGCCCCAGACAGTTAAGAAATGGCCAACTCCTGCATTGTTCAGGAAAATTTAATTATAAACAACCAAAGACCTATTTAAGCCACATGTTTTGCTTTAAAAAAATAGGGTAAAAGAACAGATATATTCTTCTTGTTACCTTTTTGCTTCAGGCCTCTGTATCTATGGTAATACAATTACCATCTCAGGACTAGAATTGATCAGAATTTTTATAATTACATTCAGCCCTCACAAATCAAGTGCCTTGTTCTGTGATTGATGGTTTTCTTTCGTTTTTGTTTTTGTTTTTCCATTTGAACTTTTCAGAGTTACTGCCTCGATAATCTCCACCCCACCATAAAAATATTTTTTAAAAGAACTGCTAAACGGGTTCTTTTTCTTTCTCTAGTCCTCTTTACTACGAATCCAATCAGCTAGAAAATCCTGTATAAAGCAGGGTGAGCTATGGATTACTTTCTGTCTCTTTCCCTCTGTCTTCTTTGATCAGCTACATTTTATTGGGAGGCATAGATTGGGCATTAGAGAAATGGAGCACAATGGAACAGCAAGGGAGGTTTGAAGCCTCGCCTTATCTCTAGGCCTTCTGCAGTTACTACATTAATTTTGCTGGCTTGCAAACTCATGGAAAGGCCAAGAAAAAGTGATTTTGTGTTATCTTCCAGTTTTCATTCGCTATTTAGTGGCTTTTATTTTGAATGATTAAGCACTCGTGTCGTCCATGTAATTCCCTTTTATAAAGGAATATCCCTGACTGGCTCTCCCAGACCAGGAGCCTACAGTGCCTTAGCCTTATTAACAAGTAGAATAAAAACAAAAACATAAAAATCAGATGGTCTCATTCAGTTATAAGGACACAGAGACAACCAGAAATCTTTGCTAAGAATAGAAGACAGAATTTAACCCATAATATACAAAAACAGGAAGAAGAACTAATTTATATCAGGTAGCAACCTCAGAACCAGAGAAGCCAAACAAAGGAATAGGATTGCCTTTGCTGCCTAGATTGAGTGGGAGCCAAGGCAAGAACAGCTTGGGAAGGTCCAGGTTTTAGACTCCCTGTGAACTGCTGAGGTGCAGATCAAGTGAAAGCAAACACATATATGTATCACACTTGCCGAGCATTCTTGAGCAAAGAACACACCTTATTTTGTTATGCTTGCAGATCGGTGCATATGGCAGCATACAGACCTCACAAAGAACTTTACCACATTGAGCAGATACTATAAAACCACACAAGAGAAAGAGGAATTCTTGGCTGTTGTAAAGGCCCACGCTGTCTGGAACACACTGCCTATAAACCGAGAGGACAGGGAACTAAATCTGCCCATTGCAAATCACTGGAACTTCCCCAACACCCAGGGCATGCAGGACTTGCCAGGTTTCTAGAACAGAGAAAACAGATTTTCAGTTCCCTTAGCCAAATTTTCAAAGCTATTGAGAATAATGAAAGGGCTAATAGAGCCCAGGGAGATTTTTCAGACACAACTAACCGAGTCAGGCATCCTCCTCCCCGGCCTTAAACTGCTTCCACACTTCTGAGAATCTCATTAGGCACATATCTGCATCTTCAGATACCTGCTTGTTTTCAAACTCTGGTCTCTGTTTTCTCTGCAATTGAATCTTTTATCTTCTTTTTGCCTATTCTTCCTTACATCTAGGTTTTCACAACAAGATGCTTTTGACCTTGGAAAAGGGATCCTGGAACGCTCTTTTATACAGTGTTTTTTAAAGGAGAGACTAAGTGCAGAATAATACCTCTCAAAAGAATAGACTGAACAGCAATTTTTTTTTTTTTTTGTTTAACCAGCACAGCCCTAGATTATAGGGAGTTTGGTTTCATTGCATAACAACCCATCATTGTTCCCTAATACATTATCTCATCAGGAGGCCCCATTTCAGAGAGGCTACATAGACACACATTTCTTAATAGCAGAGCTAAGTGGCAGCATGATCTAGTGGATTAATTATATAACTGGCAACTAGGCTTTCCCAGTTGTAACACAAGTTTAAATTTACATCTTTAAATCAAATTTTTAGACAACTAACAGTGTTGACTTCAAGAGATCTGTATGTAGCTTATCTGTTGAAAAAAAATATCATTTGCCTCTTTTAGGAGCTCTTTTAATCATGCTTCATCCTCACTACAATCAGAAAGTTTTGGGACACCAAATTAATTTCAAAGGCCTACAATAAATATCTCAGAAATTTCAGATATGGAAGCAAAGCCAGAAAATATGAATCAAAATCAGACATTTGATAAAATTATTCTCAGTAGTAAGGAAAAAAAGAAGGAAAACTACATGGAATTTTAGAATTCTTACTAATTTTTGCTTCTAAATGAGTTTGTCTGAAAACATTCAAATAAAGGACTGCAATCAAAGTGGCATCCAGTTGCTAATGGGACCATAAGCTGTGATATTTTGAGAATTTTGGGTAGTGCTTCTCCTCCCCTACCTGGAAAAGCTTTACATTTTTTGTTATGAAGTATCATATGAGACTATGCATTTAACACACACTTTTATATCTTCTCCATATGGTACCAATCCTTCTATAAATGTAGACCATGTGGCTATCAGGATTTATGAACAAAGTGTGCAAGTCAGACCACTCAAGTGGATTCTAAAAAAAAAAAAAGAACGGTAGGTAAGTAGATCCCATATGAATTCTTTCCCAGGCTTCCTCTTTTGCTGAAATTTTTGTTCAGGCTCAGCTAAGAATCAATGCAGAGGGTCTTTACTCTTCTGGAATCAGAGCACCTTATCAAATTACCCTAAGAGGGTTTGCTATAAAATTACTTTTATGCTCCAGACACTGTTTCATGCTGAGATTTATGAAGGTTTACAATAAAATGTCACTTTTAAAACAGTGTGATAATTTACCTCTGTACAATGGAAACAGAATAAACCGGAGGATAATCCCAACACTGATTTTCACATCATCAGTGGTAGAGCCAACCTCAGCAACAAGAGTCAATCCAGTTTTGAGAGCTGAAAGCTTTCATCCTGCTTCTTTCATCAGACATACTTCTTATATATTTGTTGGTTCTGTTTACTCCCTCTCTGTGAGGGTCGAATATGAATAGAGAATGTGCTTTTTTTCATCTCTCTTCTTATTGTCTGCAGCTTCCGTTTCATTCTCTCCAGATTACCAACTGAATAATAATTGTACTGATTGATACACATTGTCCTTCACGATATAAATTGTCCTGTTTGGGCAAATTCATAAAATAGGTTGACAACTGCCATCCATGGTCAAGGTGCTGCTGCCAGTTGACAACAAAGCCTCTACTTTCCTTAACCCATACCCAATGGCTGCATATTCATGAGGAAGATCTTCTTGGCTCTTCTCCCACTCATAAATTAAGCCTGAACCAGATTTTGAATCTGACAGGAAAAGATCATTTCCATTCCACCTGATCCTAATCTCATTTGCATTGACTTTTCACTAGTGCTGAGTCCGCTGGTTTTATTAGGGATGTTTCTAATCTTCACCATTGTAGACAAAAATAAAAAAATTATATTCCAGGTTTAAAGTTTGAAGATCTTTTTTCCATCTTGCAACATTTGCAATTCACTCTAATTCTATCTATATTAGTGAAAATCTGGAGTAACTCCAGCTGTAGACTATAACTTTGGCAAGCAGACAGCGAGAGAAATTTAGCAACAGTTTCTTTTCTCATGTAACAGACTGCAGCTCCAGTAAAGAAAACAGTATTAATGGTCAAAATTGTAAATTCTAAAAATCTTTCATCTCTTTTAGATTGGAAAAGAAATTACGCATCATGATAAAACTATGGAAAGGAGACACTTTTGTAGTTAAAGACTAAATTGGCATCAGTCAAGTGACAATGAAGCTTCCAGAAGATGCTTTTGCCAAATCAGATTACTTAACAATTTCTAAAAAAGAGTAGCACAGCATATTCAAGAAGTATAAAATAGCAATAATTTTATTATCACAATTCATTGATATGTGTGTTAGGACTTACTGCTAATTGTTACACAATGGAGGGGGGGGAAATGCTAAAAATGTCGGCTTAAATTGAAAACCATCCCTCCCACAGAATCATTTTAGATAGCTAAGATTATGCATAGTATGAGTTACAGGGTTAGTAATGTAATTTGAATAAAACTTAACAATTATCTCTGAGCTACAGATTGTCACAAAGTAATGCTTGATGGACAGAGAGAAGTGATGGAAGCGATAATATTTAATAGCAAGGAATCCTCTGCTTGTCTAATATTTGAAAATATTCTATTAGGTCATCTTTTCTTTAGCAGATATATTGGTTCCTGTTATTATCACTGTTCAAATTTCTCCTTTTGGGTGTAGAATAGTTTTGTCCAGGGAACTTGTGGGTGTTGGAATGAATTGAGGCTGCCTCCTACTGAAACAGCAGGCAGTACATGTGCACTAGACCTGACACTCCAAGGGATCCAACTAATGGGGTCTCAGGGGAGGAGGAGTGAGCCCTAACCAGGGGTTGTCCCTCCATTTCTTGAGTTGGAGTCTGTGCCTTTATATTTTGTTTTTCCAGGCATAGCCTGAACGTGTTCATTCTCTTTTTCACCTCTCCTGTATGTCCTTCATCCCTGGGGTTTGTTTGTTTGTTTGGTCTTTTTTCCTTCTCTGTGTATGTGTTTGGGGGTGTGTGGGCACATCCTGGGGAATTTTATTCTCCCTGTGAAAACGAAGGCACCGTGTTGTTGCCTTAACCCACGTGCAGTGCAGGCTAGTGATGCCTCACTTCCATAAACTTTTCTCTCTGAACAGTCTAATCACAACATGCAAGATATTCTGGTCTTCTAGGTGGTGTCCCTCTAACATTTTTAGCTCTGCTATGTCATGCTTATTAAAATTTGTCCAGGGATATAAACCAGCACCCTTGCACCTCCAATCCCCAGCTTTCATACAGTTCTTCCAAAGTCCCACAGTCCTGAACCCACTGTTGCTACTTCACTGCTGACAGAAGCATCCCAGGCTTTTGAAAAGGTGCAAAGCATTTATTTATTGAACTGTTAACAAAGTAATTTTTACCCCTAAATATAAAGCATCGTAGCTTGGAATCAGCCATGTATTGAAAAACACAGTGATACCAGTCTGACTGCTTTTGCAGCTCAGAATTATTGCAGACAATTTACTTAACACATGGAATGTGAATTGTGCCCCACATAGATTACTTAACTATTAAGGAAAGTGTAAATATTGTATATTACAAATCTGTGGATTGCTGGGGGTTTTTTTGCTGATCTGCATGATAATTCTATTCAAAATGATACTGACATCTAATATCAAGTAACTTGTTTCCTTTCCCAGATCACTTGGTTTAATATTGTAACCATATATTCAACAGTAGATTAATCTATTATTTCTGCTTTCATCTGAAATTATCACATTTGAAATTAAATTTAGCTCTGTAACAAAAACTGGGTTTCTATTAATGTTTTAATGAATAAAATTTTTCTACTAAGAGAATTAGCAGTTTTATTTAATGAATTTATGAAGGGATAGAGTTTAGGGGTAGAAATGAGCTAATGAGAATTAAATCTAGATTCCACAAAAGAGCTTTCAAATAATATTTCTTATGCTTTTCCTGTGATTGAAAATTTTCCTAGTGATTGTTTTTGCTTAAGCCTGGCTTTGACATGGGCACTGTTGTGATTTAAGTAAGCTTTGTCTTGAGACTGGATGACAGATCAAAAAGGAGAATCTCAGCTGGGAAGTCACATGAATGCAATAATTTTGAAATTGTCCAGATAATTAAAAGTCAAGCAAAACAAGGACTGGCCTTAGTCTAAAAGCCATGGGGAACAGTTAACATTTATCAATTTCATTTCACTGGCATGTACAATCAGATGGCACACTGGTGGTTAGGTGACAGATGAGTTGACTGCTCACTTGAAGAAATGAGCAATTATGCAAAGTTAATTTCCTTTCATTAATCTCTGCATATCACATGTTGATCAATCATCAAAAATTGGCATCCATTGGCTCAAAGACTCAAGCAAGTACCATCTTTAAAGGCACTTTTCATGAAACAAGTACGTGCCAAAACATGCATGTATGACAATACAAGAAGGTCCTATTTTTGGGAAGAAGACAGACATCCACCAGTAACCACTGTACAGATTCTCCTGTTGGAATCAACACTCTCAGTAACATCTTGGTGAAAATGCTGGCTCTGATTAGTCTCCTTAACAAAGGCAATGCTTTCTAGAACTTTTGTTGAGGGAGAAGAGACAATTGAAATTCAGATGAGCCACATCCAGTGATGTCTGGATGAGTGTTCCCTATTGTTGTGTGGGAAAATACTAAACTTGGATGAATTTTGTCATACATCTTGATGCCTCCAGCAATGAAAAAAAAATTATGTACTCATTACTGTTTACAAGACAATGTCCTTATTCAGGCAGCCTTTCAGTTTGGATGTTTCTGCATTGTCAAGTGCAGAGCTAAGGATGCTGTTGGAAATAACACCCAAGTGACCACGTGGCAGAAAGAGAAGTAGCTCATAAAGACACATTAAGAACAAACAGCTCCAGGAATGCAGGTGGTTCAGACAGGTTTTCTTGTTAGTAATAGGCTTTACCTCGTGGTCAGCCCTGAAGTGGTCACACAGTTGGATTAGATGATTATTGTAGGTCCCTTCCAACTGAGCTATTCTATTCTACTCCAATCTCCTGTTCACATGGAAGACATTTGGCTCAAAAGAAACCATGCACCACTTCAAGCCTTAGGAGAGCTTAACAGATAATGCAAATATTACAGACATCAAACTAAAGGCTAAATAAAAAACCAATTGCTTTTCTTTTTAAAAAATAACTGGAATTATTTCACTGTATATTTAATTCAGTTCTGCTTCATTTGCAGGCTTCTATCTCTGAAAAGCTCCATCAGTTACCTGCCCAAATCACTCCATGAGACTCCTTTGCCCTGAGCAAATCTGAAGGGCGCTCTCAGCGTACTAAGACCTCACTCAACTTACACACCCATGGAAGTCTTTAGAACTTCTCCCTAAATATACACTTTAGAAAAAGCATTTTGTTTCCATCACGTAGTAACTCATTGTGAAAAAGAACTTCTGGATTCCTAGAGATTCATAGGTTTTCTTCACCTAAAGAGTGGGTGACTTTAATCTTCATTTTATGGCCTTCTGCTAAAATTGGCCAAAAGGCAGCCAGCTGGTGCTATTTGTGCAACCATCTTTTCTAATTAGACTCCAGATCACCAATGTCTGTCCCTCTGAATACCACCAGGCATTTTAGTCTCCTGTAGTTTAGCTTTTACACCGATGACCTTTGAGTAAGAATATCCCTGTTTCATTCCTGAACTCCTGAGCTGCCAAAGCACTGGGATTCCATTACGACGCATTCCAGTGTGGATTTGTATCTTCCATTTACTTGATCCCCAGCTCAGAATCTATGAAATTTTATAGCTAGCTGGACATTTCTGCCTTCCTTGGGGAAATTCTGCAGAGATTGGGGCAGAACATCAATGTGTAACGTTCATCCTTTTACAATCTACCGTTACAAACCTCGATTACATGTTATGTGTAGCCCTATGGCTACCAACAGTTTTCCACTGTCATGAACGGAGTCAGAAAGGTATCAGCATTCAAAAATAAAAACCAAAATACATTGCAGAAAGAAACTTCAGGACCACATACATGCCTTTGCTGTTTCAATACAACTTGCCCTTCACAGAGACACAATTTCAGAAGATAAATTTAAATGATTATGAAATTCTACTCCCTGACCCACACCCCTACTCTAAGCTTCTTACATATTCTGCCTTTTACTGTGGGAATAGCTATGTCACAGTGAGAAGATTGCCTGTCCTAGAAATACATTAACTAACCAATAAACAGAGGATATGAAAAGAATATAAAGGGTGACAAGCTATCCCTTTTCATATACGAATAGATTGCGTAGTAAGTAACTGCATTTTGGGACAAGAACTAATTTTGGGACAAGTAACCAATTTTGGGACAAGAGATCCTGGGAAAAGGATCCAATGTGAAGGGTAAAAGGATTTCTATTTATATATTAAGTTTCCATTTGTATTGTTCACTAAGTATGAAACCTCCTTTTTAAATCCGTGTCTCCTGGTGTCTTGAAGAAGAACAGGCTATTCCTGCCTGTCTGACTCACGTATCTCTGGGCAGTCAGACCTTCTGACTCACAGGATAGTCAAAAATCTCAGATTAACAATAGTGCATGGCAGCTAAAAATAGGAGCTGTAGACCCTGGAATTGAAAACAGGCAGAAGTAAACACATTTCCTCTGAATACGTGCAATCAGTGAAACATGAACTGAAGTGTTTGCATTACGCTTCTTCACTTGTACAGCTTTAATTTTGTTGGAAAACCAGGCCTGGAACTACCTCTACGGTTGTTTCCAAACATCAGCAGAAGAGATCTCAAGAAAAAGCATTTTACTGACTTGCATACCTGGAAGTAACTGGATAATGTGTAAGAGGGAATTCCCAAATATCGCAATGATGGAGTCCCAGCTTACCACGCTACCTAAACCTCAGCGCTTTTTACAGCTCCCAGAACGCACATTCCAGTGCTCAAACATATTGGAAGCAGCTTTGCTTACTTTTGTCTTCCCTTGGTTTTGTTTTGTGCTAGCAAGTCACCCGTTCTTGAATTAACCAGGACACATTTCATAAAGATACACTGAAAAATATATGATCTGTCTGTAAAGTTTTTCCTGTCTTGCTCCTAACTTTTTAAAGTGGTGTGATTGTTGTGATGCAAAGTATAAAAGCGAAATAAACACCGTGATCTGGGATGAAGTCCTACAAAATTTCCAGGAAAATTCATCATGAAAGGCACAGAAACTATTCATATTGCCTTTTATTCTGTATCTGGCATTGATGCTGAGACTAACAGTTAACTTGTCCATCAGTATGATGAATTTTTATCAGTGTTTCAATTACATTCATTTAAATCAACTAAATAAGTGGTCTACCTGTATGGCAGAATTTCAGAGGATTGAAACTGCAAATGCCTTCTGAATGGATGTGATGAAAGAATCCTGATCAAACACAGAACTGGGGTATGTGATCAGCAGGAACTCCTAAAGCTTAAAAACTTTTGATCTCCTGCATCAGCACATTTTCTTGCACAGCAACTTCAATATCGTTGACACTGGCTCTGTACTCCTGTCTTGTAAAATGGCCCACATGGGTTACCCTGAAACTACAATTATCAATGCCAAACAGTACCTGAGTGTTCAACCTCATTTTTCTTTGAAGTCAGTAATTCTCTAACCTCCCCAACCACTGAGTATAAGAACTTCCAAAAGATCCTGTCAAACAGCCAGTCTTAGAATAAAAAATTTTAGGTTTGAAAAAGAGATTTTATAAATTGTCAGAATTCAACAGACAGTGGTATTTTAATCAGGTTCTGTATTTTAAGATGCAACCTCTAAAACAAACAAACAAAACCCACCAACAACACAAACACAACCAAAAAAAAAAAAAGAAACAAACAAAAACCATTCTTGAAACATTTTTAAACTTTTTCTTACCCTATCTAAGTACTTGCACTTGTGCTTCCAAATGTCTCAATTGGGCATCCTTCTTTCTAAAATAGTTATTCTACATTTTTTCAAGGAGTACTTTTTGGCTGTAATTAGAAATAATGCTTTATCTGGCAATCCATTTATTTTGGTCTCTGGAGTAACATTTTAAAAGAGGCTAGGCTAGAGAGAAAGAGAAACAATATGATCATGCAGAGCCAGCAAGCTGGAAAAGAAATATTGAAGAAAAGGTAGAAAAAAATCCATAGAATTCTGAAAAATGAAAAAAGACTGGCAGGGATTAAGGTGATTCAATGCCAGAAAACAGTTCTGCAACTCAAGTAGTCCAGTCTTTGACTTCTTAACTCCTGTCGAATTTAGGCAACAGCGCTTTGTAAAAGAGTGCCGAAAACTCCATGTGGCTGCCAAAAATTATCAAAGATTGACTAACAGACTGAAATTGCTTCTATTCAATGCACCATTGAACTGGCTCTCGAGAGATGTAAGCAGACAGCTATGTGGACATGGAACCTCTGGCAATGGCAGAAGCCATTGTATTTATGTCACTAGTAACAAAAACGAGGTGCTCGTTCTTAAAGCGTTGGTCCACCCTAGGCAAGAATGTCACATTTATAAAGAGCATTCATAGTTGATTAGAACATCAGCTTTCCATCATCTTTAGATGGAATTTAGGTTGAAATTATAACCCTTCGGAATTAACCCAGAATTTTTTCAGACACTCAAGGAATTAAATGCAGGAATTAAAGCTTGGTTATTCTGGCACAGCCCTTGTTAACACTCGAGAGCACGCTCTCAGGTTCCGAAACTTCCAGGGGGAATGGTATCCAAATGACCTTGAAGTATTTTTTTTTTTTTCCCCTCCAGCTTTTGTCTTCTGAGAAGACTGAAATTACAACCAAGAAAACAAGAGAAGGTGCTTGTAAAAATTACCAGGTAGTATCAAATTTATCAATTTGATGTTGGTCGAAAGAAACGATAGGATGAGATGAAAGAAATGGGTGCAGAGATCCACCGAAAATCCTTGTTTGGTCATCCACAGAAAACAAACTGAATGCTGGAAGCAGCAATGATCATGGAAAACGTGGAAACATTATTCTGCCAACGTGACTTAGACTGGTTTTGGAGGAAGAAATTTGAGCTACTTGTTATCATCATCTATGTCTGGATCATGTATCAAAGAGATCTAACCTGTTACAAAGGATTTGTCTGAAGAGGTGTTACTATAAACAAACAAGCTGAATTCTTGGTCTCATTTCATTTCCCACCACACCATTATTGATGTAACAGTCACCATTGTTGCCAAATTACCTTCTTCCTGGCAATCTTAGCAAGTGACAGACGTATTAGGTCAGTAATGATAATTTCTTTGTGATTTATGCCGAGATAGTTTCCATTATTGAACCCTTCCTCCTCTCAAAAGCATACATTCAGTGTGAAACACTCATGCAGAGCAGTAGTACTAAGCATACTTCAGCATAGATTTTTCAAGTATATTTTAATCTTTCAGGCAACTTTAAAAAAAAAGTCACTTCAGAATGAAGTCTTCACTGTATTTATCACTGTATTAGAGAACAAATCCAAGTAATGACAGAATCAGACCGTTGAGCAGATTTTCCAGAGAACCTCTTTGCAATAGAATCAAACCAGACATAATTATGCCAAGCACACTCTTAGCAATAAAGATTCAAATATGTATCTATGAAATTATGAATATCTTCTTGAAAAGAATCAAATGCAGCTAGAGAGGTTCCTGTTTGGTTAGCTGTAAGTAGGCTTTATATAAAATGCAATCAGCTCCTAGTCGTACACCAGAACTCCCACATTCAGTGGTTAAGACTTTCCTGTGTCCCAAGACACTTAAAACATCTCCTGCTATCTTCATTGGGACTACAGTTTTATAGCATTGAAGTGATAGTTTGTTTGGGGTTTGTTTTTTTTTTTTTTTTGCCATTTCACTTCATTAGCTCTTTTCTGCTTCAGAGTAAAAAACCACATGAATCTTTCATTTAAGACAGCACTGATCCCATCAGCAGCAACGTGTCACACTTCAGCGAGTACCTCCACTGGGGACAAGCCCTGTGTAGCTTCTACACCTGCTCCAACTCCTTGTCAGCACATCTATTAGAAACTTTGACCCATAATTATCTTGGGCAAAGTGCCAGCTGCAATTAATTGTTGGATTTCCCTGCATACATGTGCACATACCAATGCACAAAGAGTGCAAAACCAGCCAGACTGCACAGTGTTGCTTTGCTTGTTCTGTTTCCCAGTTATGGATGTAATAGAAGAGTGGCAAAAACTTAATAAAACTCTACATATATTAAGAAGAACCCCAACAAAAATGCATCCTGCAGTAAAACAGAGAGCTTGTTCTTAAATTTTGATTCAACTAGAACTAAATATTTTTCTTCCTCTGCCTAGTATAAGTCCAAAATAGGAATTGCTAAGGTCTGAGTTTATTTAAATATTTTGCTCAGATGCTAAGCAAAAACACCTTAGGATAGGCATGCAGAAAAAGGGAAAAAAATCCCAAATATTAATCCATTTTATCCACATAAGCTTTTTTTGGAGAGGGTTTTTTCCTCTAGAGAGGAAAATTTCATCCATAGCTCTATACAAACTCTCCTGGTTTCTCAGTGATATTTTGTGTAAATAACATATATTTATTATATATGTATATATATTTATACATATGTACATATGTATATACATATAAAGAAAACTATGATTCATTATATTGACGACAGCAATGTTCAACCAATGCATCTAAGATGAGAGACCACAGTAATCCTATTGTGTGGAAAGACAGGACAGGAGAAGAAAAAAAAAAAAAGAGTTCAAATCAAGAGAAAGAGACTTCTTAAACAGAGAAAGCAGTGTGGGGTGGGGACGGCAAAACATGATTTTAAATCTCATTTGAAAATATAATATACAGGCCTAAATAACAGTGGTGGAGCCAAACACCTCAAGTGCTGGGAAAAAAAACACAAATCTGTTATTTGTGCATAAAACTAGATACAGTTTTTTGATCTTAATAGCCAAAAGAGGGATAGTGAGAGCTATATTCAGGAATGTCTCTATGAACTCAAATTGAGAAAACAACTTCTGCACTGTTGGGGGTTTGAGGGAGGGGAGTAATTTTTGATCAGTACATCCTCTTAAACTCCAAATCTCTGACTACACCAGAAGCTGTAGCCGTGCCCCTTATGTTAAACATTGATTTTTTTGCTGTGGTAAAATGAGACAACTAGATATGATGTTTGGTGCTAAAAACAAACAACTCTTTACGAGGAACCACGACCACTGCTCAGTTATCTTGGAAACTTTACAGAATTAGAAGCCTTGTCACCTGGACACACAACAAAGCATGGCAGATGTTTAACTAGTAGTATTAATCACCTCACACCAAAATGATCCAGAGGAACGATGCTCAGCATTAGAGGAAAGTGCTCAGTTCCCCCTATTCAGCACACGTGAGGCTACATCGGCTCCCCAGACAAGATACAATCAAGATATAGACATACCAAGATAAGGGGCTGGAGCAGAAGATCTATGAGGTGAGGCAGAGAGAACTGTTTGCTTAGCCTGGAGAAAGCTGAAGTGGGGAGGATGGTGTGGGGGAGATCTAGTTACTGCCTTCAACTGCAGCTGCCTAATAGGAGGATGGATAGTGGACCAGACTCTGCTCAAAACTACACAGCAAAAGGACAAAGGCAACGAACACAAGTTGTGGCAAGAAAAGGCAGTTAGAGAAGCTGTGCAATCTCCATCCTTGGATATAATTAAATCCCAAATGAAAGAGGCCTCTGAGCAAGTTGATCTAATGTTGAAGTCCACACTGCTTTGAACACACGGTTGGGCAGGATGACCTTACAGAGGAACCCTCCAATTTAAATTATTCTATGCTTTTGTTACACTGTATAATTTCTTTTTATTTCTATGGGATTGGTTTTGGGTTTGGTTTTTTTTGCTTGGTTTTGGGGGTTTTTTTTGTTTGGTTGGTTGGTTTGGTTTTTGTTGGTTTTGTTGGAGGTTTTTTTGCTGGATTTTTTGGTTTGTTTTTGTTTGGGGCTTGTTGTTGTTGTTTTGGGCTTTTTGGCTGGTTTGGGCTTTTTTACTCAGAAAGGTATATTTCTTCTGTTGTGCATTTATTAAAAGCCAGTAATAGAGATGATCCATTACTGTAAAATCCAAGTTTAAATTATATATTATACATGATCATTTCCTAAGGTATGGGCAGTGATTCTCACTCAGGCATTGTCCCTCTAAATAAACTAAGCAGCTCATGGTTCACACATGAACTTCCACAGATGTTTTCATTTGTGTCTGAGTTTCAGAATTAGCAGCCTTCCTCTATCAGTAAAAGGGAGATTTGTTCATGGTAAACTTTCAAAACTGCCTGTGTTTTGCCATGCTGTGTCTTACACAAATGCCCCTTTAACAAAATGTCTGTAGAGTAGAACATTTTATAATTATTCTTTGTCCACAGGACAGAGCTAGTATTTATGGCCATTTTCTAAATTACAGGAGAAAAATAGAGTATTTTTGTATGTCTGTCTGCAGAAACATTTTGAGCAGCTATAAAAAAAAATTACTACAGCTTTAAACACCAATGGCCATTTAGCTCAAATTTTGACAGCAATGGCCATTATATTTTGATCCATTAAAATAAGTGCGAGAAGACATTAACCTAAATTGAAATCTGAATTTCAGATCTGCTCTGCCCACTTTGCTTTCCATTGCTCTAGCAGCACTGCTGTGGGATCAGAGTCAGAAGGCCAGGAGGAACCCTCAGAAGCCATTTATTACAATTATTTTCATCTTCTGAAAAGCACAACTCCCTTTTGGGTTATATATCTTCTTGCAACGATTATATGAATGGGGGCCAGAAACTTCAAGGTCAAATGCTATTAGATATAGCCACTGCTAACACTTTAAGACTCTTTGATTTCAAGAGTAGCATGACCCAGAGTTTGAAAATCATTGGTTTACTTCATTCCTTTAAGCATAATTTACTCCTTCTCCATGTTCCAAGGGAGAATCAAATATACTTACATCATTTTTAACAGATGTTTGCTTAGTCCTTTGGAAAACTTCCAATGAATGAGACTCCACAGCCTTCCTTGGCAATGTATTTCAAAGCTTAACCATCCTTATTGTTAAAATTTCTTTCCCAATATCTAGTCTGGTCTTCCTGTCTCTAGACTAAACAATGCTAAGTTGCTTTGATTGTTCTTCCACTGCACTCTCCACAGCCTGTACACACCTCTCTTAATATGTACTACCCAGGAGTAGCCCCAGTGGTTCATCTGAGGTCTTACCAATGCTCAATAAGATTGAAGAGTTCTGCCTTTCTTCTGCAGCCTATTCTCCTGCTTGTGCATCCAAAGATTGCATCTACTCTCTTTAAAATAGCATAATGGGATATATAGCTCTGTGCTGATTTCCTAATATCACCCTCCTTGCTTTATTTTTGTCAAAGATGCATCTTGCCTTTGCCTAACGATTCCTGGATACCAGAACGTCCATTTGGGTCAGGGATATAATTTACTCCTGCTGTGAGCTTCTCACACCAGGAACCAGAGCAGTTCCCAACCTACACCACAATGCAGCTATGTCCACCAGGGCACTGAGCAAGCACAGCCTAGGATGAGCTAATGCTGAACAGGCAGCAAAAACCAAACAGGTTTCTAGGTGCATTAACCCCTATCCTGGTTTCAGCCAGGATAGAGCTAATTTTCTTAGTAGCTGTGTTTTGGATTTAGGATGAGAATAATGTTGGCAACACACTGATGTTTCAGTCATTGCTGAGTAGTGCTCACTCTAAATCAAGGATTTTTCAGCATCCCCTGCTCTGTCAGTGAGGAGAGGCACAAGAGTCTGGGAGTCAGCATGGCCAGGGCAACTGACCTGAACTGGCCAAAGGGATATTCCATACCACAGAACATCATGCTCCATATATAAACTGGGAGGAGTTGGCCAGGAGCCACCAATCACTGCTGGGGAATGAGCTGGGCATCGGTCAGTGGGTGGTGAGCAATTGCATTGTGCATCACTTGTCTCTCTCCTATTATTATTATAATAATATTTTACTTTATTTCAATTATTAAACTGTTCTTATCTCAGCCCACGGCTTTTACCTTTTTTCACATTTTCTTCCCCATCCCACTGGCTGGGGAGGGGGGAAATGAGCAAGCGGCTGCGTGGTACTTTGTTGCTGGCTGGGTTTAAACCACGACAATCTCCAATACATTTCTCTATCTGCAAGGCAAATTAAATGGTAAATCACACAGCTCTGGGTTGGTCATGTTCTTATATCTACAGTAGGCACAAGCATACAAGCTACAGAGTTGCCAAAATAATGATTTTGTGACTTCCCGGGACTACCACTGCAAACCTTAAATTATTTTCTGCATTTCGTTCTCTTGCATTGGCCTTTGTGAAATTAAACACAAAAACCATTTCAAAATTAAACATTCTTTTCCTAGGAAATACTGACATTAACCTTGTTAAGGTAATTTGACCTTAACTTTATGTTTTGCTTTGGATAACTGGTAAGTAGTGGAAGATGCAAGGTCGTACATAGTCTGTGCTGTGCTGGGAGCTTGTTGTTATAATTGAAAATTTCTACCTTTCCTCACCTGTTGTATTCCATTGTGGAATCTTAACATGAGCTTTGGCAAGATGTATATATTCTCCTCCTTTTCCCATCTTTGCTCCCTGCCCTTTTTTTCCTCTCTTCTCAATTCCTTTATTTTTTTTCCCAGAAGGTGGAACAAATAGTATTTTTCCAGCTTGTTGTTCTGAACAACGTAGCCACTTGCTCAGCTAAGGCGGGCAAGCCTTCTCCTGACTTCTGTGGAAAGTGGCTGTAGCTTTGCTTACCACACCTTCCATTTAGAGTAATGAAGCAGTGTAAATATGTAATTACAGACCTATAGAATCAGACCTTCCAATACTTTAAACACCTGCTGGAGCCTTTTCATATTCCTATTGTCTCTTATCACATTAAGAGGTTTAGCTGCAGCTCCCATCAGAAATGGAAACACAGCAATAGCCCTGAGCAAGACTTTAGGATAACTGCAGTCAGACTCTAGAATAATTTTCATACAGCACACACATTCTGAAAGGACCACATGATTAGCTTTTAGTTTCTGAAATAAGGAGCTGCATGGTAAGTAAACATTCTCCTGGGAGGTCGGTGTACTGTGCAGGAGGATGAAGGGCACCTGCACGTTGCAAGAAATGGTGGGAATCCAAACCATGCATTTTATAGGCAAACAAGACCATAATTCTACAATTCCTTCTTGAGTTGTCTAGTACTGTTCCTGCCAGTGAATTTCATAGATGCTAAAGGCAGATGCCCCCCCTCAAAAATATATTCTTTATGAGCTAGTTCACAGGTGCCTACAGAGATATAAGAACTCTAAGATATCCAATAGACATAGCAATAAAGCTATGAATAATAACTGTTAAATGGAGGACCCAAAATCAAAACAGTTATTGTTCTGGAGGAAAGGTTTGGCCTTCCTTCTATTGCAGTCATCAGCTGAGGAGAGCCTGACGGCTTTAATCCTTCCAAGGCTTCAATAAAGAAATCAAAGCACTAAATCTCACACTTACTCCATGACCTTTACTGGAGAGAATGAGCAGTGATCAACAGCAATAGTTTTGCTTCACTTGAACAGGAGTAGTCTGGGAAGCTGCTCTTTCACTTCCAGAGCCCTCAGGAGTCAGATCTTTCCTCCACATTACCCGCTGTCTGTACGAAGCTGCTGGGAGAGCCAGCAAGATAACAAACACAGTCATGCTGGCAGTCTGTGAGCCAACCCACAGCTCCAAGTCTCCTTTCCATCACATGTAAACAGCACCATCCCTCAGCTTTCTCAGTGCTTCTATGAAAACAGCATGTGGAGGCACAGTATCTACCTACAGCTGAACAACCTACACAAGACTGAGTAACAGCGGTAAGAAGCAGCTTTTTTCTCTCTCCTCTCAGGGAGATTTGTCCTTAGATTTTCTGAGGTTTATTTAGTCTCATCTGCGTTCCTTAAGACATCACCCAAATAGCCACTGTATCAAGAAAGCCCAATTGTGTGCATGTCTGTGAAGAAACAAGACAGGAGAGGAGAATATCACCTAAGTATCTGTAGACAGTGCCATGCTTACCTTGGAGATTTATGCAGTTGGAAGCACAAATCACACAGGCACTTCCCTGCACTACTCACCTTCCTTTGCAACAGTCTGCTAGAGACAGAGAGGGAGGTCCCTGTTCAGAAAAACCACTTTTCTTGGGATTATTTTTGACAATGTAGAACGACCCTTTTCCCTTGTCCAAGCCTTCCTGCAACACCTACTTCTCACCAACACAGTTAAACACCAACTAGTGATATCACATCTTTCAGAGCAGCGAAGATTACACTTACAAGAGAAATAACTGACTGTACTTTCATTAGTTTCAGAACAAAATTCAGTACTTCTTCTTCTGTTGAGGTTTCCCTTGACAAATTTCTACCCACCCACAAGCACAAACAAATGAGCAAATAACAACAAAACCCTGTGACTCCTTTCTCCCAAGTGGAGAGGAATTGACCAAGACCATTAGTTTTTAAATATTTTTGATATATATACAGATGTGACAGTTAGATAGGCTATACAAACACTTCAATGGCTAGTCTCCAAATTACACAGCCACAGATGAGAGTATAAAAACCATTAAGTAGTATGTGTGAGTCCCACTGCAGTAGACCCAGAGGAAAGATAGGTCCTTTCATCCTAGTGAAATCAGTTTACAGTAACTAGGTCAGAATAGTGGCTAGAAAGGGATTACTTTTAGAAACCTTATGAAAAACAAAGTTGTAAGCAGAGTCAGTGGGTTGAGATTTATGCCCCCCTCATGGTAGGGATAAGCAGAGCCTCCGTAGTGCCCTTCATCAGAGTGTGTAAGCTAGAAGAAGTGGACCCGAGGAGATTTGCTGTTCTTAAAATACTCAGGGAATGTGCAATTCCATAGGATCAGGCTACAGTCACTTTCAGACTCAACCATGCTGCAGATGAACCACCAGCTACTGAAGCTTCCAAATAATGACTCAACTCATTAAAAGAAACTCAGTAACTGTCAAAACGTCTAAGAGCTCAAATAGCTGAAGACATCCCTCTCTTCCTTGTGGCTTTCCAAGTGCTTGAAGCTGGTTCATGGCAAATGAGGGTTTGCTTCCATAAACACAGCTTAAACCAGGAGGTAGAGAAGACTGTAGAGGTAGAAGTCAGTCTATACAATTTTGGCTTTCCCTGGTGAGAACCAATCTGATTTTGGAATGTCTCTGTGGGAAAGTGTTTTATTTATGACTGATCCATGGTTATTATATAAAGCCTTCTGCTTTTCCAAATGGCTCTTGTGAGAGGATTTTAATAATAGCGACCCCAAGAGGGATAGGTTACAGTGCTATTAATACATTAGAACATGAATATCATTCATGTAGCAATGGATACTGTGGACTTCTTTCTCTGTTAAGTGCCAGCTGGGTAGCAACTTTAGGAGACCAGAAAAGGAACACAACACTAATTCACAACACAAACTTCCGAAACCCCCCTGACTAATTTTCTCAGCTGGTTTTATCTCTTACAGATATAACTATTTACAGATTAAAGTAATTTTACATAAATATTTGATGCTAGACTTCATTATGAATCTGGGTTTAGTAACAGAGACTAAGACAGAACATTTCACAGACAGCATTTTCCAATACAAAATCATTTAAGCATCTGCTGGCTGCAAGAATAAATGTCTCAACCAACTTGTCAGAGCCTGTCAGGCCTATAATTATGTTCTACAGCATTAAAAGAGACTACTTTTGATTGTGTGGGTATGAATTGCAAAAATAACAATACCAAATTACGAAGACTACAAGCAGAACAGTCTCAGTGGGAATGTGCACGCTGTTTACTGACCAAGGGCTCCTTATCTGTTGCCCACTCTGATGTGTGCACAGGCCCTGGCAACTGTCACATCTCCTGCATCTTCCTACTGCAAAAGATTTTCTTTGCAAAGCTGACATACAGGGACTTCATTATCTCAGCATACCAGTGACAGCCTGCAGCCTTCCCACCTGGCACTGCTGTATCATCAGGTCTTAGGAGCTGAAAAAAAAGTCGTATTAGGTCAGCTGCTTAATGGAAGCCCTTCAAAGAACATAGTTAGCATTGGCAATGTAGGATGTGACAATATTTTCTGGATGTGGCAGCACAGCCACACTCAGTTGATTATAAGGTGCCTTTTGAAATCCTCACTGGAGTTTCAGCCTTACTTCCCATCCCAAGCTCTTTGGTAACATGTCTTTGTGCTGTCGTGGAGTGTTCATATCCATCCACACCCCAGACAGCTGGCTGCACTGAAATAGCACACAAGTATCTTCCTCATATCCTATTCCTTAGAAAGGATAGGGTTACAAGTTTCAGTATTTACTGACTTCAAAGAACAAGGGCGAATATGCTTTTAAATAATGCTATTTTTAAACTGAAATAACTCATTTTCAGCTCGCTTGTCCAAAACACCTTTTGATTCCCAAACTTTTTGATTATACCTACACACAACTTTCATTGCTCACTTGCAGGAGGCAAAGAGAAGTTACTGAAAGGATTAGTAGTTTTATTGCTTGTAATCAGCATGACAGTGATGTTACAGATATTACCTGTACATGATACAGTATATGCTAATTATGTGGATAACAAAGCTACTTAGGAAAGAAACAACTTTATATTGCAACTAATTAAAACTAATTCAACTTTAAATACCTAATCTTCTAACCATTAAAAAAGCCGTCAATTTCCTAAGTTAAAATCTTAAATTTGTTCCCAATCTCCAGAAAGAACCATCACTTTTAGTCAAAAATTAATTTCAAGCTACGCTATTAGAATGTCTATTAGCTTGTGTACTATTTAAGCCCTTTAGAAAAATTAACTTGAACTTGGGAAAAAAACACCACCAAACCCAAAACATTACCATCAGGTGACATAGGACAATTCTATGATGCATTTTTTAAAAATATGTGTGACAGTGTGCTAGGCAGCAGACAGTGTTGAGTTTTGCTAAAGCCCCCACAATACTGTGAGATAAGCAAAGAAAACCCTCAGGAAGTCACACCAAGGAAAAACCCTCCCTCTTTTATCTCAGTCTTCAGACTGTCACTAACCTGGAACACAGTTCCTCTTGCACAGAATTCAGTGGGGAAAAAACCCCACAAACTAACTTTGCTCAAAGTGGAACTAGGGTACTAACATTCAAGACCTGAGAGTCATCATTTTCTTTCAAGAGACTATTATCATTCAAGACCAGGTATGTATGGTCTTGTTTTGTTATGATTCTGCCTGTACTTCAGCAAGTTCTCTGCTTTGTTATAAACCAGAGGTCTTATAAAGAGAGAGAAAGAGTTGAAGGTAAAATAATGTTTAAGTCAGAACTATAATCTCCATCCTGTAACAAGAGAAAAACCTATACAAGTAGCTGCACAAAATGCAGTGGAAGAAAAATGTTTTATTTTCTTGAGAATTCTTCTGTTATTCTTTGCTGTGTTGGCTGGATTTTAGTCTTGGCACATAACTGAAATACTGTTCATGGCTACATTACTCACAATTTCATTTTTGTTGTTTCATCACCCAGAAAAAAAACCCTTTATAGCTTCATATCTCCCCGCAGCCAAATAATACCCCTTAACTGTTTCTAAAAAGTTCAAATAACTAAAAAAGCCAAACCAGTCTGTTTTAAGAAACTACAGTATATAAACTACTAAATAAGTCTATGATCAGCTTAAGGAAAACAATGCTTAAATGAGGAAGAAAGCTTTTGTCCTTGGAGCAGCAGATGAAGAGGATAATTTCCTGAAGTGGTCCAATTGTTGGAGCAATTCATACAGCTGTGAACTGAGTCACTAGACAAAGGTCATTTGCATGGAAGCAGCCCTGCTTTTCCAAACACAAGCCTGACTCGGCTCAGAAATGGACAGAAGCAACCTGCAGGAATCTGTCAATACTTGTGGTGTTTCACTTAACAGAAATACGAACTCATACTTGACTTTGTTACAATCGTCCAACCACCCATTTTCTACACAAGTTATGTGGAGAAGGCAATGACCACCATGTGCCTGTCATTTGCAATGCAGTGCAGGGTCCCCCAGCCACATAAAGGCAGGTCTAAGGACTCTTCCTTTACTCCTAGTCACCCCTGCTCCATCCTCAGTTTCTCCCCATGGCACCTAATCCCCCCTTTCCAAGCCTTTTCCCACCTCTGTCAAGCACAATGAATTGCCAAACATATCCCTTCCCACAACATTGCAGAGCTCTGCCACTTCTAGGGACACCAGGAATGCTGGCTGACACTATGAGATGCCATTTCCCCTAGTGGAATCTGCCCTCTCTTTCAAGCTGCAGCAGACATGGCAACAGCACCAGCACACAACACAGGCAGGCTGAGAGGCGCTGAAGTGCTCAGATAACATATTCTGCTCAAATGGCTATTCCCTGTCTCCTTTGAGTAAAATTTAATAAGTTGGATGGAAGTGTTTTCAACCAGCAATCAGGCCTGCTGGCATAGGTGATCATAGCTATTTTATTCCAGGAGAAACTAGTCTTCCATTTTGTCACAAAGGATTATGTGAAATGCATCACAAGATTCCCAGCATTTTGGTAGAGAAGAGAGAGGATTCATCTGTATTACAGGTCTGTATCTGAACTAGTCACAGAGATCTTTTACTATTTTTTTAAGTTGGTGGCAAATAAGAAACAGTTCTAGGCTAAGATTCAGCCAACTCTGAGACATCTACGTTGAAGCAGATGAATCTCATTTTAGACACAGACTGCTGAATCCTACACAAAATAAGTTGACCAAGGCAGCACAAACAGATACATTGGATCAGAGAGGCATCCCTGCTTAACTCTGATCTCTGTTTAGATAATGTTGCTAAAAGATTGAGATTTCACAAATCATTTAATAAAACCTGAAGTGGATCAGTGGAACAGTTGAATTTTCCCATCTTAGCTTATTGGATGACTATTCTGTTTAAGACTAATTTTCTAGAATACCAGGAACAGTACCTTTTAAATACCTTTTAAAGGTATTACCTTGGGATCTGTTTGTTTTAAACTGGTCTCTTGTTATATTAGAGTTAGGTCAACTGAGTTGTGAACTGGCATCAAAAGACAGTTTGGATTTTCAAGAAAAGTTGCATTTTAATTAAAGCTCATAAAATGGCATGAAGACCACAGGAGAAGATCCCAATTTTCCAACCATGCTGCAGTCAAACTGACAGCATATAAAGAGATGCAGTTGAAACTGAGAATGCAATGTGTATTTCTCATTTTACTGCATGTGCAGCTGTGTCTCAATGGTATTTTGCTACTAAAATTAGGAAGGTAGACACTGTACTAGTAAAAAAAAAAAAAAACAAAACACCACACCATCTGGGCAGAACTCTTATTCCTCAAAAAAAAAAAGTGGTGGCCATTAAAGCAGAGATTGGTGACCTTAACTGAAATATTTGACAACATAGTCAATAAAATATATTCAGGAAAATGTATGACTCCAGCGTGGAAGTAACATAAAGTCACATAAAGTGACAGTCACAGAGATTAGGAGAAAATGTGATGCAATTGCTATTGGGGAGATGGGGGGGAGGGCAGGAACCAAAAGGAAAAATTAAGCAACAGCGGTTTGGTTTGAGAGCTGTGAGAGATGACGTAGATAGAGCTGATTGAACAGATGCAATTATGAAATGTTCTTTTCTGATTAAAGAGATCACGGGGTATAAGTCACTCACATGGGCACACACTGATACTGTCCTGAGGATGCTGTCACAGCATTACTATCAGCACTTGTTATGTGCTACTATCTGCTTACTACTAGTTGGGCAACTCATGTTCCCTTCTGTTTTGGTAGGATTGGTAGGAATATATATAAAATATTACTGACATCCTGAAGTCCTGATTGGTATGAAATATGGGGTTTTGTAATGCTGCAGAACAGACTGAGTACACCAAGGCTGGAATAGTGTAAACAAAGCCTAGAACTAGTCAAAAATGGGAAGTTCAGTACGTCACTTGATATTTCAGCACTGGTTTTTTTTTATCAAAGTGTGTGCCAAAACTCAGTCAAAAAGCCAAAACATCATGCATATTTTGTAGAACATGAAGTACCAGAAAATTTAAAATGCCAATATTTTTTGTTTAGTCATTAATGTCAAGTTGAAACTCAAAGCTATAGTAGGAATAAAAGGCATTTGTTTTGCATGGAATATATGAGTCTCATAATACATTGCAATTTTCAAAAAAAGAGAGTATCACAACAGAGAAAGCCCCAAGAAATGGAAGAGAAGCTTTTAGGAAGCCAGGAAGAGAATAGGGACGTGCACCATCTGAATAGGAACACTCAGAAGGAATCACAGCAATTGAGGTGAACAAAGGTTAACATCAAATTAATCTGAAATTTTTTGGTTGGGTAGCTTGTACCTATAAAGTGAAATGCCATTTTGAATTCCAAAAAGAAATTGTTGCTTCCTCCTTCCCTGCTCGACGAGTCGCCCAACAGCTCACCTCACAGAGGAGAGGCAGCCTTATCCCAAACCACAGCTGCTGCCAGCTCCAGGCACAGCATCTTCCCCAAGAAGTGGCTGCTGTCTGGAGCACCTCCTTTACCCAGGGTGTGACTCTCAATCTGCTGTTGCCAAAGCTGTCATCTATCTCCAGGCACCAGCAAAATGGGTTCGGAATTTGCTTCATCTGATGCATATTATGAGTCATACAGCAGCCTATGTTTCCTCATGTAGACTTTCAGAAGCAGGCTGATGTTTGTTATTTAGCACAAAGTCTTGTTTTTTGTCAACATTTGTTTTTACTAGATGCTATTTTATCCTGCACCTTAAGATTTTTAATATTTTTTTTTCCCCTGAAGATTTGCTGTGCTTCTTTCCAGTGGAAAACCTGTATTTTACCTCCTGTGTGCAACACTCTGCTTGTTGGGATTGTGCAGGTCCATAGCCAGGTTCATTCGTCTCTAATGTGAGCCCTCTCTCTCTCTCTCTGATAAAGTAGAATTAGCTTTAGTGCTTTTTGCTGGTTGTGATCCCATTAAGTAATCTCAGATCATATCAGCCCACAGGCTGAACATGTGTTGATTTCATAATAGAAATGAAGCACCTTGCCAGTTCTGCTTCTCTCATGCAGCTCTCCATCCCCAGCGTGTAACAGTCAAAATTATTGTGGCAACAAGGAAAGAATAAGGTTCTTTTTAAGACCTGCAACAGTAGATCATCAGTGATTTCCCTCCCTCTTGCAGGTAAAGGAACAAAGTCACTCAGTCGTGTTTGCTCTTGTAGCAGTTGATTGACCTCGCTTAGTATTAATGTCAACAATTAATTGCAGGCTTACAGGCAGGGGGGGAGGGGAGGGGGGAGACACTAATTAAATCCTGCATGTTTCCCATAGTGATTACATTGGAAATCACCTTCAGGTTGGGTATATCCAGCCCCAAGTACAGTCAGGGTATGGGAATGCTTGGGAGCAATACAGTCCCACTGGCCACCACTGGTAACATCTGGCAGACACTATGAACCTACCCAAGGTCATTTGCTGTTCGGTAAAGCAACTTCCCTTAGGAAAGAGGAATTAAGTTTTGGGTTGTTCCACTCTTTGTAATACCTACAGAATCAGTTCAGGAAACACATAGATGGCAAAGAACAGGATTTATGCATGAGTTGCAGCCACTTTCAGAGCAGCTGGGCACAGGGAGCAGCAGCATCCCTCCCTGTCATGGGTGCAGAGGAATGGGAACAGGGATTAATATTCAGAAGATATTTGCTTATTTGCAATGCTGGTCTTTAACTCTGTTTCTTGAAAGGAAAAGTATTTAAAATTATTTCACTTGGCAAGGCTGGAAAGATTTTGTTGCTTTGTCTTAAATCTCTCTAACGTTTCCTCCTCCCTATTATTTATTCTGTGTGTGCTTGGAAACACTTATGTCAGCCTGGCTCTTAATTTTGCACAGAAGAAGCAGAACATGAGTCAAGTAGTACAGAATGTGAGATCTCCTCTCCTTTTCCTTACTAGAGACAGCAGCAACTCTTAGGTAGCGGTCCAGATCAGTGGAATTTAGTGGTCAAACAGCAGGTATGGGTGTCAGAGCATTCATTTTATCCTTCCTTGGGGTTGTCACCAAAGAGTTGCTGAGAATTTTCTCCATAAACCAGAGGAAGATGTGTCAATATATTATTATTTCTATGTAGCACTTTAAAGAGAATAAAGTATAGCAGAAGATATTTCTCTAACCTAAGTAGACCAGGCTAATCCTACTACACACTGCAGGGTTTCAGACACAAAATGCCACTAAAGCACAGAGTGAAACCTGTTGTCCCAACACCATACCTCTTCAGATCAACTCCCCTGGTCCTCTTGGAGTCTTGGCTTTCAATGTTATGCATAATCGCACTGCAGTTATACCTAAAATTACTAGAAGCTAAGTAGCAGCAAACTGAATAAAACACAATATCTCTTTTTAAGTGTTCAGTAGTTTTCAATGGTCAGGGGAAAAATGTTCACAGACTATTCAAAGGAAGGCCACACCAGTGCAGAGTAGAGAGGGACAATCACCTCCCCTGACAGGCTGTTTTTTGGAAGCCATAACTTGGCCCACATAGGGGGCCTGAGCTACACTTGTACAGCGTCAAGTGCAGCCTCAACATCTTATAACAACAGAAAGACAGTGTGGTTATCTTATGGTACCAGAATGCTCAGCCTTACACCTGAGACCAGAGTTCCTCAACAGGTTTTAATCAGATTCTGTTTTTTCCTCTACTGGCAGAGAAACTCAGGAACATAAGGTTGGGCTCAAGTGCAACCTCTGCCTCTCTGGGCAGTTGGCTAAAAGTCAGCTTTGCTCTGTGTAGCCAAGTCTGAACTCCAGCACAGCTACCAAGAGCAAACCAGATACATATCCTTGGTTAAACACACCACGGAGTTAACTGTGATCAAGTTGCTGTGTTGCAAATCACATCATCACAGCCACAGCCTTGCAGTGTAGCAGACATGACCAAAAAAGAGGACCACATGTATTTATCAAGACACAGAGCTTATTTAAATACACACACACATCAAATAGTACTGGTCTCTTCTTGTCCCAGTCCTAACTTCCCTGCAATATTATTAATATACATTGTATGCTTGTGAATCCGTGCTAGAACTTCACGCAGCAATTACAGAAATATCTCTGAACTGCTCCCATGGACTGTTTTTGAATGTGAAAGACAGAAACAAAATGGGTGAAGATTTGATTTTTCACATTTGGGAATATTTACCGAATAGTTTATATATTCTGAATGAACCTTATGTAAGACATAACATGTTCAAACCACCAAAAATAGGTCTAAAAAACTTAAGTGAGCAAATTCACAATATTTCTTGGAGTTTTATTGTTTAACCATTAAAGACTTTATGCATCTTGCTACTTCTTGTAGCTTTTATTTTTCTTCTCCTAGCAGTCCAAAAAACACCAATCTCTAAGGATTTAAGCAGAATTGTAAGGTAGTGTCACCCAAATCCAACGGAATTATTTCCATTTACTTTTTAAAATTAAAACAAACAAAACCCACTACCACAAATCAGAAAATCCTACCAAAATATACCACAATTAAGCTAAATAAGCTTCCCAAGGAGACATTTTGCACTTGGAGGAAGAGATATATATAATCTTCTACTTATTGTCTTATTACTGTATTTCTTGAGCAAATTAAGAAAGAGTAACAGACCTAAGAAAGTAAAAAAATTACTGCAATCTCCAAACAGCTTTAAGAATCAGCCTCACCCAGAGCTCATCAAAGCAGACTACTCTCAAAGTGACAAATGCATTAGTAGACCACACTCCCCATCTTCTCAGTTTCTATTTCTAGCCCCACTAGCAATGCTGGGAAGAGGAGGATTTATAGATATTCTCAGAAGATCTTGCATACTTTCAGATAAGTACTGTTCATACAGAATTGATCTTCAGTGTACCCAAAAGTGAAAGAACCATAATATAAGGGATTTATGTTCCCCTAGAAAACAGTAATTGTATTGGTTACAAATTGGTGTGATGTAATGCCTAGACAGAAGAGTTATCAGCAGTTTTTGAAAGAGAAGAAAGAAATTTTTCTAATTTCTTATGGTAGTAGTAACACTTGCAGCAGAGTAAACATCAGGTTTTGCTTCAAAAGTTTTTAAATAATAAAATAATAATAAGACATACTTCCAGATATCACGGCCTTGTTCCTTGAAATACATCACCTAAACTAAAGTAAAGGGGTTTACCTGTAGGTACAAGAGGTTCAAGACAGACTGAGCTGCACATCAGTAGGTAGGAAGTGAACAATCTCAATAACATCATCTCCAAAAATACCTGATATACCGCAAAGCCAGTGGTCCTGGTCATGGGTTAACCCTGTGAGGAGCTAACCCATATACTATCCAGCTACCAAAAGAAATAGGAAGAGGAAACAAAACACTTGGATCTCGGCAGAAAGCAATTTCCAGACCAGTGTCCACAGACTTTCCATGAGAATCCTTGGAACACGTGCCCTTCCTATGGGTAAAGAGGTTTTAAGAAGGTTAAGAAAGTTCAAGGTGTATGAATACCTTAACGTATTAAAATAATCTTCCTCCAACATTATACTTCAATTTTCTTCATAAATTTCTTCAATTTAGAATCACATTACAAACACTGGGAATAGAAGGGTGGTAAATTTGGGAAATGGAGCAACAACAGCTCCTCTGTGCTGAGTCTGGGCAGAGGGGAACTTTGAGGTTCCCTGCTAAAAGAGGTCCAGGCATGGGAACCTTCCCAGCAAGGGCCTGCACTGAGAAGAGAGGTCCTGACACACAAAACCACCACGAGGAACAAGTGCTGCGAAGCGTTTTATGGCTGGGAGTGAACACATCACGCAGCTGTAACTTCTCATAAAATGAAACAGGGAAATTTTCTTTCCTGAATTAGAATGTGATTGGCATATATATGTGTGCACACAGCTCCTATCCCTGTGAACAGCTCGGAGGCATTGCTGACAGAAGGAAATTCATTCAGATCTGCAGTAACTCAGGAGGTCCAAAGGGAAGAGCACTGACTTGAACCTAAGAAAGCTGTCACTAACACAACTGTAGCCAATGCACTGAGAGGTGAACAGTGTAATATTTTATTTTGTTACCCCCAGTGAAAAATTTGGAATCAAGTTCTTATGCATTTTCTTATTCAGCTGAAGAGGACTGATTGCCTGCCTTCATTTCTCACAATGCAGTATCCCAGCATGGCTCTGCTTTGCCTGCCTTCATGACATACCTTAAGTGTTCATGACAATTTCTAAATGTTTTGGGGCATTCATTTGACATGTGCTGATATTAATCTGGGGACAATTTGTAAAACAAAGGATCCTTTCTGCTTGTATTTAAAATATTTACAAAAAGTAATTATTTTAGTCCATTAAGGATGTCCACTTGGACAATTTATTCCGTTCAGCCATAGCCATGGAACAGGGGAATTCCCTCAAACAGAGAGCTGAGCAGAACAGGAGTTAGGAATGCTTTACTATACATGCCCAGAAAGATCTTAAAATCAAAAATGAAAAATGCAAATATTTTGGATTACACTAACTTTACACTATTATTTATTCTATATACTTTTTTCAAATGCAATTTTGGACTTGACCCAAATTGTCCCTTAAGTAGTCCTGTAAACAGGTTCCTATGTAGTTTCCATTATCACCCTTTGTTAAGTGTTTCCTTGCACAATATGAGTGCAATTTCTGTCAGGGAAACAGGTTTGTACATTCAAGTTGATGGGGCTCCTGAGGAAGAACAATAACTACTATATCACCTGGATTAAATCCCTGGTTCTAAAAGGACTACCTTCAGAATAGGTCCTGAAGCTGGAAGGCAGCAAAATGTCTTGTCCTTGTTGCCTGGGCTGCAGATTGTCTGACCCAATTTCTTCATTCCCATTAATGTTCTTCAAATCCTCCTTGACAGCTGGATGAGCCCTTTCACTTGCCACTCATGCAAACTATAATCTTATGGTATCCCTGTAAGCTCTCTCAGGCTTCTACCTTTTTCACTGTCCAAAGATATATAAAAACATACACAGAATCCACATGGATAACACACAGCTTGCCAAATTTAGACATGCTTGAAGGTTAAATACTTCAGGTATAGATATATAATGCTGTTTGTCTGAGTCATGAAACCCAAGTCTGTAGGACATTTCCTACTGAACATGGGCAAAATCATGACAGATCAAACTTATGGTCTCAATGATAACATGCAACAGCTCAACTGGGATGGTTGTGCTCAGGTTTAGATTAAGCCTAATTCTCAAGTCACAGCTCAGCAAGACTTTTGCACACTTGAAGTCAGAAGGCCAAATTCATACCTTCCCTTGCAAGTAATCATAAAAGCCAAAATCGTATGTTGTACCCAAAGGACCTCCTGAAATTTGAGGGCAATTTATTCTTAGGAGGAAAAAATATAAAAAACCCCAAACAAACAAACAAACAAAAAAAAAAAAAAAAAAAAAAAAAAAAAAAAAAAAAAAAAAAAAGGGAAAGAGGAAAAAACCCACGATAAGGGCTCCTACAGAGCTGTGAGGTCAGATTTCTCTCATACCCAGAAGGTGCACTGAAGTAGCACATTACATCAGTGCTCCTCCTTAGCCAAACCCCAGCTCCTCAGGGTTTGCTCTGCACACCACCTTCCTGCCCTGGCAGGGGAGAGGCAGCAAAGCCTGGAATCCGAGTCTGCCGTCTGGGCAGTCTTTATGCTCTTGAAATAGGTGATATCATAATAACAAAATACTGCTACGAATGTGTAACCTAATAACAGTGCCTGTTTCCGTCAAAAGCTTTATATTTGTCAGGTTTAGCTCGTGTGAAAGATTACTGTATCTCTTTTATAACACAGCCGAGGTGGCTGATAAAGCAAACAACCTTTAAACAGGGCTCGTAAATGCTCCCTGTCAATAGCGCAGCTCTCAGTGCTGACAGCTCTGGGGGTAATTTCTCCTCCTTGCCTTCCTCCTCCTTTGTGTTTAATTGACATTAAGAATTTAGACATGTCAACCCAGGGGAAACAAGCAAGTTCAGAAAATTTGGAAATACAATCAAATTTCAAGTTGGCTACATTACATTATCAACATTTTTTCTCCCAGCAAGTAACATGTCTCTTTCCATTCCCATTCCTTTCCTAGTTGTGAGATCACTGTCATTCACAAGTCAATCCTGGGAAGCATTGGCACAGATTTTTGGGCACCCTACTCAAAGTATTAAATAATTGGGCTCTTTCCTCAAAGTTCAGAGTGGCCCAGTTGCATGGACCTGGTTTATACACCTCAAAAGTCTTCCAAAACCAAAAGAATCTGGCTTTTCCATTCCCAGCTTTGCTGCAGCAAACACACTGGGCTCCCTGACTACTTAGCGGTGCAGGTTTGTGGCTTTCTAGCTTTCTTAAATACCTGTCCTCAGAATGGTTTATTAATCTTCTTTAAGCTATGTGGCAGAACAATGATTAAAACCCATAATAATTGTTTCTTCTCTTTGTGCCTCCCGCTCTTTCCACTTTCTTTACTTCCCATACACATAAGACCACCATGCCAGTCATGAAAGATAAAGATAATTGAATATTATATTTCCATACTGAAGCATCCACACTTTGAGGAAACATTTCTACTAACTAAAAAGCAAGTAGCTATTTCACTAGGGAAATAAGGATTACTTGGTGAAAAGCGTCCCTAGGTGTACAAGTTACTGGAATAAAGGATCTTATCACCACCTGGCATAGAAAGTGTTGACAATGACAAAGCAAATAAATGCATAAGTCTTCAATTTGTCAAAAGTATACTTTTAAGCACATCTTTACTTCTACATATCAAGCACCTGAGACTGACATCAGTACTCCCAGCCTCTTAACATTAGAGCTATTTCTTCATCTATCTGCCAAGAAACTATTGCAGTTTTCCGGATGCTTCCCATACAGACAAGTGTCAGTTTTATCACCAATGAATAAATCAGGTGAGACAAATGGAGTAGCTCAACACAATCTACTCTTCCTGACAAAAAAAAATGGTTTTGACCATTCATTTGTACTTGTGATGCCTTCATTGTCACCGGGACAGCACGTTTGTGGATGTGCTGCAGGTTGTTAAACTGCTATTAGCACCTGAGACACACAAGTCCAATTAGCAGATTATTCACGCCAAGGTTTCTTTCCCCTAACCCAGACAATGCTCCGTTATCTCACCAGGATTATCTCCGCGTTAAATTACAGAAGTTGCCCTCTGCAACATCTCCTGCTCACTGCTGAGGGCTTTTGACACTTAGTGTTTCTTAAGCCTGCACTGGGTAGAGTTTCACTTCGTGACCCTTCATGTTTATGTATCTTACTAAAAGATTATTTCCATTACTATCTCAATTATCTGTTAAAAACAGAAATCAAAGACAACACTCCTGCTAGCAACCAGTAATTTTGGGAGCTCATTTGGGCTGTGTTGCAGGGGTATCCAAAGCTGTTTCCAAGATCTCTGCTTTACAGCACTGGGCAGGGTGCACTGAAGGAGGCGTCTGCCACAGGAGCCACAGCTCCTGCTTCACAGAACTGGGAATAATTCTCTGCCTATGTTCATTACTATAAAAGGAAGGGAGCCACAGAGATTTTTAGCAGAGCTAAATCACTTTTTAACTAGCCAATGTACTGTTTCTTATTACTACAAAATTCTGAATCAATGAAGCTGAAATTTTTCAGAGGGAAGAGAGCCGGTTCCAAACGGACAGTTTTTTAGGACCTGGATGCAATCTCCAGATCCCTGTATTTCTTTGGGAAGCCATTAAATAACATTGTAATAGATGAAAGAGAAAGATCTCCAGGATGCAATTTAATTTGATTCGGCCATGGAAGTTAAGGGGGTTCTCTCTTTGCCACCAACACTTACAAGTTCAAGCAACCTGTATTAAAGTCAATGTAGAATTTCACACAGATTAATATCCCATCCCAAATGGCTCACCAGTTTTTCAGCAGCTGTGAGGGCCCCTATGCAGAATGTACACATTATAGAGACATAACAGACCTCCATAGTTTTCCAAAAACTATATCTAAATATGTCTGCTCAGCCCCTTGCAAAGGAGAAAACATTATCAGTTATAACTAGTATTAAAAGTGATAATGTTTTGATCTCAGATGGGTTCTGGTTACACATTATCAAATATTTAAAACAAAAGTCTGTAGGCTCTTGCATAAAAGTGATGCAAGGAAGAAAAGATGTCAGTCTTTTCTGTTAAGTTTGTGTATAAACATAGATTTGGGTGAGGTATTATTTAATATACTAAAAAGATGCATCTGAGCATCTGTAGATATTAAAATAGGATTAAAAGAGAAAAACAGAAATTCTGGCTCAATTAAATTCAGTGTCATTAATTTCAGGGGCTGGGGTCATGTTACATCTGGGATCAATGGAGACAAAAAAAACTCTAAATGCTCAGGAAAAAAGAGGAGAGGGGCAAAAAAAGAAAAAAAGAGACCTACCATTTAGGGTGGGACCTCACAGACAAAATTTAAATACATGTAAGTAGAGAGACACTAAACAAACTGCAGTAGCTGGCATATCATAGACATAATTCATGGGATGTGTTACCAAGGAGATGATGTTAATAGGGAAGAAACAAGAGAGTAGGAGTGGAAATAAATAACTATTCTTTATGCCTGTCGAGTCACTTGTGTTCATGTATATGGAAGGATAAATAATCTATTTAAAAACAGAAGTGAAAAGCATAGCTCTAATTTAAATATAGTTACTGCAGAGCTCAAGCTTTAGCTCAGCGTAAGGGTTTGTCAAAGAAATCAGCTCAGGCAGGAGGGTTTTGTTTTGTTGTTTTGAGGTTTTTTTTCACCCCAAATACCTTTTATTCATGAGAAGATAAGTACTAATGGTTTAACAGAAAGCAATTTTCAGCAAAAATAATGGATGCCTCAAGCTCCAAGTACTTCCTCCCCTCCCCACAGAGTGACAGCTGTAGTATTACCGTGCTCAGAGTGAGGATTTTCCAAACAATCAGCAGCTTTAGGTATACTCCCAGCATAAGAAAGCCCTCATGCTGCAGCAATGAAACCCTAATATTTTTCAGTGCTCGCAACTAATTATTAAATTACTGTATTTATTGAAAGACAGACGAAACAAAATGCCCTGTTGAAAGCTGACTGTTTGGAGATCTTTCAGCTTCAAATGAATACACTGATTTTTTTTTGTACCAAAATTAACAGGAACTATTTAAAGAGAATTTCTCATCCAATAGGTGGTGCTAGCAAGTTCTCCGGTTATCTAAATAGCTGATATACATATTTCTCAAAAAAAAAAAAAAAAGGCAAAAAAATTCAAAATAAAACCCACTAAGCAGAACCAGCCCCAATATGCCATCAATAGCAGGCTTCTAAACTACACTTATATTTTACTGTTTTAGAATTGTTGCTTTCCTTTGAAATGGTCGAGTTTCTTTGATTTAAACATTTCTCCGATGTTTTCACCAAAAATGCATCTGACAACATTCAGCTTGTGTGTGGCTGCAACCAGTGACCGACTATTCTACTTTCAAGTTTCTGCTGCTATTTCATAAGCCTATCATTCCTTAAAACGAAGGGCAACTTAATACTCTTATAAAATTTCATCTCTAGCATGCTAAAATGATATTGTATTCTCTCTTTCAAAGCACTGGATTTTTTTTCTTAATCTTCCAGTTGTGGCATATTATTGACACAAGAGCTGGATCCTCAAGGAATGCACGAAACACAAAAGCTGGTATCCAAATCACTTATTGTTAGATGTCTTCACATTATATTCAATCTTTCCTCCAAGAAATGAAAGGTACACATTTATTCAGAAAACAGGCCAAGACTAAGGTACATCTTCATGTAAACTGTGTGCCACAAGTGGAAAAACTAACTCTGGTTTGCATGAAATAAGAGGAGTAAAAGAATTAGAGGTAATACAAGACAGAGACGGAACTAGTTTGTGGAAAAATACTCTGCAAATGGTTGGATTAAAACAAACAACCACCCCTAAACCACAACACCTTGAGGGTTGAAAGAATAATAATAAGAAAAAAATGACAATGTCATAATACTTGTGTTCAGAATAGAACATTTCAGCTTGCCATTAAATTTCAAAAAAGCATTTAATCTAAAAAAAAATTAAGCCTACAATGCATATGCACTATTCTAGAATTAAAAAAAAAAAAATTTAGAGGAAGTCAAAAAAGTGGGTTTTTTTCACCTATCCAAAAAAGTGTATTTTTTCTTTTTCACCTAGTCATTATTAACCATACATAAAGCAACATTCTTCACCTTTTTGCTTGTTTTCATCACTTTTTTCAACGTCAGTTTGACACCAAGTACAACTTAACAGAAGTCAGTGAAGATATTTCTCTGTGTGACTAAAATATAGCCTTCAATCTCTAAATTAATACACTACATTGTCATTTCCCAGATTTTCATTATAAAACGTGGAAAATTCCTGAATTTTTTTAGGTACTAAGTAAATGAATAACACAAAAGCAAGCACAGTGCATCACACAAAGTACTTTGATAATTTATTTTACAAATGTCATTTATAGTGTTAGTTATTTATGGTAATATTTCTTACGGTAATAGTAAGTGTCCTTGGGCATATTTTTATTATTTAAGACTTCTTTGCTTTTAAAAGAACCTCACTGCAGCACTCTGCTATTAAATTTTTGCTTAAAGTAGCAAAGAAATCATAATTTTTCTGGGGGCAAATTAACAAAAATTGTATTACTAAGGTCTCTTGCATTTTTAAAGAGCACTCTGGCTTCCTACAGTGTTTTAGGTTCAACTGTTTCTGAGCATCCTTGAATCATTGGCGTCACAACACATCCCAAGAAACAGGGAAGAGGTAAAGAAAAAAAAAAGACAAAATCAGTATTTCACTCCTTGCTGAAGCCCCCCCCCCAGGAACTCAGGGAGAAAGAGTACGTGTCACAACATGGGAAGCTTATTTCATCCAGCCAAAAGAGCGATTCAGAAGAGAGGAACCCATTTCCTGAAGACAGAGTGGTTGACAACCCAAATCTTACAGAAGAAGCCCAATTCATGACCATAAACAGGTTGAACGCTGTAGCTTTCAAGCTACTGTTCATGAGGCTTAACGCCAATATCCTGCTCACTTAGCTCCTCATCCTTGGGCTCTTCCCACTCGCCTCATCAGGGACCAGCTCTGCTGAAAACCAGTCATGGCTCTCCTACAGGTTTAGCCTTCACCCTGATCTGAGTCACCACAGAGCTGCACGAGAGGTGTGGCAGAAATATATGACCAAAGGCATGAAAAGCACAAGAGTATCCCTTTGGTGAAGTTCGCAAATGACAACTGAACCACAGTTTTGCTTTTATTTGTCCATTAACTTCAAGGAAAACAAAAGCCCTGCAATATTCAAATATTCAACCTCTCCATGGCCCCAATCTCGTGAACTTTTTTTTTTTTGTTCAGCATTTCTTCAAGTTTGCAGCACACTGATCTTAAATACACTATACTAGAAAAAACCCTGTCTGATCTCTGCTACCCTCTCTCCAGCTGTTGTGTACCTACGTGGTAACTTCTGAGTCCTTCTGGGAAATGGTAACAATTCTCCAGCACCTTGGGAAGCAAAGGAACTGCTTTCCTTATAGCCATGAATAGTTCACACAAGGATCATTGTTCATACAAGAATTTGACTTAGCATGTAAATACAGGAAGTATGACCCCAAAGCATTATGCAATCAAGCTGTGTGCTGGTGAAAATGCTGCAAAGTTACCAAACTGAAACAGCTTCCTTGAATGTTCCAAATAGTTTTCTTTGGAATTGGAAAGATAAGGGCAGATTAATTTTTTCTAATAGAAAAAAGTTTTCCACCCCTACTTGTCTCAGGTAGTAGGACAATGGATCTGACACCTGCCAAAGTAAGTTCAGCATATACTGCTCCCAGTTTGTTCCATACTTCATTCTTTGCACAGCTGTGATGGCTCTACCTCACTTATGCTGAGTGGGCTGTGGTTCTTCATAGTCCGAAACTGTCCCTGCAGCGATTTTCAAACCAGAGTCCTGAAAACAGGCTGGTAGAAGAAATAAGATCCAGCAGTTATAGTGCTAGTCAGGAATCAGGGACAACACACACATCTGTCTACTACACCAGAGCCTCTCTGTGCACCATTTGCTTTCTCTGCCGTCTGTAAAATGAGCAGTAGAATCATCCAAAGCTGAGAATATCCTTCACACGAAACATCAACAGCAAAAGTTGTTACCAAAGTAAAGTGGGCATTTTGCTCTTTCACTTTTCTTCCAAGTTATCGGTAACAACAGTGTTCCCTAGCCCATTCTTCCTGAGATTATCAGGGTAGACAGTATTATTCTTCTCTAGGGTCGTGTGGTAAAGATAAAAAATATAAAAATGTTTAGAATTTTGGGTACCACTGTTAACATGGACCCTATGAATAACCTTGAACTTGGAAGGGCAAGATACAGAGAATGTTTTCAGTTACTTATGGGTTAATTCAATTCAGGAATTAAGAATTCTGAATTCCTTAGACTTGTCTGTAAAACAATTTTAATACTATTTTGCATAGAGCCCAATCAGCAAACTTACAATGATTGGTAATGAATTAAACCTGCAGTTTCATACCACAATTAAAACGCATCTACTAGAGACATTCACATGGCATTGCCTTAAATCTAGAGCACAGATATTGTCCTGCAAGTGACTTACTGAGACACACTGGGTAGCCATGAACTCCAATGGCCCAGTCACAAAGTTTTCAGGCTGACAAGACTTATTTATATCAGTAGAGATCCACATAACGATGTTTCTGCAGCCAGCCTACCGTGTATCACCCCCTTGCCCTCTGCATGCACAGGCTGTACTTGTCTCACAGCCTCTTTATTACTCAGGAAGCTTCTGTCTGCCAGGCACAACTCCATCATTGTGGTGTTGCTTCACAGGGCAGCCACATTTGGTATATAATTATTCAAAGGTGCCGAATTTCAATAAACTCTATTTTTCAGATGGGCCCGCTTTGTTAGATGGAAACCCTTTTAGCTTGACTGGCAAGTTGACAATTTGGCATCCTGTCATTTTAACGAGCTACATGGCTTTTGAACAGAGTTTAATTAAAGTTGGCTATACTACATACACTGCTCTGCAGTTTATAGTATAATTTTAAGGTCAGATGTAGCTATTAGTACTACCTTTTGACAGTCAAAGTTCTTCCAACCAACTATACTAAATATCACTTGATAAAGGCTGTGGGAGCCACTAGATAGCAGCAAATCAAGTCTTGTGTTCATTAGTATGTACAGAATCCTCTCCCCCACCCATTCATTGCGTACAAGCAGCTGTGTTGTCAGCATTCACTCTGCAGCCTATGCAAAGGAACACTTCTCAATGGAACATAACACAGGAAAAAATATAGGCTTTCCATAAACTATATATACACCAGAAGCACGTATATGAGAGAATAACCAAAGGCTCCTAACAGGCAAAGCATCAGCAATCCCGACAGGAGAAATAAAAGTAGCAGAAAACATCCTAGCTCAGGGCTCACCGGTCAGATGCTGTACTCACATGGGTGCTCAGGCAGAGGAGGCAGGCAGGGCTGAGAGCTGCTGCTCAGCACATCTGTCTGTCTGAAGGAGAGAAAGCTCATCCTGGTGAAGAAATGGAACCTTAGGCCCCACACTGCCCCAGGGAGGACTGGCTCTTTCACACCTCTAATGGGAATGAAGAGCACCTGGGCAGCCCTCTGATTCGCAGCACAATAGTCTGGGTTCCCCTGCCCCAGCCTCTCAGAGGAGCACCCTCTCAGAGGTGATTTGCTTAAGGAGAGCAACCTGTGCTGGCCAAATTAGCACAAACTCCTGTGTTCTTTGCAAATTAGCAACCACTGAGGTTTAGCAGGGAACACACCCCTCTGAAGGTCACCCTAGTGATCTTCTGTGATTTCTAGAAGGAGAAAAGTGAAGACAGAAGTTTCTTCCCTCTGGTTTTCAGTTCCTTTGCTACTTTCCATACTGTGCCATGGAGAGCAGCAAGTGGACTTGCACTTCTGTATTTTACTGGACATCAAAGTTAGTGATGTGCTTGTAGAAACCTTGTGAAACAAATACAACCTCAAAGGCTTTTGTAACAGGCATTTCTTAACACATAGGAACACAAGAAAAAGCATACGTAGAGGAGGGAGCATAGAGTTGGGCAAAAATTTACCACAGCTTTGGTAGCAAAGATGGCCCAAAAGGAAAAGGGGAATTTCACAGGCTCCCATAAGAGGTCGTGACAAGACTAGATCAAACAAAGCCAGTACGGTGATATTACACAGTTCCTGTTACCTTCTCTGGACACCTGAGGTCAGGTCTGTTCCTGCAATCTCTCAGTCAGTGTTTTGTTCTTCTTTGTGACAACCACTGAGGAGACATAAAACACTCAGGCCGTAACTCTCCATGGTGGACAGGCTCCATAAAGCTTCAGTAATGTCAATACTGGTTTTTAAGTAGCCAGCTACATGACAGGCAAACCCAAAGGTGCACTACTCCACTCCACTGGAGGGAGGAAGAAAGCTGCCAGAAAAGATCAATGAGGAATTAATTGTTTCCTGTTGGGGATGTTTATATTTAAAGCACTCTGACCATAATGGAAGTGACTTAAATTAAGACTGACATACACTTTGGGAAGCAGCAATTCCTCATACCAGGGCCTCACCCCGAGCCTCTGTGTTGAAGACCACAGAGCTGTGAGTTTGCAGATCAGAAGCAGAGTTTTTGCAGCTCCAGGGTGTTCAGAGCTGGGCTTTCTACTTGAAGCAGCTCTTTAGAATACATCTTGGGAAAAGATGGTACCCCATTATGTGGAATGATTGACATATAAAAGGATAAGGAAGACTTTCTAGCAGTTTCATCTTCCACAAAAGGAATCTTGTGTGTGCTCACAAAGGTGTGTCTGCTGTATGCAGGTGTGTGTATAAATGCATGGTGACTGTGGGTATATGCAAGCAGGCAAGTAAAAGATGAAGAGAAAAATATTATTACTTCAGAAAACAATTTACAGATGTTTGTCAATAACATAGATAATTGTCAAACACAACATAATACTACAAATGAAAAGCAAGTAGCAGTGTAAAAAGTGCTAGACATGGAGGAATGATGAGAACCATTAAACAAGAGCAGCAACGGATCTCTTCCATATCCTATTTCATCTCCAAGTTCTTTTACCCTTCCAGATAAACCACCCAGTCAATGAAAAAGTTCACTGTCATTGGAGGGACCACAGACTCATCAGTACATACAATATAATTAGAACTAAATTTCAGGTTACATATCAAAAGCCATCAGGCCACAGACTTCAAATGCTCACTACTGGAACTAGTGGAAAAAGCAACTGGTAGGATTGCAATCTGTCACATCCATACCTTCATGAAATCCACCCTCAACCTTCAAGGACACTGAAAAAACATGTAAGATGAAATAAATCAGTAAGTCAAAGATACAAATACATCCCCTCATGAACTCAAATCCTGATTTCAAAATGACTGCTCATGGAAGGAGATACACATGCTGGGTAAGGCTTTTTTGATATTCTGACAGCAAACGTCCATCTGAGTCAGTCAACTAAAAATACAGCTTAAAAATTGGAAGAGGTGTGACTTACTGACAAGTCTTCTCACCCACTCTTTTATAGACTCAGAACATGATAGATAGAAAATGGAAAAACATTTGGGTAAATTGTAATTAGGGCTCTGCACACAAATTAGTAATAGAACAGCGAGGGAGCTCCTGGAAGGCAACAGCTCAGGTCTGAGCTGGGAAACACAGCAAGGGGGGAGAGGATGAGCCAGAAGAGGCCCCACAGCAGGAGGGGACAGAAGGAGACTCCCTGGATCCTGCTTCACCTCCAGTGCCAAATATCCTGCTGCAGCACTGATCTGAACGGACAAGAGATCTGTTCAGAATGCCAGGAACACAGAAGTGAAGCCTGAGGGACTAGATCTACTCAGATTCTCACACAATTATTTTAATTATTTTTCCTTCCCTTTTTGGTTTTTTTTTTTTTTGGACATCTTTCCAGACGAGTTTTTCAAAGCCACCTGTTCTGGGACTCCAAATGTTTCAGAAAACTTGAAAAATCTCCGTCTTCCTGTCTGTTTTGTTTGCTTTAGTAGGCATTTCAATTGTCTCACTCAAGAAAAGAGCTAATAACTTCATTTGCTCGAAGTGACTAAAAAGCTGGCATCCACTTTCAGGTGTTCCTGCTCAACTTGAACATTTGGAAAGCTGCAATACCAAAGAGGACACTCTTTCTAAACTATCCTGAAGGATGATGTTCTCATTCCAAATACCTAAATTAAATCTGATCTTTACATAACATATACAAGCACCAAAAGAATTTCTTGTCTGTGGATTGAAGAGATTCTCAGTTGGTCTCATTTTTCTTAAGTATGTAGGGAGGCAGAGAAAGTTCTTGTTTTCCAGATAACCTACTTGGAAAAGAATACAGCCCTGGTTCCCAAATTCTAGTTTTGCAAATGAGTCTAGTTCACTGAGGGTGGAATTAGGTCACTATGATGGTGAAAACTGTTCAACAACAGCTCATGCAAGAGAACTGGAAAATCAGAATTATATGCACAGAATCACTGCCCACATTGCACTAAAGCAGTAAAAAACAAATGTACAGAACATACTTTGTGCTAGCAGGAATCAGGACAGCAAACCAGACAAGACAAATTTAAAGCAGTAGTGAAACCCATACAAAACCAAAGAAATACAAGGGAATTTGATAAATATATAATCAGGAATACTGTGGTATGCAAAAATAATTTAAAATGGTTTCTATGCTTTGGAAAGGGATCCATCCTATTTGTATCCCTTGATGTTTTTACATGAAGGCTGTGCACATCTGCATCTGAGCTGGCTGGTGTTGGGATCAGCTGGAAGCTGTCTCATATTCTCCTTAAATCTATCTCCTTGTGTCCAAATAAGGCTGCCCAGTAATCCCATCTGTCCGTGCAGCAGGAGAATTTGGCTTTTTTAAAGAGGACCACAGGATATATTTTATAAGTAACAGCAGTGGTGCTATGGCATGACAACAACACTTGGGAAACATGGAGTTACTTGAGACCTGAACAGTGGGCTTTCCACAACTCCTAATGCACAAGGCAGGCAAGTGCATGGCAAGCCATGCTTAGTGTTTTCCCCCTTGAATATCAAGTGGGTTCACCCCTAAAGCAAATCTTGAATGCATTTCTGGTGTTTGGTCAGCACTTTTAATTTTGGGCCAGAACTAATATGCAACTCTTAAAATGCAGAGGAAAATGTATTCTCAGGGAATTACAGAATGACAGAATTAATTAGGTTGGAAAAGACCTCTGAGATCACCAAGTCCAACCTTTGACTGATCACTGCCTTGTCAATTAGACCATGGCATGAAGGACAACGTCCAGTCCTTTCTTGAACACCTCCAGGGATGGTGACTCTACCACCTCCCTGGGCAGTCCATTCCAATGATTAACAACACTTTCAGTGAAGAGATTCTTCCTGATGTCCAGCCTGAACCTCCCCTGGCACAGCTTGAGGCCATGCCTTCTTGTCCTCTTGCTAGTTGCTGGGAGTGGAGGCCAACCCCCATTTGACTACAACCTCCTTTCAGGTAATTGTAGGGAGCAAATTAGCACTTTCCAGCAGCTTTCATTTTTTAGTGGAAAAGCTTTAGCTGTTTCCCAGTAACAAGAGTTGAAGAGTTGAATAAATGGAACGACTTACTTAACCATGGAATCATAGAGTCAATCGGGTTGGAAAAGACCCCCAAGATCATCAAGTCCAACCCTTAATATACAATAATATAAACCCTTAATATACAATAAAAATAATATTGGCAAACATCTCAGGAAACAAAAAAAACCCCAAGAGTAGCTACTCATTGAACTACCCACAAAAATCAATAAAATAACAGCAACTGTGTGCTTCAGAAATTGCATCTACCTGCCAAGGCACAGTGGTCAAAGGAATTTGAATTATATTTATAGTCTTCTAATAGGTGTTCTGGTCTGTCTTGCAAGATTTCATACCAGTAAATGTGGTTCCCTCTTGCATTTATTTTTTCATACCTGTCCACTCAGAATGACAAACAAGAACCACCTCTCAGGCACTGCAGCACATAAAACATGCTGAAGGTTAAGGCTTTAATAACTGAATATTTCCAGCAATTGTTTGAAGATGTTAAAAATTGTTTGGCATTTTTGAACTATTAATGTTTGACACCGTCCACTGGAAAGAAAACTCTTTAAGTTTGATCTAATATTACTGTGTAGCCCATGATATTCCCCCTTAAATGTGTTTCTTCTGTTTCATGTCAAGTCACATGTGACATGTGCTAAGGATTACGTCTCCTGTGATGGATGCTCAGTGTACAACCAGAAAACAGGCTGTGAGTCTGTTGCAGACCAAGGCTAATCCCTACAGGAGGAGAGGGGCAGCAGGTACCTCAGCTACTTCTCTTGTGAGGCATTAAACCAGCTCAGAAAATTAACAGCAAAAAGAATATGTTCCTATTCAGTCCAACACCATGAAAAACTTTGGTTTGGATTAAGCAGACTCAAAATTAAATGCTTTGCTTGCTTTATATTCCAAGAAAAAGAAAACACTGGTAACACTTTTTTTTTGGAAGGAAAATGTAAGTTTTTCAAAAGACGAGTTTTTTGTTCGAGTCTTGTTTCTAGAAAATGTTGTAATAAATAATAATAGAAACCAAAGAAATCCTCTTTCATTTGCAAACTGCTCGAAACTGTTGCAAAACCTAATCCTCTCAAGAGATATCCTGCTCCTAAACTATAAAAACAAATCACTTGTGTGTTTCTCTCTAGCAAATAGAGTTTCTGAATTGGAAGCTGTAAGAGCAAGCAGAATCAAAATTTTAGTTATATATCTCATTTTTCCAAGCTGGATCAAACATATTGTATATGCTGTCAGAAAGTTTCAGAGGTGTGTCTTATCACACAACATCCCAGCAACCTTAATACGTGTCCTCAAACTATGATTTGAGAACCAAATTTAAAATACAGGGATGTGTGAGATGCCCGTTGCTATATTAATCCACGAGTATGAAAACAACTGTCCGTGATGAAATATTGCTGCTGAGACATCATAATAACACAAAACAAACCAGAAAGATGTCATGTATAGAAACAGAACTTAGCAACAAAAACTAAGTGGAAAAAACAGTCAAGAGATTTTGCAGAGGGCATGTTACCAAAAGCCTTTTTAACTGCTGTGGTAATAGTTGTAATAAATAGCCAAGTTCTCCTTAAAGCTGCAGAAGGACAGACATTCCAGGAGCCCTTTGATTTGCCATTCCTTACATATCCCACTGTGAAAACTTCCATCTAATATTTGGCTTCATGTCTCTCACCCCAAAACAAAAACTGAACAAAATAATACACTTTCCTATATATTTCTGGATTACATCTGCCTTTTCGTTATGCACCCACAATTTCTCGTATCATAGGGGAAAAGCCTGTTATTCCTTCAGAAACAGATTCCTCTGAAAGATGGTCCTCAGAGCCATGAGAACATTTATGGGTGATTAAAGTATGCTCAGAGAATTGTTTTTCTTGGTTTAAGTTCAACTTGGATTCCAACTCAGTTCCCATTCTGAAGAAAGGACATTACAGCCCAACCACTTGAACTGAACAAAACCCCAAATAAAGTTTGTTAGGAGTAGTTGTCTCTTTAGTTCAGACATTCTGACTTCAGTGTACTCACAAAAACAAGTTGTGCCAGACACTCTGGGTATAAACATTTCAAAATCAATCAAATCATGGTTTATGATAGGAGTTAGAACAATATTTAGGTAACAGCATTATGACCAGATTAAAGGTTGACTGTGCATCTAATTTTATATTGAGCAGGTGCTTTAGCTATTCTCACTTTTAGTGCTGAGGTAATGGGATCTCTTTGCTAATTAAATGTTAATATGCGACAAAGGAGAAGCACTGGAAAATAAGTCCATTTTGGGGCTTCGGATAAACAGCTCTTTTCAAATACAATTAAAGTGTGAGAAATCTAAAGCCTCAGCTAACAAGAGAGGTGATAAGCCAAAAAGCACACTCCAGACCCACTGTAACCTGAATGCTGGTAAACCTGATTAGCTTAATGTCCAGATGCAGACCATCAAGTCAGTTCTGTATTATTTTATAAACTGAGTGCTTCCATTTCAAAGGAAGACCCCAGTGGTACAGTTCCTACTGCAGCCTGCCCAGGGAAATCAGCATAAGCCTGGAAGCAGGAAGAGGATTTGAGAACATAGCTCTATCATCAAGTCCCATTTCCTTGCTAGCCACATATTTTTATTTCTCTGACTCAATTTCTCTATTTATGCTGTAGAACTTAAAATATTTTTAATGGTTTTTTGCTTATTTCATAGACACATGTCAATGATGTAACCTGAGTGTTAAATGTTGTTAGTACAGAACTAAATAAACATTTGGTAAAAGGTGGTATTGCTAATTTATATTACCGGTACAGTAACATCCAGAGTTGTCCCCTGAATTCAGATTCACAAGGCAAGGCACTTCGTAACACCACTGAATAAGTTTCTTTACAAAGAATCAGCTCACAGAAACAAAACAGAATCATAAATTGTTTAGGTTAGAAAAGACCTTTAAGATCATCAAGTCCAACTGTTACCCCAGCACTGCCAAGCCCACCACTAAACCCTAAATACCACATCTACAGGTCTTTTAAATACCTCCAGGGATAGTGACTCAACCACTCTCCAGGGCTTGATTACCCTTTTGGTGAAGAATTTTTTTCCTAATATCCAAAATAAACCTTCCATGATGCTACCAAAGGCCATTTCCACTTGTCCTGTTGTTTATCACTAGGGACAACAGGCAAGCCCAACCTGGGTGCAACCTCCTTTCAGGGAGCTGTAGAGAGCAATTAAGGTCCTCCTCGAGCCTCCTTTTCTCCAGGCTAAACAACCCCAGCTCCCTCAGCCACTCCTCATCATATTTGTGCTCCAGACCCTTCACCAACTTCGTTGCCGTTCTCTGGACAAAGCTGCACACCTCGATGTCTTTCTTATTGTGAGGGACCCAAAACTGAACACAGAATTCGAGGTGTGGCCTCACCAGTGCCGAGTACAGGGGGACAATCCCTGCCCTGATCCTGCTGGCCACATGTTTCTGATAAAAGCCAGAATGCCATTGGCCAGCTGGGCACACTGATGGCTCATGTTTAGCCAGTGTTGACCAGCACCCTCAGCTCCTTTTCTGCTGGGCAGATTTCCAGCCACTCTGCCTCCAGCCTGTACCACTGCCTGGGGTTGTTGTGACCCAAGGGCACCAGCTGGCACTTCACCTCGTTGTACCTCATACAATTGGCCTCAGCTCACTGATCCAGCCTGTCCAGATCTCTCTTCAGAGCCTTTCTATCCACAGCAGATCAACACTCCCACCCAACCTGGTGTTGTAAACTGACTGAAGGTGCACTCGATCCTCTCATCCAGATCATCAAAAAAGATACTAAACAGCACTAACCCCAAAACTGAGCCCTGGGGAACAAACACCACATGTGACTGGACACCAATGGGATTTAACTCCATTCACCACCATAGTCCAAGACATCCAGCCAGGTTTTTACCCAGTAAAGAGCCTCCTGTGTAAGACATGAGCAGCCAGTTTCTCAAGGAGAATGTTCTGGGAAGATGGGATAAGTGAAGGCTCACCACGGCTGCAAAGAGAATTTATCATCACACTCATTTAGGTAAATACAAAAGAAGAGGAGATATATTTGTAAGATGTGCACTTAGGTAATAAGAATAATACATCACATCTACTTGATCTGAGATTGTTCAGATATTTAAAGATGATAAATTGAGCCATCACACCTTTGACACATAAGAGATCATTATTAGTTTTAGAATCGTTAATGTACATAAAGATAATGGATTCAGGTGAAGAAGCCATGGCTGTACTGAACTCAGGAGTTGTGTCACCAATTCCAACCACAGCTAGAATTTCGCTCAGGGTTGTAAGGCTGGAAGAGACTTTTACAACAATTAGATCAGTGTAGGGATGAGAAGATTCCTTGTGAAACAAAACAACAATGTTTTGGAGGCAAAAACCCATTCACATTTCCAATGTGCAATGAAATACTGTCTCAGGATGTGCAAGATGACCTTAAAAACACATGCAGTGAAATGTTTGTATTAAGTTGTTTAGGATTCTGTTTGGAGATTAGCAATTTTCCCAGTATGGGGTCAGCTTTCAGCAACTTTTTCCATGAAAACACATGTTGCTAGCAATATAAACATGCTAAGCTTCTTTAGTTAGAAGTTACACATTTCATTTTTATGATAGTGACTAATACTCCTAGCCTATTAAAACAAAACAAAATAAAATAAAATAAAATTAAAAAGTAACTCACTCCAACTGCAATATGTATTGTGGAATTACATGAAATGTATTACATTTCAGAAATAAATCAAAATAGGAGGCTGAATGTGTCCTTTATTATTCATAGCTTGCTTTCTTAAAGAAATGTTGAAGCTTTATGCAGCCTTTCAGATTTATGCTCTATGAGCTGTGAAAGCTCCAGTACTCTCTGGAAGAATGATAAAATGTCAGTTAATCAGTCATCTAATAATTTTTAACTCTGAAACCATATTTCTAAGATATTTCCCAATTTTTTAACCTTATTAAAAATAGGATCCTTTACATGTTAAATGCTGAGATTATCTACAAATAATCCACTTTATTTCATTAACTGCATTAATTGTTTGACCTTATCCATATTTTAAATCTTGGTTTTCAATTATTTGTAGGTTCATGGAACTGTTCCTGCATTCCTTAAGAAAACCCAGAAGCTTTTTAGCATGGAACCATTACACCATGCAATGAAACTAGAATAAGAATACAGCTTTCTCTCAATGCTTGAAAACATTTGTTAGGATTAAAAGGAATTGTATTTGTTGTTCTGCTCAAACGTCATGAGGCCAAAAGAGTTAGTTTTTTTACTGAGACCCTGCATGCAGAACATCTGCAAGGGAAAGAGACAGGGATGGAATCATCTTAGTCTGCATTTATTAATTATACAAACTCAATGTTTTAGAGATGCCCCAAATCCAGGTTCATGACAGGAATTGCTCTGCAAGGGAAGTGTGGTTTGGAATACACTCTTGATGACTGTGGACTATTATCAGGTTTGGCAGGACTGGACAGACGTGACAACGTCTCTTCAAGGGCAGCCCGTGATTCAAATGGAAAGGCTATTACAGAGGTCAGAAGTGATACACGTTAGGCAGACTATGTGAGAAACTCGAAAAGGAACAGAAAAGGCTTTTAGAAATTCATATCTGGTAGAGGCAGCACAAGTATCTGGAACCACAGGACTGAGGAATGGAGGCTGGAATCAGAACGTGAGACGCAGTCACAGAGCTGGGTGAAGGTCACAGGCCTGCAGTAATGACATGTCACAAACCATGGACGAGCTGTCTGGGTAGCTCTATCTGACAGCAGCTTTGACTACATAATAACCCAAGTCATTGCAAAAACATATTTATCCTAAAAATGTCAAAGAGGAAAAACTGAAAATGCTGTTAAGTCTCATAGTCCAATGATGGGTGTTGAACAGTGACACAAATTCTACTTATAGAGCATATGGCAATAACTAATTCATGGGCAGATCAAAATAAATCAAAACAAAAGATATATTCAAAGCAATGCTATCAGCAAATATATTAAAATAAAACTATATAATATTCTCTCTCATTTCTCTTTTGAGATTTTCTCTTCTCCACTTAGACAGTCACTGATAGTTACACACAACAAGGCAACTGTATACCCCAGTCAGAAACTTCAGATGACTTCCAGAATACTTAGTCATTTCAAAACACAAGTGTCCAGGGCAGTACTAAATTATACCTCCTCACTCAACCACCCACTTACACAACAGGACATACCAGGTCCCAAATAACTAATATTTTTCAGTGTCCTAAATCATCAGATTACATCATCTCCACGGTCTAACCTAGTTTAAACAACACGGGGGGAAGGAAGCCCAGTGTGGGACACAAAAAACACAAGCACACAAGCAAAAAGTTGCCTTCTAATAGGAGAACCAGAGCTCAAAGGGTATATAATCTCCCTGTCTGAGCTGTCATGAATAGGGCTCTAAAATCTCTGTGATAAGATTATGTTTTCTGACAAAAAGAAAAAAATCCTTTAGATACACTCTGCAGATGAAAGTGGAGAAATTTTTCTGTAAGTATTGATAATATTTTAAAAATACTTCGCAGTAAGAGCTGAGGCATTCAATGTTCTTTTCAAATGAATTCTCACCACTTTAAAGAAGAAATTGGATTGGCAGGATAGAAAAAAATTAGGATGGAAGGAAGAAAATCTGCAAGTCATCACTGCACAAGTGACTCACAGATTATCCTTCCATCTTTTGACTCTTTTCCATAAAATGTGGCAGAAGAAACATTGCAAAGCAGAAGAGCAGAGGTCTGAGCACACAGCATGTCAGACAGCTGAAATTAAATGAGGGGTCAGCAGTATTTCCAGGCTGACATGCCAAAGTGCAATTTCCTTTTCCAAATTGGAGGTTAAGTGGGCCAGAAGAAACTCCACAGTAACTGGAAGATGCAAAGAAGGAAATGGAAAAGAGAGCAGAGGAAAACTCATTTACGAATGATACGCCCAAGCAAAAGGGTTCAGGGTAGCAAAGTGGACAGCAGATTTGTTTACAAAGAAACTTTCCTAGACCTTAAAGAAGGCAGTTACTAGAGAAGAGAGAAAAAAGAAGGTAGACAGAAGTGAGTTATAGGTGTTATAGGTGGATGGGAGGAGGTGGCACCTGGGGCAGCAGCTGCAAATTATTAACTCAGTTTTCAGGTAAAGCAAAGAAAGGTACAGGGTGGAAACAGAAGGGACAGATGAAGTTACAGACAAGTTGTTTACTTAGAGACAGAAAAGAATCCCCCTCAATACTTTGAGCAGAAGAGGTAAGAGGAGGAGGAGGAGGAGGTAGCATGAAGGCAAGATGTACAATTATTTTCTTCCTTTCTGAATTGTGAGTGGCTAAGTGCACATGCAGGCAGCAGGTCTGCTCTTGTTGATTTCTTTCAAGACACATTATAAATCAAGTAGTAATCCCTATTACTATCTCTCTGAATTAGTATTCCCTCAGGGCATCTAAATTTCTTCTACATATTGAAGTAATTTTGCTCATTGCTTGCTCTCCAACAAGTTGCTGGCTGGAGCATTTTGTAACTGCCAGTATTTTGACAGTGCATGAGCATTAAATTCTATATTAAATTCTTACCCTAGAGATTCAACTTCTCACTAGCCTGCAGCACTTTGTCCAAGAACTCATCAGGACAGCAAGAAAAAGAAAGGGTCATAAGGCCCATGTAGAAAGAATGTTCCGGTTCACTGTATTACCTGAACACAGTCTGGAAGGGCCACTTTCCATTTTGTTGGAGCATTGTTGGCCACAGACACACAAAGCTGTAGCTTCCATAAAAGTTTTGCTTGAAGCTTTAGGTCAAGTCTCACCAAACTCACTCAGCATTGAGTTTGTCAGTAACAAAGGGGGAAAGAACAGAATTTGTGTGCTTTTTCAGAATTAAATCCATGTTTATGTTCCTCGTGAGAGAAGTGAAGACAGGAAAGGTATAGTCAGTTCTTTGGGAGGGGAATAAAAGCATGCTTGGATTTCAAAGAATGAGACCTCAGGAGTCCACATATGCAGTTTAGCAGACAGAAACTACCTTAGCTCTGCAAGTGAAACAGCAAGGGATTTATAAGTGGATTCCAACAGAGCAGAACAGGGCAGGCATAAAGAGAAATTACATGCCTGTATCCTAGCAAGAGGAAGCTGATGTTGCACATCAAAAACGTGCTTTTTAGCAATGTCATTTACAGGTCGTTTGTGCACGGCTGTCCCTCACCTGTGCTGTAAATCATCAGTGATTTGGGGCAATTACATGTGCCTCCACTCTCTGGCCAATGAGAACCCTATTCACTTGAGGTGACAAAACTGAACTAGAAGTGTTCCCAACATGCTTTACAAAGTTAGTATTTCTTCACATTTCTCTTGCATAGGAAGTTTGCTGCATGTTTACAATAGGATTTTCAAACAGCTGATTCAAAAGGCCTCCCTTAGCAGACAACAGCTAACAACTCTTGATATTTCTAAAGGCAGCAAACTCACCCCAGTAGTGTGGATTCCCACGACTGAAGCTGTCAACCAGGAAAACGTTCCATCTGTGTGCAGGGCTCTGACCCTTCTTCATTTCTTTCATTTGGTTAGCCAAGCTTCAATATTGAAATTACCTAATTTCAGGCACTTTTGTTTGAAAACTCTGGAAAGTATGACTTACCTGAAGTCATGGAGCAAGTTAATTGGAATACCAATTTCTATGTTTCTCACACTTCTTGCACTGGGATTCATTCCTCCCTACAGAGCAAAATACATTTTCCTCTCTATTCCTTTAAGACTCTAGTGCTCAAATGGAAGATATACACTACTGATAAACAGCATATCAAAAGTGCCACAGAAAAAAAATCTGCCATTTTGTTTTGTAGGCTCAAGTCAATGTAACAGTATAAGCCACTTATCCTTTAATCTTCTTTTCATAGTAGCAGAACACTCAGAAACATATTATCCTGAATTTCCTTTTGCAGGCTCAGTAGCAGCAGGCTCCCATTAAACCAGGCTGCCTTTTCTTCATGCTGTAACTGTACTTACACCAAGGACAAGATGGGAGCATCTGTGTTTCAATCCTGAATGACCTTCCAGAGCAGGAGTGCCAGCAATTACCTGTTACCACTACAAGCACGCCCACCAGGAAGGCATGTTAGTGTTTTATATGTAATTCAATTCTGTTTCACAGGGGCAGCTAAGATCTGTTCTTTACCTGCAGAGCTGGAAGCATGGCAGTCTATTGTCCTATGACAATATTTCCCTTTTGGATTCTGTGGCACACCTTGTTTTCAAGTGCAGCTCTAGAACGCAGCACAATGTCCCATCAGTTTGAGGCAGAAAGCAGAATGAGAAAGAGAATGGCTGGTGATAGTTTTATGACAACACCAAAAAGCCACTGGTTCAAGAACTGCTTTCTTTGACTATGTCTACATGAGAAATTTTTCTAACACAACAGAAGAGGACCAGTAGGTCAGAGGAGTTGATGCTCAGGCCCCTACATCTCCCCCATATGAAGTTCTGCTGTTACTTCAGATGAAATTTAATCTGTTTTCGTGGATCAGAACATTCTCACTATGTACGTGATGTAAAGTGTTCTAGCAAATTGATCCTTGTTTCAGACCCCCATGCTCCCTTTAGGACTTCAAATCCTCTGGATACTTAGGCAGATCAGAGCTTTTGGTTGCAGCTGTTCTGAGAAGAATTTATTTAATGTGAACCAAAACCACACAAGAGAAATTTACCAAGAGGTGGCAAGTGGGAACAGTCAGAGGATTCATTTCAAAACTGCACTACTTCTCTGTACCTAAATGCTAACATGAAGCCATCTTTCTTTTTGGCTGTAATGGGATAATTAAAAATAAACAGCACTGAAATAAATACTTAAATCATGGGAATAACTTTATATTGGTAATGGAACAGAGAAAGGCATAGAGCTATGGAGAGAGGGATTAGGCCTGAGCACTCTGAGGACTGCGTGGATTTATTCATATCACATGGAAAACCTGGGGCCCATCACTTAACTTTAAAGTCTGGCTCACTTAGTTCATCTGTCACAGTGTAGACAGTGAACTCAGGCTTTTTTTTTGTTGTATTTTTTTCATCTGAAAAAGTATTATCTGAGCAGATGCATACAACATTTTACTAATATATGTCCTGAATCATGTTATGATCAGCAAAGAGATACTTCTACGACCTGGAAGTCTATCCAACTGTTATAATCCCCTGAATATGATAATGGGAATATTATTTTCCCAGTCTGAGATCCAGCAGTTTTCAATCCTACTGGTTTTCCAACTTGTTCTTTTCCGGCCCAACAAAGCCATAATATTTGCTAAGGGCATTCAACCCTGATGGGCTAAGGACACTGTGGTATGTAAGGGCTAAATTATTTGGCTTAGTCTTAGAAGTGATTTGTGGTCATGGGAATTACTAGCTGCCAAAATATTTTAAAAGACATGTCTGTACAAAAAAAAAGAATATCTATTAAAAATATTCTTGTTTGAAAAAGCCTTTTTACCCTCAGAGATATTCCATTATTTCTTATAAGAAGTAACTACAGTGACAAGGTGAACTTGCACTTGTTAAAAAGTGAGGTCAAGTTGGCCCTTTATTTGTATATTAATTTCTTTTTACATTTATTTGTATGCTAGTCGAGACTCCTGCTATCAGATTTTATGAATGGACAAAAGCTTATGTAAATGGTATTTTTATACTCTCCAAAGATTGGCAGTGATTCTGCAGGATGGGGGAAATGTAATTCAGTTGATACAGTGCTTAACACATCCCTTCATAGACTCAAACACTTTGACAGAAAATTAGACCATTTAAAAAATCTTTTAAAATTAACTCACACATAGTAATATCATTAAAGAGGCTACTGGAGGTGTTAATGCAAGTTTCTCTTTGAGTGGGGTGAGGACATGAATTCTGTGTGTGAAAGCCCAGCATAAAGCTTGAGCCTTTGCACTTCTTTAGCTCTAATACGAGTGTTTTAAGTGGGGTGGGTGTGATGCACAGGCCTTAGGTTGGCTGTGAACACTGGCTGAGGAGATTCTGTAAGTCAGAATTCCACTTCTGTTTGACTCATCAAATAACCTCCAAAAGCCTGGAAAAAATATTTTCTAAAAGGGCTTAACCTCTTCTCAGGTTGGCAGTTTTGCCATAATCAAGTCTACACTCAATACAACACATCTGAGTCCTTCTCTTTATAGGGCACAACCAAATCACTAAGCAAAGGACAATATGGGAAATATAACAGCTTGAAAGCCATTACTACAGAAACACTACATGGGAATTTACACTAAACACTGTAACATGACCTTCCCAGGAGGAGGAAAGAGAGGTGAAATAGGGGAGTATCAAACTGTAACAGAATATGTTCCAGATGAGGTTCTCTTATTCCAAGTTGTCTGGTCGACATCAAATGCACCAAGAGCTTAAGGTCTCTAGAAGTTAAAAAATCTACCTGTCTAAATTATACCTATAAAGTAAAACACAGGGATTTAAAATAATTTAAGGAGAACAAATCCATTCAAAAGTGCAGTCAGAAAGGGCAGCATGGAACAAAGTATGCAAGACTACAAGGAAGAAAACTTACTAATCCAAATCCATAGTTCCAATCCAAACTGATCCAGACCTATAGCACAGCTTACTGTATTTTGGAGCAGAGGATGCAAAGACAGGTATTACTTACTGCAGACATGAGAAAAATTAGAAGGAACCACACAACTCCTAACACCATTTTAAAACTAAAATTCAGTAAATTTAAAAGAAACTGCATTTCTGAAATGACCTTTATTTTCTCTTGCTCTTTCTATACTAAACTTAAAAAATTAGTTCTTCACATGGGGAGGCCAAAGGACAAGCTGAGTTGGATAACTTTATCAACAACAATTGGAACAGTGAAAGTGCACTGGTGTCCAAAATGCCCTTCTGTGGGAATGGGAGTCTCATTCCTCACCCTAGAACTATCACTGCATGCCTTGAATGTTGGTGGGTTTCTTGGGTTTTGGGTTTTTATGCTCCTCTGATGCTGCAAATGATCATCATTCCCAGGTAAAGGTATTAGACTTGAGGAACCAACAGCTTGATTCAGGGAGGCAAATCCAACCATACCCTCCTGGAGTTCTTGTTCCTAATTCTTACCAAGTAACTGAAAATTAAATGTAAAGGAGGTAAGAGAAACAGATCCCTGGCATTGAATTGATTCATTATTTGTTCATCTAAAAACCATTACACTTCCTCTTCTTTACCTTTCCCAGCACTGCAGGAAGACTTTTTTTTTTTTAATATTAAAGAAAGATGAGATTCAAAGCAGTATGACCAAAAGACTGCACATTCCACATGTGGGGAACATACATAAAGTGTAGTAAGCATCCCATAAATGTCAAAGATAACCTGTGTTGGTTTTAGATTTGTATTGGGCATATTTTTTATTCTGGTCCCTGCTTGGGGTGTTTGTCTGAGAGTGCAGCAGGTGCATACTAACTATGGATAAAGTACATCCAAGCCATTATCCCAAAGCAGCAGCTTGTTACAGCTTTCATTTCACCGCTCTTATTATCACTTGTGGTGATAGAAGAAAAGTCAGTGAAATGGCACAAGTCATGGCTTAGGAGGTTCCTGTACATATTAACTTCTGCAGGGGTTAGGAGGACATACGTGGAAGGACAAAGGCTGTTTACAAGTTGCTGGGATCACAAATTCCCACTGAGATTCCAATTTTCAACACAGTTGACAGACAAACCCTGTTTTTCAGAAAGGAGCTTAAACTGCCAGGTCAAACAGGTGCCAAAGCAGAAGCTGGGCCAAAAAATATCAGCTTGCCACAAAAATGTCCTCATGTTCTAACTCTCCCAAAGGAGTGCTTGTTAGTTTGTGTGAGCACATACCTTTTGAGAGCAGAGTGAACAGGAACGTTTATTTCTGGACTCTTGAAAGGGCTCCATATCCCTTCCTATATTTCTGTTCCCTGATCAAACATTTGCCTTTTTCCCAAGAGAAATAGTAGGATGTCCTTACTAAGCTGAAAACGTATTTGAAATTTCTTAGAAACTTTGATGGTTTGGAGAAACAAAACTAGCTACAGAGTCTGTGATGTTTACACAAGACATTGTTCGTGCTCCCTCCACATCATTTCTACATCGTGTTTAAATATAAGTGAACTTTTCTTATATCATAAGGCAGAGATGGAACCTGAATACATACATGGTTTCCCCTTTCTCCCATCTGGAAGCTCCATGCAAGCCTCCAGAAACCTTTTCCAACGAAGATGTAAATTAAGATGGGCAAAATTAAAACAAAATTTACGACAAGGAAACATATGGCTGTTATATCCTCCCATCAAGTTTTGTTTTTAGCAAGTGGGAGGAGATGAGTTCCTGCTCAGATATCTGTATAAAGGCATGGCCAGGTATAAAGCTGAGTATTCCACTGCTTCAGTGGAAGCATTTTAATAAATTCTTATTGAGCCTTATGGTTACAAGTGTGTTAAATTAAACCCTTAAAGCTGGGAAAGCACACAAACTACCCAGCCCAAGGAACTGTTTTATCACTTACTGAGAGGGGCATGTTTTTGATTCTGAAACAGTCCATAGATGCAGAACTCCAAATATCACAGAAGAGGTGGCAGCCAGGCGCTGGCACTTGAGACATAAGATAAAATGAACTAAATTCCAGGGCATTTTATCCTTTGGCAGCAGAATAATCAGTTTTTCGACATAACATAAGAGGAAAAGACAGAGTCACAGAGCTGTGTTAGCCATACAACAAGAATATTGCTTATAATGACATTGTCTTTTAATTGGCTCTTAATGCCTGTGTTACACCATTGCTTTCTGTGGAACAGAACCCAAATTTTTTATGGGTGTGCAATGGCCCTTTCAATTCCATCGACATGAGACAGAGTCTCATTTAACTCGCGCGCTCTGTGCTCTGGAACAGCAGCTGCTCTTGCTGAGAGATGTTCTCAGCCTTCACCAAGAACTTCTGGCTGGCCACAACAGGCAACACAAAATGAAGATGGGGGAATGGTGTGGTGAAAAACTTTGTTTAATGCCCTCAGGTCCCCCGCCAGCAGCTGCCCTCTGGTTATACCTATAACTGTGTAGGGTTACAGATGAAAGCAGAAAGCACAGGTAAGGAATACAAGGGAGGAACTCACAGCAAGATTGGAGAAGGGAGATATCAGGAGACAGTGAAGTTACACTCTGGATCTTGTATCCTAATTCAGATATTTTTCTGATAGATGGAAAGCAAACTTCTCCTTAGAGCTAAAGAAATGCTTGCTTAAGAAAGAAATGCTTTTTGGCTTAGGTATAGCTGAAAATATTTTTTTTTTAAGCTTGATGTGGAACAACCTCTTCTTTTTCCCATCAGCAAAATGAAATGGTGGAAGCTTATTTCAAGTTGTGGGACATCTTTCCTATCATTTTATGTATCTAAATAGATACAATCTGTTTCAAGGAGAATTAAATATCTAGACTTTAATTATTTTGAATTTCATAGCATTGAAAATATTTACCAAATTCAGCACGAAGACAAGTATATTTTCCAGTAGTCTTAATGTAAATTGTTTTGGGCTGCTATTGGCCCATATTTCAATAATTGATTTCATTTAGTTTTTCCTCTGATGAGCTTAGATTTGGAAAACCCCCTATTATAGCTCACATGTGTAGCAGAGACATGTTTTGTGAACACAGTGTAAAGGCTCTTGATTAGTTCCCTCTGTGGAACTCTCTGGTCCCTCACTCCCCTGAAAACTGTGTGATTTCAAAGACCCATTGCAAAAATCCACTTTCAATGGAGCTAAATTAAAGCTTTCAAATGAAAGGTTTTTACATCATCCTTTCATTCAGTGAACATTTATCCACCAAAGCTGAGGCATGATAATATATCCACTTAATATTGTCCACAAGATTGACAGAAAGGCAATGCTTAGTGAAAATTTTATTTCTCTGAAACAAAAATTATAACTTCAAAATGAAATTTCCTGGCTTGATTTAGACAAATTCCTCAGACTTCAGCTAAAAGAAAAAAAAAAAAAAGATAAAAAAGAAATACATTATTTGGATACTGGTTGAAACTTTGATTTTAGTCAATGTAATTGTTTTTAGAAAACATTTTCTATATCATTATAGTTATATTTTTCACTTTTGGAAAGATTTTTAATTTAAATGTCTTTTCATTATCTTTTTTTCATTATCTTTTATCAGTTAACTTCTCTGTAAGGAACAGAAACTTTAATATAAGAGAAAAAGAAAAACCCAGAAGGAACTTTCAAACTTTCTTTCATCATCAGAAGAATGCAAACTGGATAAGAGAAAGTAATTAATTTTTGCAGCTTTAAAATTTTCCCCTAGATTTTTTTCAATATCCAAATCTGGGGAGGATGTAACAAAGCATCCCTTCCACAAAATCCTTAACCTTAATTTTCTACTTCCTTTCATTTTCCCTGTTTCTTAGTCAAAAAGAGTGTTTGGTAGCCAACAAGAAAAAGGAGAAAACCTATAAATAGTCCTGGTTTTTATACTTGCATGCAATCAGAATTTCAATTTGAACCAAAGGAATAAAATAATTTCACTTGTAGTCTTTCAAAATAAAACAAATTATAGTCTGTAAAAAAAAAAAAAAAAAAACCAAACTACCATTTAAAATATTCTAAAGGCAGAAACAGCCAAAACCTTGAAAAAATTAAAATTGATAGCTAAGATTCCTTCTTTATGAAGCATTACCACCAACTTTCTCAGCAGATTTGACCAATCAATCATTCTGCTCCTTACTCTTAAAACAGAAGTAATAACATTATTTTGCCTATCAAGGATGTGATACAGCTTTTAGTATTAAAGACAGTGAAGTACTTGAGGAAGTCTGTTTTGAAGTCAGACTGCTGGACATCATAGATAATTTGAAGAACTGCAAAGCAGTACAATCTTCATTAAAAGGAGGCCTAAGAAAAAAAATATTTGTATTACTCTAAAAATTTGTATTACTATGTGTTTCCATAACCGGGTTTCTGAAAATAAGCTTCTGACTCATATTTAAATATTTAGAAAGGCAGTGTGGTTTTAAAAAGCACTGATCTCAGTAGCTCCCCACCTGGGATGATAAAATATGTAGAAGCCTAATTTTCATCACACTTTTAAACTTTACTTAAGGCCTGGTCCTAGATTTTCTTCTAATTATATCACTTGAATTTTCCATCATCTGAGTATCTCAAATATTTGACTTTGCACAGAAGTACATTCAAGCAAACATTCAAGCATCAGTTAGTCTTTTCCCCTTCTCTGGGCACAAAACAGCGTTGCTTTCTGACTTTAGAAGTATCATCTGCCCTTCCTCCTCACCTCACACTCCACTCTCAGGAACATCCAGAGATCAAAGGCACAGCCCGAGCATCACTGGCAGCTCTCACTGGGTAGGGTAAAGCCTCCATGCAGATAACAGAATTGGTGCCAGGAGAAGAAAAGAACTCTCATTCATCAGGTAGTGCCACCACCTTTCCATAATGATGTATTCCCTATGAGGATGCCAACTGGCAGCATGAATCACCTGTCAGGCCCCTTGGTACCAAGGACACAACTCCGCACTTGCAGCTGGAAGCTGAATGCATTGAGGGGCCTGAGTGGAGGAAGGGCTTTGTTACAAGGGAAAAGAAAGTATTTTTGCTCATTGGCTGTGCCATGGGGAAATGTTCCCTGGAAACAGATCAGAAAGATTCCAGGCATTCCTGCACCATCACTGAAGCTGGATCTGCTCCCTCTGCACAGGCCTTGGACTAAAGGTGGGTGGCAGAGGTAAAAACACCACGAGCTTGATTTATTATTTCTGACAAAGAAAATAGCACTACAGCAGTGAGATTAGGAGAATGTTCAGCATAAACAATCTGAGGAGGAATGCAAAATGCGTGGATGATTATCCCAAAATGGAGACTCTGCCTAAGCCATTTTAGGTGCTTTGGGATTTCAAAATAGCTCAGGAGTGTTGAAATCTAAATCTGACTTTTTCTTGAGACAGGATTGTGGGAACTGAGCCTCTGTGAGTGAGGGATACCCCAGTAAAATCTGAGAAGGGGAAAACTCAGGGCCTTATCCAGAGCTGAATTTTAAAGAAGGTTTTTATATTTTTCTGTTCCTTATTTTTGCACTGAATTTCAATAGCAATTGCCTTTCTGAAAAATCAAAGGAAGATGAGGATAGATGGAACTAAAATAAATACAGAGCTCTTACTTGTTTGTGAAAAGTACACAGATAGCTGACGGCAGAATCTGTACCTAAATTATTGGAACCTCTAAGTTTTAATTAATGCTGTCACAGGATCCGTGCTCAAGCAAAGCAAAAACTATTGGAGGATTTGAGGACTGTGACCGACATCCAACCACATATTCACTCAGCAACAGAGACAGCAAATGCAGCTCTGCATAATGAAGCATCTCAGTGTCCCAACATCAATATGATGCACTGTCACACCATCCTGTAAAAAAAGCAAAAGCTAATCAATTCACTGAGAGTATTAAGACAACTGATTTGGAAAGCTCACAGGAAATGCTTTGGGACAGATTCTCTGTCACCAAACTGCTCTTCTACTGAGAACAGTATTTAAACAAGGTAACCACCAGCAGACAGAGAACTGCCCTGGCCGGCATCCAGCCAGCCAGGGGACTGAGTTGCAGCAAGCAGAGGGGAAGAAAATAATTGCAGCCTGCTGTATATCCCATATGTCACATAGTGTGTGAGCCCTGGCAAATCACAGCTCACAGGGTCAAGCCAGAGCAGTCGGGGAGCTGCTGCACTCCCCACCGAGATTGCCACCAAGAGTCAGGGACGTAGAGGGTATATCACAGTATCATCCAGCTTGGGAGAAGGATGGAAGAAGCAGGAGTGGAGAGAGAAAGCCCACAAACACACACAGAGAGGGCTGGGCCCGAAGGATGGAGGACAGGAGGAGTTTCCGACTAACTTGAGGCCTTGGGCAGCGATCTGTGGGCAGGGGCCAGAAGCAGCAGAAGGGAGGTCACCCAGCACACAGTTCACACATAGGTTGCTTTTTCAACCATTGGTCTGAATAAATTAACCTGAACTGCTTTTCATATCTCACATTATCTGCCATCAGCCTGTTCTCCTTTCTTCCTTATCCTGAGCTGCCCCAGGCGTCTCTGGAGGAGAAGGACTGCATATTGTCAAGGGCACCACTGCCCCTAGGAAGATGTAGGTGATGCTTTTTCCCTTTGACTTCCAGAGCCCGGGAGGGAGGTTGCAGAACAGAGAGCAACTGGACTGTGATCTTACACTGCCATAATACAGCTGCCTCTAGGAAGGGACAAAAGCTGCATAGATCACTCACATGTTACACAACACAGAATGGAACAGTCACAGAAAACAAATGGAGAATCTATGCTTCCTACTGTCTCTCCATAATGGTGAAGTTGATCTGAATATTTTACATCAGGCACAGTTCAGTAAATTTATTTTTCACTCAAAAATCCATTCAAAACATTCCTCTCAAACCATCCTCAACAAGTGCCACACCACTGGTCCAAAGGGCACTTCCCAGACAGATCTCTATGTACAACTTCATCATACAAGATCCCAACACAGCCAGTTACTGGCACCAGACTGAGCAGAAAGTCTGTTGCTGCCTCTGATCGCAGTCAACAGCTTTTTTAACAGCAGGGGAAAATTTTGCAGGGAAGGACAATATCCAAGGTCTTGCGGAATTGCTGACCAGAAGCTGCCCACCCAAATGAAAATGGTGAGCAAATTTGACAACTATTTTCAGACTACCTAGAAACTAGGTTTGAATTCATGGGAGATTTGATTTGCATGGCCTAGATGATCTGTTTGCAGTCTAAGAGGTTCTGAGAATCCAACACTGAAAAAATTAATCATCTGTTTTCTTTGAGCATTTCTTTAGGATTTACTATAGGGAGCTAACTTTACTTGCTGGAAGAAGCCTTTAATATCAAAGCACTTCAGAAACTGAGGAAGTGTCCAGATTTATTTTTGGAGGAGAACCAAGGGACAGAATGAAAAATCAGGAAAGCAGGGTAAAAAGAGAAATAGAGAAATACATGGACTGTTTCTGTTCTGAACATTCCTTAGATTCATATGTCCTCTGCTGGCCAGCATCCAGATCCGTGTCAAACCCAATTCTCATGGACTGTACACCTATAGAGGCAGGAAGGAGCAGAGGATGTATCTTGTGAACAGAAGCTTGGCAGCAAAGAGAATGGAAGAGTATGAAGTTCACAGAGTTAGACTTCATTAGGAGGCAAGACCATCTCTAACTTTACCTGAGTGTGAGGATTGAATCTCCCCAGGAGCCCTCATGAGAATAATGTTAAGAATGTGGCCCGTGTGCCACATTTGAAATATGAGCATGGAGTGACATTCTGAAGGTGCAGCTTGAAAACAGGACTTAACTTCATTTTTCTTAGTAAGCACATCTCACTCTTCTTTCCCTATTTCATGTACAAACAGGGGAAATATTTCTGAGATCTGATACTCAAACATGGAGCAGTGCAGGAGGGAATAAAACCTCTTAAAATCAACTGGGAAATATACTTATTTTGTTAAGAGAAATTAATAAGCTTTAGAGCCAGGAAGGTCTTGAATGATACCTGTAAAAACAATTTAGGATTTGAGATTTGTCACAATCACAGATGATGGAAAAGATGGTGTTGATTTCTTCATCCTTATCTTTAGATATTGTTCTTGGTATTTTTAGACTCCTCAGTATTCAGCAGCAAAACCTTCTTCCCACTTTATCCTTGGCCTCACTTTTATGTACATTAGAGCTTTTCACCTGTAACTAACTTGAAAGAGATCTTAGAATTCTTCCTTTTCCTTTTAAACATTTTGTCCACCCTTTATAGATCAAATCCTGTTCCTACTGAAAATATGGAATAAATCTCAATAATGCCAGTAGGATAAGCCACAAGGCCCATGAAGTAAACTTTGGCGGTCTGAAGAAAATGCTGTCAAGTCTTTATTGGAAAGACAAAAAAAAAGAAATGCACAAGACAGATGAGCTCGTAAATCACTGTTAACCCCCCCAAATGGCTGTGAATCTTTTGACTCAAATATATTGTTTTCACTGTTCTATTTAGTAGTACCTCGAGCTGAAGGAGGTGGGAATAGGACATTTCCAAATGGATACTATCCAAAGGGAAAAAAAAATACTGCAAGGATTGTTAGTGAATTAGTTCTACAATTCGACTACATTTGAAACATTTTGTGGTTGTAATTAGGGACCATTTTTCAGTAGCAGAATCTTTGTATCTGATCTCTGTCTCTCCTAAAAGGCCCCGTATATTCAGAGTGCATTTTTTAGCCTTGTATCCCAGCTGAATCTCCTCCTAGGGAATTATTTCTTGACTGTCTGATATGCCAGAAATGTCTCCTCTAAAATTGTTCTGAAACTGTGGGTACTTTAAAATAATTGCTCTATTTCGCTACAGAGGGAAGTTCACATGGATTTGTTTGTTTGCCAAACAGAAGAACCCAACTTCTGCAAACAGTGGTCAGGACAAGAAATTCATAGGGTGAGATGCAGATATATGTCTATCACACTGCACTGCCTTGGATTATACAGGCCTGGGAACTGAGTGAAGGAAGGGGGTGCAGGGGAGAGAAAGAAAAAAATCTTTGGATGTATTTTGATGTGAATGAGAAGGTTTGCATGATGTTTTGCTGCCTCTCCACTGCATCTTGCTCCATAATACACACCAGCCTGGGATGAGGAGCGTCTGCAGTCGTGTGATTACAGAACTTGGCAATCTCTTGGGGCACCAATGAGGAGGAGAAATGTGGAAAGGACTGAGAAAGAAAAAAATGCTTCATAAACTTCCCAGCTGATCCGTTGGATTGGCAGGCAAACTGCCTGGAAAGGTTGTGGCAGAACCATTGGCATGAATACAAAACAGAATGTTCACTTTAATAGGAAAAAAACCCCAACAACCAGAAAAGAAGTGATGCAGCTGTATTGTTCTACCCATTAAATTACATTAACAGCAATTCAAAAGGTGCACTCCAGGCCTTTGCTGGCACCAAGCTCTTTTATTCATTAATCTTCTTAATGTAGCCAATGAACTTTAGAATTTAAGAACATGTTGTAGGTTCTGTAGTTCCTTGACTTATTATTTTCCAGCTCCATTCAGCTCTTTAGTTGATCACTATACAAAAACATACAAAACCACTACGTATAAAAACATAGGTGATGATTATACTTTAACATATAAAAACACTACTGAAAAACTCTTTGATGGGAGTGGAAGGTGTCAATTTGCAAAAGAAATTAACTTATACACCAAAATGGTGTTCCTGATCTACAAAAATGAGAAATCAAGAGGCTGGAAATACCCCGGGTTTTTCTGACAGACAATATGCAGGTTTGACTATTGGTAGAAGATGGTAAAAAAGCATACCCCACATGTCAAAATCCTGCTATGAGTGCAAGCGCATATGTTAAACCCAAAGTTGTTTTTTTTCATGGGGAAAAAAAGAAAAAGAGGGAGTAGGAAGATCAAAACAAAAACACTGCCTCAAATCTACTCTAACCTACATATTCACACACTGTGTCACATAGATGCTCTTTTTCCCATCTACCCCAGCGAGCCTCCATCTACCCACCTATCCTCATCACCATTGCAACACATACACACCAACACTCCCATAAACTCACTTTCTCCCCCCCATATAGGTAAGCAATCCACAGGCTGTTGGTCTGTCACCTCAGCCATGAGACAATGACATTCCAGGAGCCAGAAGACGGAGAAGTGTTCGTTCGATCTCACAGCAACAAAGTCCAGCAAACTGACTGTGGTTATTTACGTGTCAGAGGGCTCATCCAGTGATCAGAAGATACATCATCCTTGTTCGTCCTGTGTGACCAGAGCCTGATAAATCCCAGGATAATGACAGCACCCACATCCTTCATCGCCTGCATTAACAGCCAACTTTTCAGGCCGTCAGTGAAAAGTGAAGCAGCGCAAAACACGCACGTAGAGGAGAGCCAAGGCACTGAGTCCCCTTAATCGATACCAGCCTTACTACAGATTGTAAACAGTTTTCAGCAGATCCAACCTTGCTTCAACCAACATAGTAGTGACAAGGCTCTTCAAATTGCAAAAGATAGGTCAAGCTAAAAATGCTCCCAGCTCTGAACTTTATTGCAGTCGGTGGGAGTCTGGCTGAAGCAAGTTTGGCCTTTGAACTGCAGAGAAAATGTATTTGCATTGCATTAAATTAAGCTCAGCTTTTTTGTTGTTTTTTTTTCTAATTTACTAGTAGGAGACTTATAAGCAAAAGGACACCAACAGAGAAAAATACTGTATCGAGAAAATATGATGCTTAGGAGAACAATCAAGCATTATAATTGTTGGCATTATGTCTTTTTGGTAGACTATATATCAAGCAGAGCAAAGAGTTATCATCCTGAGGTATTTGTGTTTCATGTAATAATGCCTTAATGATTCAATTAGCATTGATTCTTCAGCTGCAACAATATTTTCTGACTGATCTAGTAATTTAGCTCTCACTGTTGATTGATACAATTCCTATGAGTAATAAAGCAGTTTGAAAGAAATTTATTTAATAATTCACAAATCACTTTAAAGAAGATTTTTATTGCTTCTGCCACAAGTAATCCCTAAGATTTCAGAACGTGAGATATTCCTTTGAACAGTCTGGCATTTGTAATAGTGAGTATTACTACTGAGAAGTCTTTTTTCCCACTTGGCATGGCTGTGATAACTCCATCTTGGAATACTTACTAGCCTTTGGGTGGAGAAGATTGAGACAAGGATGGGTAATCTGAAGATGAACGTACATTGCATATGATGTGCACAGATCACTTAGAAACAACACAGGCAACTTGTGCAAAGTCAATGCAAACAATTTGGGTTTGAATCTCAGCCAGAAATCTCATTAGCTATAAGGAAATATCTTAATATTAAGCGTTATTGGAAATTAGAGCAGATCTCCACAGAGAAAGTTACAGCTCTTACTGAAGGTGGTCAGAGGGAGATACTCAAGCTGTATGACAAAGGGGAATTTCTTCTAGTATAGAAATAGTAGTATAAAAATGAATCATAACATCCTCCTAAGTGTTTTGGGGAAAAACATCTGTTTCAGAACTTCTGCAGCAGAGACTTAACAAGTAACAGCTTCATGGTCTTCCTGATAATTCCTTCTGTAGTAGCAAAAATATATATACAAAGAAAATTTTATTAGCCTTTCAAAATAGCATCCTCCACATGATTTGTGTTTGTCCATGCTCTACAGAGCCTCATAAATTTCCATGCTGATAAGTAGATCCTGTCCAAATGAAATGTTCTTTTAATGGGTTTGTATGTGTCTCTTTGTGCATGTATTTATACACACTCCTTATTTCATGATGCCTCCCTAGGCAAAATCCCTCATTCTGCTTTATTAATTGGCTAGTATTTCCTGGGGAAAGCAGACAGTTCAGGAACACATGGATTTTTTCTGTAAGTCATATTGTTTGACATTTATTTTCAACTCAGTGGGGAACAATCCAACTAAAAAGACAACGTGGGGGGGAAAAAAACCATTTAGCAAACCCAGATAACAATTCAGAGAAGCCCACATGAAGTTTTGAGGAGGATTAGTCCTCACTATCCTGACTTCCCTGTTAATTTAAGTCTTTCAAGGAGAATGAATAGCTTTAGGTTTAAAGCACAGAACAGGGAGACTAAAGACATCAGTTCTTTTCCTCGCTCTGATTAAACTCGTTATGTGACCTTGAAGATAAAAGGTTTTAGTTTGAAGCTGCACTCAAGTTACCTGCGTATAGATATATCAGCCTTTTGCAAATATATACATTCAACAGTTGACTGCTTTGCTATGAGACAGTGTTTTCACAACCTGGGGATGAAATTCAGAACCTAATCTGCCTATGCTTTAGTGTCCTATCTTTCTCCTGCATAAAACAGAGATAATGACTCTTACCTAGTTGTACTTCGCAGGCATGATGCTGCGAGGCTCCGTTCATTCATGCAATATTCATGAAGCTTTCTGAGATCCCTAATAAAAGACTCTACATAGCTACAAGTTATTATTTAACGATGGAAAATTGAAACATGGCATGTGGAATGCAAATGAGAGTGAGATATGGTGGTTTTGCTCTGACAGACTCAGGTTGCCTCCTTCAACTGCGTGTCAGCCAGCATGCAAACATGAATGCAACAAACAGCTGTGCCACTAAAAGCCTGTTATCACAAGGCTCTCAAGAGCAGCAGAAGTTCTTTCAAACAAGATTGTACAAATGGCAATTATGCTATCAAAAAGGAAACCAAAAGTGAGTATCCATTGTAGGTTTGTTTGTCCCTCTTGTTCTGCCATCTAGGAATTCACACACAAAGTTATGCCCCTGCTTCTTTACTTTTAATTGATATTATTAATATATCTAGATCATTTAATAAAAACATTTCTAGGGCAGGTGAACAGGAGGTGACACAAAGAACTGGCTGCTGCATAGTTGTTCTCACACGTTTTTAGAAATAATGTAAAGTGCAGAATACAAAACCCATTTATTCTTGTCTACTCTTTCCTCAACTTGCTTCTGTTCCTGCTACAGAAATCATTGTTTAGCAAAAGACAGCCTTCTATTCAGTCTTGCCCAGTTTGCTACCATGTTCTGTGAACTCAGGATGTCCCCATTTTCCTGCCCTTCCTAACTACCAGCACTCACTCATCACAAATGTACAAAGAATCCAAAGCATTGGAGTACCTGCTCACAGGTTCACTTTCAGCTCCCTCGGACTTGCTGAAGAGCAGGTTAAACTGCCTGCCCTGTACCCTCTCCCTCCACACTTGCCAAGGCAGAAATTCCCATAAACACCACAAAAAAACCCAAAACAAAACAAAACACACACAAAAAAAACCCACAAAAAAACACCAACAAAAAACCCAACCCAAACCAAACCAAACCAAAAAAAAAAAGCTTGTATAGCTGCAGTGGTAAATGCACTTCAATGCATCAATCATACCATGAAGGCACAACGTTATAATATTGGTGAGGCAGATCCTCTTTTGGCCCTCAGCGCTGAAATGTCCCAGGTGGAAAACACACCTGGAAGAGCCTCTGTCTCAAATAGACATAACAGGGACCTTGACTGTTTCAGAAACCACAGATTAAATGTTTTTAGATCCAAAGCCCCCCCAACACAAAAAATGTTCCTTCCGCTTCAGAACTGAGGCATGGGATGCTCATTTCCCAAGAGGGGAGAAAAGCTAAATATTCACTACTTTTCAGTTAGGATGAGCAACTGAATGCTCAAGTCTGTTTAAAAGAAGGAAAACCTCTTCAATATCATTATTTTTAATCACAGGATCTCATCTAATATCCTCTCACGAAAAAGTATGACCATAAGAAATGTAAGGAATGCTGTAAAAAAAAAAAATTAAATTAGAAACTGAGTATTAGGTTTCCACAAACCTCTTTCCAGGGGATTGTCCATTAGTAAAACTATAATACTGAACTATGTCAGTGTTTGGTCTCTTCCAAAATAAGTTCAGCACCATATTATCTTTATTTTGCTTCTTGGGTTAATATCAAACTATTAACCCACTATCAAACCTCTGATAAGAATTTCAAGGAGGTTTCCTACCATTTAAAAAAAGAGAGGAGATGCCTAAGTTTTTGCTAAATATAATTTAGAGATACTGAACATTATATATGAACAGGAGCACACATTTTCCTCCCAAGCACTGTGACTGTGAATCTCAAAACATACATTATCACAGAAAGGTAATTCTTTTGGATATGCCATAAAGTTCTCAAGTATCACCTGTAATTTACTGGTTCTCTCATAAACTCGTCCAGCTCCAAAGCCAAGCCATATATTTCCAGAAAGGCAGCAGAATTCTGGTGAACTTTAAAATAACAAGGATACCCCAAAGGGTGCAGCTCTTGTTGAGTGAGTAACAATACAGATCACAAGTGAAATCCAGAAGTGAGGAGTTCACAGCATTATAAGGTATCCTTGTTGTTTTAATGTTCACTAATGTACACTCAGTTCTTACACTTGACCTACAATTTCTATGTCAAGGACCATTAATTATCTTTCAACATGTTATACTTAAGCAAACAGCATTTTCTGAAAATTTGCTTGGGTTTAAAAGGATAAACTAAATTAGCACAACTCAATCATATAAAGAAGGTATCCATTTGACTGTATCTTTTCCTTAGCTGACAACTCCACCACTCCTGTACTGTGTCTTGCCTGTAAATTAGAAGTGACCTTTTTGATAGTGCTGATCATTTTCAGCAGTTTAGTCTTGGTGATTCATGACTGGGATATCAGTGGGATACTGACAGGAGGCACAGAAAATATCAAGACCGATATCTAACAGATCCTGATGGCTGCTCCATATCAACATTCCTCCCTTTCACAGTTTCAGTGGGTTTTCAAATTCAGAGGATCATATCTGAACACAGTTCCCTTCTCTGGAGCTACTTATGAAGTGATTTTCTAAGACTGGTTAGTGTCTTTGAGGTTCAAAAAGAAAAATATTACTATCCATGCACTCACTAAGGGCAAGTCAGCAGAGAGACCTAAGCCCCTACAAGACAACCAAGAACAGGGAGTTGAATACAGAAGTGTACTTTTTGAATAGGGGGAAAAAAAAAAGAGTAAAATTTCCCTTAATAAATAAAAGAAATACTGTTGTATTTATGTTAAATATATAAACATGTTTAAAGTGAAATAAAGTTCACAACCTGGCAGTCCTTTTTAAAAGTCAGTACTGCATCCTTTCCATCTCCTTGAGGACAATGTCAAATTGTTCCCTATTGTACATTTATTAACATTTTGTCCAGTCTATATTTAAATGTGTCAACAATAGGATTCCCACCATTTCTGTGTTCCAAAATCTATTCCCCTCAGGTCTAAAATTACCCTGTTATAATTTCCTGTCATTAGCTCTATTTAACCCTCTAAATCCTTCCTAAAAAATGTTCTCTTCAGTGGTAGATTTACATCATTCTGCTGTCTCCCCACTTGCTCTTTACTATTGGATGAACAGGCTACCAGAGGTGGTGAAACAACCTTGTCAGCAACATCTAGTTTAAGGCTGTTAAATATTTCATATTAAAACGTATTATTTTCCACTTCTTATTACTGACATGTTACTGTCTTGCTAGAAAGTTTTTCATCATGCCTCAAGCTGAGTTTGGGGGGAATTTTTTTTTTATTAAATCAGTCAAAATAATTGTGCTATTAGCCAACAGAAAAATATTCTTTCCACTGTGTCTTGTCTAAGATCTCCGGTGACATTTCCTTTGAGCAGCCCAAGTTTTGCAGATTAAGAACAGAAACCCGGAATATGAATAATCTTCTTTTTTTTTTTTTTTTGTTATACACAATTCAAACAAAACCTTTCTTAATCTCTTAAGACAAACTCAATAGGAAAAATTGTATTTCACAGACAGTCACCTATTGCTTTCATTAGCACTAGGATTCTGTGCTCCCATTGCCTGGAGCATTCACTCACAGCCTGTCCTGCAGGGTACTGATTATCCTCAGCTTCTCCTGAAATCAGTGGAAGCCAAGCACGCTACCCATGACACAACAGGCCCTCAGCCTCTGACAGGAGCAGGTACTTCAAATTAGCAACAGACTGAAAACATCACAGGAGCAGCCACTTGCTAATATTAAAACTGCTCTTTCAGCTGAAAAGAGAAATCACAAGGAGGTCTTATTCCTGATACAAGCAGGGCCTGCTGTATTTAAGGAGTGTTATTAACTGTGTTGAAATATGGCTGAACTCTTACAACTTCAGGGAGAGAGTGGAAGAGAATAAGTGTGACATACAGCACATGCTTTGCACACTGCACCGGCCCATCCATCATGGGGCACAAAGTCTCCCCTGCTCACACCCCAATAACTGCTGTGGAGATCAGCTGCGATGCACAGGAGGCAAGAGGAGCACGAGAGAAGGGGAAGTCTGACAAAAGTGCACGCTTCAGCATATGTTATAAAGCAGCAGCAACAATCTGAAGTACCTTGGGACAAAGATCTCTCTCTACGGCCCATCAAGTTCAATTTAAGGCTTATTTGAGCTAATTTGTTCTTTCCTAAAGCTGAGTATGTCCTTCGGAGCAAAGTGGTATAATGTGGCTGTCCAAATATTATCTGATCTTCTACTTGAGTAACATTTCAGCAGCTCCAAAGCTTGGACGATCCATTCACTGGGATAAACAGGAGGGACTGACTAGTCCCTCAAAACGAGCAGAGGTTAAGAGTGTAAATATAAGCCTTCTGTTTGACAAGGAATATGTGTGAGGTTGGATATAATATGATGATTCCCACCAGTTACATAACAAGGATCAGATAGAAATGAGAGCCACTGTCATACTTAAGGCAAACCCCTGTGTTTGCCAAACGTTACACATGTCCAAACCGATCGAACACTCTGAAATCTGCATTTCAACAAAAACTACCTTGGGATAGTTCTGCTTTTACCTGGTTCTGCTCTGCAGGACACAACAGATGTTCCTCCACTTGCAGAATAGCTCAGGTCAGTCAGATCTTTTGCAAAGTATAGCAGTATGAACTAGCTAGTGGAATTCTTTGGAGGAAGCCAAAAAGACAAAAACCAGGAAAACTATGGGTTGTGATGCCTCCAGAGGCTACAAAACACTAAGTATTCTCCATTAAAAACTGTGATACCCCTTTGGAGTGTCTTGATATTCTACAGATGTATTAAAAACTCTGGGGATCCCATAATTTGCAATGTTAGAAACTGTTAGATGTTTTAATACATTAACTTTTAAGAAATTGTGCAGAACTGAACAAGAAACAGGAATTACAAAAGTAAAAACTGGGAAAGGAAAGAAAAAATAGGAAACACTGCTGCAGCAACCTAATGTCCAGATATTTACAGTATAACTTATATTAAAAAAGAGCTCTTATAATCTCATATAACTGTTTACACTCCCAATACCTAATTAGGGAAGACAATTAAGAATTCTCAAAAGACATAGAATAGAATAGAAAATAGGCTATTAGTCTTATAAGTGAAATGGAGATGCTCTTTAATGCATTTCCATTTCATAGGTAGGATAAAAGTCAATTAGATGTAAAAGGTCTATAAAAAAATGAATGTTCTGGATTCACACCATCTATGAGCAAAAATGCTCTTCATTATCAAGTACTGCCTATATAATGCCAGGAATACCACGAACAAGTTCATTTGGAAGAACTTTGAATTTCCACTACAAATGAGCTCACAGTCACTGAGAAATATCCTGACTGATCTGGCAAAGGAGGAGAAACAAATGATACAAACTTTGATACTTCGGTTTTGCTGTAGAGAATGATTGGGAATATGGGAGATCCCACTCACAAGGGGTGCAAAATCTCTGAACAGCCGCGTTAGCACAGTTAACTGAGCACAGCTTACAGATGTTCTGCTGGGGAATCCCAGGATGCCAAACAAGCTGCGGAGATTCCATGAGAAGCTCAGAAAACACTCGGGCAGTTAGTTTGAGTTGAACTTCATGCTGCTGTGATTAAAGATCTTGTGCTAGCCAAGAGTTAAAGCTCGCTCTACTTCTTTTGCACAAGCTGCTGTTATATACATCATTGCTTAGATTGATCTGTCAGCTATTTAGATTAAATAAGAGTCTGAGTCTTATAACTCCCAAGAGTCTTCATGTTGTGTGCATTTGGAAAATACTTCCCACTCTACAATCTTCACTACATGTAAAAAAAGGTATTATTTTCTTTAAAGCTGCTGATGATTTGAACACAGCAGGCCAGCACATCAGTTTGGAACTAAATTTACAACTTCCCACCCTGGCTCCCTCTTTTGTGGTCCAACATTTCACAGAAGCTGAAAGCCAGTGAGTTGAATCCTGACATCAATTTTGACTGTCCCTGGAAAGAGATGTGAATAAATGATTGAAAATTATTTCCTGCTGCATACTTTGCCTATGTGGTGTCTTTACTTATTGCGTGACAACCTCGCATCAGCACCACGTGCCTTGGTCACTCTGTGGCTGGAGGTGCTGTCAGTCTGTGTGTGCAGAGCAGCTCCCAGGCTCGCAGCTTGTTCAGGGTGGATTAGTCCATCTGCTCTTCTGTTCCACAAAGATTTAGTCTGCCCTGACTGCTTTCCACGGGCTGCTCAGAGTGTTGTTTTGCCTTGAAGGTGATCTCAGGAAATTTTAAAACCCTAACTGGAAAGACCCTTTATAACATAGAAACCTCTGACTTGTTACCATTCTTTTTTCAGGGATTCTACTGCTGCCTGTTGAAGTAGTGGGTCTTTGTACTTTATCATTAATTATTTCTTGATAGTGGAACTCACTACTCTAAAGCACCCATTTCATTTTATATTCCTAGCCATTTTTTATTAAACAAAAGCCTTCAGCATTTTTTAAATACCAAAGGGATTTTTTTAAATGATATTTATTTAATGATTACTTCTGGCCTTATGTTTATTAATGCAGTGCCTTTCCCAGCCTCCCTTCTGAGCATGTGAATGTGTAGGAGAGAGAGGCATAGTAGGATACTGCCTTTGTTTTTAATCTGTTTGCATTTTAATACTATATTATTTATTTAGGATTACTGAATTTTAATGTCTAAATGAGTGATTCCTTGTTTAAACAAACAGAATAAAATAAGAAATGGAGAGTGCTTTTTATATAAGAGCACTATTCTAATTCTGCTGGCATCAAAGTGGTAGTCTAAGCAGGATGGTGCTGTTGTTCTTAGGCATTACCTTATATAAATAACCAGAGTTAACACTGGTATGGCCCCAAGACTCTGAGGCAAAGGTGAATTTTTCCCATCAAGAGCTAAGTAGCACCTGCACAGAGCAGCTCATTTCAGGGCTACGAGGTGGTCCCTGAAAAAGAAGTGCAACTGTTACCCAATCCAGGGACTCTAAGGGCTGTTCTCTTCATGGAGGGGAACAATAAGTAAACCCCCTGGGAAGCCTAAAACAGGAGGAGGTAGATAAATTTAAAAAATTCTGGGACTTAAGAGGAGAGCTTGGGGAAAGATATGCCTGATGGACGACCAGTGTCACCAGGACTTACTGGACAAGCGAGCACAACCCTTACTGAAAAAGAAGACAACTTTGGCTTCTGACAGACCGTAAATTTTGTATGAGAGCACCCAGACCTGTACAAGCCACAGGTGGTGCAGCTTCCACCTTGGAGCTGGTTTTGCAGTGTTGCAGAGAAGTGACTGGGTTCCAAGGTTCAGGTATTTTGCATGAAAATTGTTTTGTGAGAAGGTTTCTCCATCATCTGCCATACAATAGGCTGCAGCTACAAACATACAGTATTTTTTGACCTCTCATAATCTCACAAATGTCTTTTCATTAGAGCAAAACTTAAAACACATTGGGATGTTTTTCAAAAGTATATGTAAGCTTAAAAGCCCATCAGAACTTCAGTGCAAACCAAAAATGAAGGCAGATGAATTACTGGACAGGTCAATTCATTTGCAATGCTATAACCCATTTCATCTGGCCGTGATTTAACATGCACTGTCTCACTCATTGCTATCACAGCATTAACACACGCATCTAGCCCATCCATGCTTCTGCCTAGATACACCATTGCAAATGTCCTGTCACACAGTAAAACACTCAGAGAAAAAGTGAGCAGGAGAGAGGACAAGTCTTCCAAGACACCAGTAAGTCCTGCCGAAATGACTCTGCCGTAGCAAAACTATGAAAAACTAAATGTACTGCTGCAACCAGCCCTCCACAGCGCTTTGCAGGGTGAGCAGATGCTCAGTAGACAGTGCTCGGGCCCTGTGCTGTGCCAGCTATGCCCAAAGGGTTAATCCTCGCTTCCATCCACAGGGATGCCACACACACATCTGTTTAGCACACACTGACTAATTGCGGCGTTGGCGGAGCGTGGCGGGATGCCAACCCCGCGCTCATGCGCAATACGCCGCTTTATGCATTGATCTGCTTTTCTTGTGTGGGCTTTAAATACCCAGATAAGCCTGCAAAGCTGCAAGAAGATCACATCGATATATTTACCCCACAGGCTTCCCTCTCCCTTCCCATCATTCTGTTGTGTGCCTACCAAAGGTCTGGTGTGAAACAATCTCCTGAGCCCTGTTGTGTCGTAGCTTTCCCTGGTGTTAACTGAATTTCCCGTAGTAACAGAGACACAGCACCCCAGCGGTATTCCCACTCTCCCCTCTGAATAGCTTATCATTTGGTAGTGGAGCTATTTCAAAATGGCATCTAGTGTTTTCTTCATACAAATTCAGTGCTGAATTATTGATGAATTACAGAGTAATTTTAAAGGAGCTGCAATTCAGCGAAACAGCTGGGTAAGTGATAAATAGAGGGTTGGCACATTTGCTCCATGATAAGTTTTGCCTATACAGTACTACATCCAATTTCAAGGACTCTCATTCTTAAGCAGCATTTAGGTTTAGGAAGATCACCAGCAAGGCATGAACATATATTCCTTCACCCTCACAATTTCTATATGAGGCAGGCAGGTGTTATGGTCTCCATGACACAGAGAAACTTCTGAGAGACAAAGAGTCCTGTCAAAAGTCCAAAGCGAGGCACCAGAGAGATGTTTCAGCCATAGTATCTCTGAAAGACAGGTAAAGGTACTTCCATGAAGTATTTGTTGGTTTGTTTTTTTTTTTCCAGAGAGATGTTGACAAATTGAAGTCAAAACTCCAAATGAACATCTATGTCTGTATCAGCAAAGATGGATACAGAAAAAAAGGAGAATGGCTCAACCAAGCTCAGTTTGGCATTAAGAGAAACCTAGATGAGCAAAAAATAACTCACTAGATTCTAATTGGAGAGGGAGACTAAAAACTTTGTTTCACTCAGCTATAGACCTTATCCTGGAAAATGAGTGCCTGTCCTACTGCTCCAGCAGAAGCATCTTTCTCTTCTTTGAAAGGGTTGTCCATCTGCAGAATGAGTCAATATTTGAAATGCTAAAACATCTCATAGGACAGCAGACAGTCTTTCTGCCTATTCCTACTAATTGCTTCTGAAGTGTAGATCAAATAATATCCATAAAGATTTGCAGAAAGATAAATGAAGTTGTCTTGATCTGAAACTTACAGATACATCACAGAAAGTTTATAAAAAATAGAAAGCCAAAATAAAAATGGCTTATTTCCTCCAGCAATCATTCTGGTACCAGATGAGAACTAGAGCAAATTCCACCTCAGTGAAGTGGGGTGGGACTTTACAACAGCAAGGAAAACATTATGAGACGGGGGTTAGTTCTGACTGAGAGAATTTTGTTGTAGAGAACACAGACTAAATAGAGGCAGGAAAAAGACAATTCAATTTCATGCTAATTTGAGCATACAGGACTGGAAATTGCAGGTTTAAATTTATCAGTCTCTATTTTTAAATTATCAAGTAATAAATACACTGCAAGGTTTATTCCTCTTGATCAGTTCTCCCCTCAAATACAATTGTTAGGGGAATGTGTTTTTTATAATTTTGTTTTATTTCATGCCTTATTTTTATCAGCTTTCAGGGAGTCATTTTATATATATATATATTTAATGAGTTTACTTGTGGATGAATAGAACAGAGAGATGGAACTTCTCCTCCTAAAGAAGTTGGTTGGTTTTTTTAATTGAAATTGAAATTATTGTGCAAAGGAATCTGTGAACTGTGCTTTCTTATTTTCCTAGGAGAGGGAGCCAAACAAGGAGATGCTGACATAGTTGCTTTTAAACTTCCTGTGTCAATAACGGTCGGTCCAAAACAATTCCATAAGCCAGTCATTTGGTACTTGTGCCATACAAACCCTACTGACATCCTTGTGATCTGCAAATATGATTCTTAGTGTCATCTTTTCACTGGAAACCTTTGAAAGGATCCTGCTTGAATTGTTTTCCACTAATGTCACAACATCACATCACTGGAGATACATAATGAGGCATTTCTGTAACTCACCTTCCTCAGTGTGGACTCATTTACCCAGCTGTTTCTTGGCCTAGTTGATTCTCACCCAAAAACCCCCCAGAATATTAGTTTATTTTTATTTATTTGTTAATGTAATTCTAGAACATGACTCTGGTGAAAATATGGAGAGAATGGTAATGACAAAAGGAAATCTTGAAAACAGAAACATTTCTGCTGGCTTTAGATCTGAAGTTACCATAGCAGCGAATTCAACACACTACCTGTAGAGTAGAGAACAACAGATAAATAAAAGCTGGGAGAGATTATGTTAAAATCTAAGGGTCTGTTCAGTGGATTCTCTATTGGCACCCATGAAAACAAGCAGATATGTGTGTTGTTTTGATTCCTGGCACCCCTAACTCGACAGAACCATGCAGAAAGTCTCCTTGGCCCTCATTTCCTGTGGAAGTATTCTGCAGGCATCCTTTGTGAATTAATTTCTGGTAGGTTTATATGATAATACAGCTCCACAGAAGTCATCCTCTCTGATGATGAATGAGTGTTTCTTTTTAGTTTTCCACAAATGAAAAAGAATGCCTAATCCCAGATGCTATCAATTCACTAAGAATAACCTAATCTGATGTGAGATCAGGTTGCTCTCTGAATTGAATGCAGACTTCTAATGCTTATCTAATGACAAAGTGATTTGTATTTACAAGCCTAGGAGGTTCTCCCATACATACTTTATATTTTACATTCGTGCATATACAGAATTTAAATCAGTGTGATAAACTGTATATCCAGTTGATATCCAGATGTGTCATTTATATTTTACATACCGATCTATTTTAACATTTCAAACCACCAGGTCCTTGTTTGCACAGCACAATTCAGCTGGATGGCAAAGCTTCTAACCAATCACTATTACATCATTGTGAATGATGTCATCCATCAGATTAGCTGACCCAGATTAGCCAGCTCTGGTCCCATCAAGGTGTTGGATCCTGCAGCCTGCCTATAGGAAATATGATTATTTTCACAGTACAGGTAATAGCAAAGAGCCATTACTGGTGTGTAGGTCAAACAAAGCTCAGTTTGGCTTCAGAACAAAGTTTGTCCACAGCTTCAAAAGCCCCCACAGTGATGTAGAGGAATTCTTGCTTGAAGTTTGTTGTTTTTAAGAAGGGATTTCCTCGTTGTGACTTTGCTGGGTACAAGTGAACAATAGGGAGCATAAACAGACCTTCACAAAGGTTAATAAAGAAAATACTTAAACTGCATGGCTGGGATTCTGCTCTGCTACTACTGCACATGACAACTGTCTCTCTATGCAAATGGAAATCAGGAAAGAGATTACCCAGTCCAGTTCTATAACAGTGTTAATGAGATTTAGTCTCAGTGGGGCTCTCTTGGTGTTTGCCAATTATGCCATGTTACCTGTCCTTTTGGGTTTTATTTCTCCAGTGACTTTTCTATGCAGTTTGCCAAATAACAATGAATCATAGTAATGAAAACTTGCATTTTAATGCAGGTTTTGTTTGAGAAAATAATCACACAGCAACAGAATATAATTCCAGCTCTGGATACAGAGGAGTGCTTAAGAAAATTATTAACTTTAGACCTGTGCAGCAGTCCCACAAAGAGACTGAAACAAATGCTTAAGTACTTTCCTGAGTAGGCTTTGCAAAAATTTTAGTCTGCATAATGTTTTTCCATATCAGCTAAGATGCAGAAATTATTATATTCCCTGAAGATTTATCTTTCTACTACTGAGAGTGTTTATGGACGTTCAATTCCCATCACTTCAAAGATCATATTTCACTTCAAAGATCCTATTCCTACATCAGCTGGGGCAGTGCCTGTCTCAGAGATATTATGATGTTAAATGGACAAGGAAGACAAATGTGAGAGAACTGAGGGCAATAAAGCAGCAACAGTAAGTAACCACCAACAGAACAAGAATGGGGAGAATGTAAACCCAAGATATATAATGAGCTTTCAGCTGAAACAACAGTGGAGCTGAAGGATGCTAATAGTGGGAAGGCTAATTGGCTCTTGTGCATTCCCATGGGCTGCAAATAAGGAATATTGTGGAGTTTATACTTAAATTTTGATTCCTCATTTTTGCTGGCTTGGGTAGTTAGAGGACCTGCCTTTAATACTGAACCATGAACTTGAATCTGAAAATGTCAGTTCAAATACAGCTCTGTCCAATTAGTTGGAAGGGCAGTAGAAGTGTGCAGCAAGAATTTAACTTTTCTGACAGATTCAGATTCAGCTATTTTTAAGTATGATTTATGTAATTTTTCTTGTGTGGAAATTAGCGACTGAAATATTTAACTAAATTAAATGGTGAGTGAGGATATGATACTCATAAAAGATGCATTGAAAAACTCCTAAGTAAACCTAAAAGCTCTCAGGATAATAAAGGACAGGGAAAAAAAAAAAGGAAAGGAAAAAAGCAGCTCACATACAGAGGTCAAGCAAACAGCCAAGTGTGAATCAGTTCAGTCATCCAAAAGCATTGATGACTGCCCCGTCATCAATGAAAGGATATAATTATCAACTAGACCTAAATCTCAGTTTGTGCAAGGATTGCACATTTGCTTAATTAAGACCAGCCACCAATAAAGCCCAAATGGTTGTCAGTTTAGAAAAATCTCACTGCAATCTGCTGAAGTTTGTGTGCTAAAAAGAAGTGTCACAAGAATTGGCAGGATGGTCTCACTGTATAAAAAGTAAGTTTATTTGTGAACTTCAATATGCCTGAGACCTTCCACCTGCACTTCAAATAGTATTTAAATCAATTTCTTATCTGCAAAGTCAGGATAATAATATGTGGCCTTTTTCATAAAGCATCTCATGATTCTTGGCTCAGTGGACCTATAGAAGTGTAAACTATTTATTATTATGCAAATTATTATTGAGAATGACTCTGTGGCAGCTAACTGTATTTTCTTCACTTCAAAAACACATCATCTCTTCCAATGGAATTCTCTCCTAATCCCAAAATATATTTTCATTGTATTAAATTACCATGAAAAAGCCTTGAGGGATGAGTTCCCACATTTTCATTCATTTTTCCTTCAGTCAATGTGGAGTTTAAAGTGTCTGTTTAAATAATGACCAAGTGAAAACTGATTAAGGAATTCGGGATGGAGCCAGGAAAGGAGCATTTTCCTATGCATGTGGAGGAGGATTGACTGTCCTTAGATATTATCTTTGTTATAATGCAATAAAAAAGACTTGGTAGATTGTTATTATTCTTAGTTAAGAAATACACCCCTCAGCAGCACATAATATGCATTCCAGCTGTAATTTTTCATGTTAAATTTATTTAGATAGGTTTTAAAGTAGCTAAAATTATTTATTAAAAAATTAAGCTTATCAGAGGAGCAAAGCACATCATTTTTCCTAAGATTCCTGAGATTCAGGACCATCTCTAGACAGGTTGATTAAAAAACAAAACAAAACAAAAAAATCAAGATTAACAGATTTCTGAGATCAAAATGCATTTGGAAAAAGCACATCCATAACAAGGTTTTTATTTCCAGTTCAGCACTCCTGTCTGAAAAATCACATATCTTCACGAGAGCCCCCTAAAGCTGATGAATGTCTTTATTTTGACTAAACTACATCTGACAGTCAGTCCCCAAAGCCTTTCATAGTCCACTTAAATTCAGAGTTTTATTTGCAATACACAATCATTACTCCATTCCTCATCTCCTCTTCAATATGGAAGTACTGCTAAGCAGATGACAAACATTAACAATTCAATGGTACATAAAATTCTGCCAATTGATAATCCCACTCTATTTCTTATCCAAGTTTAAGTACTCTAGAAGTCATTCAGAAATGCCTTGAATTCAATTTTTGATCTTCAAGCATTTGGATTTTTTTTTAAAAAATAAGCAAACTACACATTATCTTGAAGTCTCTTTTAAGACATTCAACACCGCAGTTATCAAATAGGAAACAGTCTTTCTATGAAGAGCAGACCTCTGCAGAAAATTTTCTTCTCTATGAACAGAGTTTGTTTCAGTTTCTGCATAATAGTAAAAATTTCTTGGAAAATATTCTCTGTCCTTCTGTTTCATGGGGAAAAGTAGCAAGATCATTTTAGTCGTAAAAGTCACATAAGGCTCAGCTGAGTATCTCCAACCAAATTCTGCATGTTTACCTTCACAGAACACACAGAAAGCCCCATCTGAAATAAAACAGGCACTTTCCCTAATCCAGTGTGCTCTAAATTAGCGTGGTTTGATCAGCAGATTAGGCTGTTACTGCAAAATTTTCCCACTTTGCTTAATTTGCTCATTTGCATAGAGCCTAAATGGTCTAAATGCCTCCTCAAATCGATTGCTTGAACCCAGGTCATCGCTGCCTCCCGCTCTTTACTTCCCTCCACTGACTGCTCAGTCACTTCCACTACCTGGTGATGGACTATCCCTTGGTTCACAGGCAAGTGGGAGAGAAAACAGACACTTTTTTATAGGATGCTGGGATTGAACAGGTCTTTGATTAGCCTTGCTCTAGGCATTGAGAGACAGATCTGTTTCCTTAGGTTGGGATGGCAGCCACAATTAGTCTGAGTTTTACTTGCTGGTGATTAGCAGAATAATATTTTTTTTTTTCCCCCACCATGCCTTCCCATTGCTTGCAGTTTTCTCCCTGTCTTTCATCTTTCCATCTTCAGACACCTGATGGCTCTAAACTTTTCAGGTATCTTTACATCAGTGACCTTCAGCTCAAACCTCATTCTGGGATACCAGCTAAGATTTTACTAAGATCTTACTAAGTTGTAAGCATAGCTTTGCTTTGACATTTTATTAGATAGACATCAAAATGTGTGTAATAAACACATTTCAAGATATTTCCATCCTGTGAAAACATTTTCTTCTAATCTCCTTGTGAATACTGTCATTCCTTTGTGTAACATTTCACTGTAGTCTTAATTCCTCAGTGTCAGGACCCGTTGCTTTATTTGACTGTAGAGTGCCACAAACATCTGTGGCTCCAAAACATAAAAATAGTCATGAAAATACAAGGTTCTTATTTTTCCTTAACAGCTTCTCGTCTCTCTCACCTATTAATGCAAAACCAACTTGAAAGTTTATCACAAGTAGACTGACCTTTGCTTTAGGTTTTGTCTTAAAATAGACATGCAGTGTTGTAGAACAACTCCAAGCATCGCCCATCTTCTGCTGGTTTGCTGTGTGGCGATGGCTCAGATGTCTCACTCTGCTCCTTCAAGTGGTTAACTACATTCTCTAAAGTAAGCCTTGATTGTCAAAGCTTGAGCCCATATTCTTCCCTGTTTTCTCTGAAGGTAATGCAATTTCAGATAAACGATTATTTCATCTGATGAGAAAATAGAATGACAATGCTCTTCCTAATGCACTGAAAGGATCTGAGCACTAATGTCTTAATACACTGTAATGAACATTAAGAAAATATCTTTTCATCTTGTGAAAGGGGAAATTTTTGATTGCAGAAATGCATCTGTGATAGCAACAGCATACAGTGCTGCATATTCAGCCCAGCCTGATGATGCTTACAGAGCACACAACACAAAGCACTTCTTTTTTTAAATGCTTTTGTTCCTGGATTTTAAGTAAGATGTTCAAGGCAAGTGTGAGGGCAATATTTTGAAGTTACATAACACACTGTCAACCCTTCATGGTTAAAAATAAAAGGATTCAGGCTCTCCTCCGTAATTGTAATTTACAATGAAGAGTTGCATAGATGTATTCTCTTAAAGAATTTCAGTATTTATTCCTCTTTTTAGCACTGTGAATCATCCCACTGGCTCTCTCTTCAGGCAAGTTACACACACAGTGACTTTAATGGATTAGGAACAATAAAAAGATCAATCCCAATATATCCTTGTTTTCTGCTTTTGTTGCTTAAAGGCAATTGATGGAAAATGAAAGAAAACTATCAGTACACTCCTCAAAGCTGCTGCTGGAATGCACCTCGGGTTCTGTTTCTGCCCAAAATTTCCCATACCCTTGTCCTCTCCTGAGTGCTCCCCACAGGGCTGAAATGCTGTATATTTGCAAGGTGTATTTATACCCCAGCTATGGCAACAGGCATCAGGGTAAGGGAGGCAGAATAGGACAAAGCAGAATTCAGAAAGAACTGGTAGGAAGCTGCGTGTGACTTGCAGGGGAAACTCCTAAAAGAAATGTGCTGCCAGACCCACAGAAAGGAGAGAGAAGCAGCATTTCTTATTTTTGAGCATCCAGTTTGAAGAACTGAGGTGCCAAGAGAGAACAAACTGGGGATCAGCTGCAATTACAATTCTGAATACAATTCTAACAGCCTCCCAGGACAACACAGTCCTTCCCCTCAACGACAGTCCTATTTGTAATAGCTGTAGTTTTCCAATAAAATTTTAAGGCTTTTATTCCAAAGGAATGGTGAACTACAAGCAACCACCTGCAACAATTGCAAAAAGAGTCATAGCTTGGATGTATTCTAAAACATATTCCATACTGCTGACAGCTTGTTGGACAGATTATATTACTGAGAGAATAAAGGGCTTACTGTGTCAGCAGGGTAATTATATCTGGGGTGGTGGTGGGGAAACCAACACATGAACACTCATAAAGTCTCTCCACAAAACAGAGTTATGGTCTAAAATAATGATGGCTGTATGAATAATCTCAATTTTAAAAGAATTTTCCCTTGCAAAGCTCACAGTAACCGATCCTTTCCTCTCTATCTTCCAAAGGTGTCAGTCATCTTCTATCTTATCACTATGAACACAATGCAGCCCAGCACTGCCAATTCCTTATCCTGGAAGAGCATTTGAGTGATTAGGGGTTTCTCTTTTGTTTATGTATTCTTTCCAATAGCTCCTTTAATCTTAATAATAAAAGAGACTATTTTTTTTGTCACCACAAAGTTTGTCTAAGGCTTCCAGTCACAACTTCTACAGACAACAAAAAGACTCGCAATGTTCCCAAGCCTTGTGTTGAGAACTTAGGCTGACTTCTGAAGCCCTGAAACTGAAGTAGAGGAACCACAAATCAAAACTTCGGCTTTAAAGTGTTCAAATGAGAATCTTGGAGGTCTTGAATAAAATAATTCTTTAACACAAGGTACACTTAACATTTCCAGAGGCCTGAACAGGATTGACAAACCGCAAAATATTACCAGAGATTTCAAATGCCACCCAGAAGCTCCAAATTGCAATGTAAATTTTGGATCAAAAGGAAGAAGAATCTCTTTATAAATATTTCATTGAACCCTGTTAAGTCTTTTGTACTAATTAAATTCTTTTAAAATTCCTATTTATCATGACTTCCACCAATTTTTACATGAGAACCTCAGCAATGTATGAGTGAAATCCAGACTCAGACTACAGATCAGTTACTGATGGAATGAGATTATAGTGATTGCTATCTCACATAGCTAAGGAATTTACAATAACTCTGTGCTTTCACAAATTTTATTTAAAAAGTAATCTCCCATAAGTAGGTCACTATCTTGATTAAGAAAAGCATTTAATCCACAGTGTTCAACAATGCAGAGTCCACCAAGACCAAGAAACTGGTATAATTCCCGCTGATGATAAACATAATACCCTCAATCAGCAAGTAGCAATCAGAATTTTGTCTGTAGCTTTATAGCAAATTTTTTTTTAACTCAATCCAAATTACCAAGTGCAGCTGCTTCAAAGATGCATGTAATCAACAGATTTTACATGCAACACGATACAGCACTTTACCCATGAATGATGAATGGTGTAGAAGGCAAACTAAATGGTACAAATATTAGATCTCATCATTCTTTGTAATATATGTACATGCACATTCTAATTCCCCTCAACATTTTCTAAATCAAGACACGTATCTTACAAATTCATTACTTCTCTAACACAGGAATTTCAGTCAGAAACTGAAAGCATTAGCACTTGGTATTTTACTACTGCTAACAGAGATATAAGATGACAGCTACTAAAATACCAGACCAGTCACAGAGTTTTCTATTCCTCTGACAGATAAGGGAAATGAGCATATCAATAAGTGCTTTCATGGGCAACTGCAGGCCCTCAAAATGACACGACAGGAAGCATATCTGGGGTTTAATGGTGTGTATTTGAGTATTGTTGGGTAAAAAAGAAAACATTTCACTTCCACATTATCAAAACTCTCAAATAATCAAAACCCCTAATATATAGTAACATTTAGAAAATCTTAGACATTAAAATGCAAACAATAAATAAATTTAAAAAAAATTCCGAAACCTACAAATCCAGATTAAAAATGAGAGATTCCAAGGCAAACATCAGTTATCTACCTGCCCAGTACAGTGTATCAAACGACATGCTTCTTTCCCAGGTAAGACGGGGAATATTTGAATATGCTGGTGAAAACTCAGCAGGACCCAAGAGACGCTGGTACCAGTCCCTTTGTAAGTACAAGGCAAAGATTCCCTTTGATCCTGACTCCCTCAGACTCAGACACTGAGTTCTAAAAGCAGGCCCAGGGAGGAATTTGTCCTTGCAAACATTTTTGGAGGGTGCCTGATGTCCCAGATCTGCATCAGTGCTGGCTCTGCACTGTGCCACTTCGTACCTGCTGTGTTTGACCAGTAGCACACACGGCACAGGCTGCTTCCTTTGCTCTGAGGAATCTTGTTCACAGCTGCCTTACACATTCAAAAGGGCAGTGACAACATCAAAGACCTTCATGACATGCTGGTTATCGATCAGTTTGGTTACACTGACATCAACCCAAAAAGAAGGGCAAACCAGCAGGTATCGTGTCCAAATGAGAATGGCTTTTGGTCCCCACAGAAACTTCTGTGAGAGAAATGAAACATGGAAACAATGACACATTCCAGGAAAAAAGAAAGTCTGATTTTCTGTAGATAATATTGACTTAGTTTTGACATACCATGTTTGGTAAGTTTGGATTTTTTGGAAACAAAGAGAAATTAAGCTTCTGATAAACAGTTTGAGGGCATCCTTGAATTTACTTTTTCTTCTGTTGATATGATTAGTACATCACTTCATTTTCACACTGCAGAGGAGAAAATTACAGCATGTTCCAGTCTGCAGGAAACCCCCTGTTGCCTCACCTTTGTTCTCTTTTTCGCTGGGATAAGGTTCATTTTCTCTTAGTAGCTGGTATAGTGTTCTGTTTTGGATTCTCTATGAGAATAATGTTGATAACATACTGATGTTTTCTGTTAAAACTAATTAAAAAATAAATCAAAAGTGGTCTCACAATGACAGAGGCAGCTCCCTTGGCACCCCTGGGATGCAGTGAGTGCACCCCAATCAAGTCACATGGACTGGTGTATAACTATTTTGTTTAAATGCTCCCTCTCATGAAAAGTAATTCCC
>JAWWLV010000045.1:67965670-67976469 GCA_035041135.1 Platyrinchus mystaceus | reverse complement strand
GTGCACCCCAATCAAGTCACATGGACTGGTGTATAACTATTTTGTTTAAATGCTCCCTCTCATGAAAAGTAATTCCCCCTATACTGTCCTGGCCCATCCTTCCTAAAGCATTTTAGGCATCTGTTGCTGCATTGTTCCTGCAATTAAGACAATACTGTAGCCCTGAAACTGCACACAGAACCTTAATTCCTCCTGGTTTTTCCTCTAGACTGGGTGCATTAGCAGGCAAACTCTTCAGCTGGATATTTGGTCAAGCAGATTTCCTGGAAAAGGCATGAAAGCTTTCCCTGTAATGCTGCCCTGCAGGTGTTTCCTTATTGCATGCATAGGCTTGATATGGGCCCCCCTTCAGTGCTGTGGATTAAGAGCTTTCTCCTGCCTGCAAAACCCTACAAGCTCAGGCTACCCCTTTGTTGCTTGATTGTGGGTCATTATTCCTTTCTCCTACTGCTCCTAGTTTAAAGTTCTCCCCCAGGCCATCAGCCTGTTGGCAAAGTTGCTTTTTGTCCACTTGGTAAGGTGGATCCCATCCCTCCTTAGCAGTCCTCAATTCTTAAGGAGAACCCCACAGTTAAAAAAGTAGAAACTTAGCTGGGAAAGCCAGCTGTGCCACCAGTTGCTCATCTGTAGGAGAACAATTTCAGTAAAAACATTTTCTAATGCAAAGGTGTCAATCACTTCTAGTTTTTGCATCCACCCTTTGAACAAGAACAGTCAGGCCTGAGTCGTATTCTACTGAGTTAAAACCAAGACATGGAAGTTACAGCAGTCCAAAGCTGTTAGCAAAGTCAGCAATGTGTCCTGACATCCAGGGGAGGGAACAGTGTCCGTTCAACAACTTTCTCTACCAAACTTTCATGCCAACGTCCCAGAAACCAGGAAATGCTAAATGTTATGTTTTGAGTGATCAGTGGAATAAACACAAACAATAATAAAAAAAATTTAACACTGGAACTAACATTATATATTGCATTAATTTACAAAAGGACAAATAGCTTTCTCCTCTTGTGCTAGTTTCTCCTCACTACATTAAATGGTCAAAATTCTGCACTGACTTATAACCTCAGCACTTAAGTCCCAGATAAAACTGCAGTACCAGTGACGAAACTACCACCTGTGTCTTGCAATGCCAGGCATGAACCATCTGAATGTAATCAGGAGCTGTTCTGGCATCATGGGCTGCGTGCCCCTGGCTGAGAGAAAAATTCATAAAGGGTTAAAAGAAGAGCTTTATCAGTAAGCAGAGTAAGGAACACAAATAGGTATCAATGCAACTGCAGTTGTGAACTGAACAAAGACAACGAGCGCATCAAGAGTCTGGATAATGACTCAAAAGAGATGAATTTGACAGGACTAGCTCTCTATTTCCCAACAAAAACCTGAACCCCAGGCAACAAATCCCTTCCTTCCCTCTCCTTCCACCTGTAGAGCGCACAGGAGGCCCCTGGCAACACGGCAGTGTGACAGATGAGCCAGCAGCCCGTGCGTCCGTGCCCTTCGGTGGCCGTAACAGGTCTGGATCTCTCAGACCGACCCAGCCAGCAGAGCCCGGCTCGGCAGCTCCGTTGTCATGGCAACCGGCTGTTGCCAGGTAGCCCGCAACTAAGAGAAGACTGAGAATTAGCAAGGCCTAAAAATAAAGGTGTCAGGTTTTGGTTTGTGCCTTTTTTTTTTTTTTCCCTAGATGTTCATATGTAACAGGCAAAATAATAAATAAATAAAACTCCCTCAAGATCTCGGCAGTTACGGGGTGTTTCTATTCCACAGGTTTTGATCACCTTTTAAAATTAGCACATTTTTCTAAGCAACAAAACCAACCGAAACATGACAGTGGGAAGATATTCCCAAATCAGTGAAAACATGCAACTAAAAAGCACGAAAGGAGATAAACTGTTCCGAATATTCAAAGAAACTGACAGATAAAAGACTAAATCCTTTCTAAATCTCTGCATCAGCAGAGTCACAAAGCATGGCTGCTCTGCTGGTTTACATCATCAGTGTAGGAACTGTCCTGAAGCTAAGGGATGGGAAAAAATGGATTTCATTTCCATCCCTAAATATTCTGTTTGCATATGGACCCTATGAAATAAGAGTAAATGCAACTTACAATATTATGCAACATCAAGGGCTTTGGCATTCTCAGACTGAAGACATGATGGGAATACAAGACATGCCACATCTCACTGCTACAGGGCTTATTAAAGCAAATGTTGCAAAGGCTCATCACCAAACAAGGAAAGGCTGTTGCAGTGAACAATTTTTCAACAGAAGTTGCTAAGAAGACAAAAGTGGCCTTCTCTGCTTCTTCCTGGTCACTACGCGGATACTTGGCCCAAAAAAAACCCCCAAAATCTAACCACAGGTCACCCCAGGCCAAATGGAAAGATAGATCTGCAAAACCTTTCTTCCCAGGAGCAAGTATTTTAGAGGAGAGAAAGTTGTAAGAGTCCCTGTAAACTAAAATATCAAAAATCAAGTCTGACTGTAACCACTCGTGTTTTACAGTTATTGACTCCAAGATCTTCATGGGATTGTGCTACTGGATTCCTCAGAATCATTCCTTGGAGGTTTCAAGGGATAAGCCCATGGCAGAAATACAGGAGAGCTGGGCCAAACTGCTTGTCCAGCTGACTCCTTTTACAGGAAAATTTAGATGTTGAATGAAATAGCAAGTCTGAATCTATTTCTACGTACAAAATAAACAATTTCTTTGGGTTAACTAAAAAAGGAGTTTTACTTTCTATTTTCTTTATTTCAAGTAAGGATAATCTAAAAAAAATACCAAAAAACACAAACCCCAAACCATTAATTCTTTCTATTAGGAAACATTGTTCTCTTCCTCTTCTCTTTTTGTAAATTGAAAACAAAATGTAATGACGTCAACCAAAAAGGAATTATGAAATGGAAAGTAACTTCATACTAAAATAGTATAAACTTTCAATGCTTAAGATGTTAAAATGAAACATTTGGTAGTTTTTGAACATTATTGCTTCAAAGGAGTAACTTGGCAACAAAAAAGCAATATCTAAAACATCTTGGATGTTGCAAAATCTGTATGTTTCAGTAGCAGTAAAATCTGATCAAAATATTCAGTCCTCTTCTATCTCAAGCACCCAGCCCAGACAATATTTCCCTCCTAAATTCTATGCTGTCTGTGACCCTGAGTTTAGAAAGACACACACACAATTGCACTATGAGCATCACGATTATCTCATTTTTCCTTTTTTCCCCATTTTTTTTCAATATATAATATATATTCTTCAATGTATATTAGGAATCAATGGTAAGCGAAAAATGTCAGATTAAATGCATAATAGTAGCATGGTGGATTTGAGGCAGTGGAATAACATCCCTGTGCACAAGGACCTTTGAAACAGTGACATAAAGAAGCAGTGGATTTTACTGAGAATATTCTAAAAATATATTTTTAGACATCCTACAAAGGCACCAACTAAAAGGCCAAATTTGAGTGGAAAATTACTTCCAAAGATGAACATGAACAATACAAAGGAAGCTAAAACAATGAGAGCTGGATTTCTTACTGGTGACTGTTTGTTTTAAGAAAGGACTTAAAATGCCTCTTCAAGTTAGAAGAATCATTCTTATCCTCTTCCCTTTGTTCTGGCATCCATCACTGAATTTTATACATTTTGACTTGCTGAGTATCAGATAAGATCAATTTATACAAACACAGCCAGGCACACAGAACACTTAATGTAACTGTGTCTTAACTCCCTTGATTTCAGTCTAGAATCGGATTTTTTTGTCCGGAGTGGGCTCAGCTCCCATAAAAACACAAAGGAATTGTAAATACGGTGATAGCCTTTAAGGGAGCCACAAACTCAAAACCTGCAGAAACTGGACTTGATTTTTCCCTCTTGTTCCATCCCCTTGGGAAACACAGATAGCCATCCCAGGGATGGTTTCCAGAGATTCAATGTTCTCTCAAGTTCAAAAGAGTTATTTTGAACTCTCTGAGTTTCTCTAGCTTTGTTTCTAAAGCATAATTAGAGATTCCTTAGCCTAAGCCAAGTTCTCGCATATATGGAGGTGCCTGTTAGCAGCTCCCCTGAAGGAGAGTGGCATGACTTTATAAAGACATTCTGCTCCCTGTGCCACACACGAGACTCCCTTTGTCTCCAGAGTTAACTAATTAACTAATCAGGGAAAAGTGCTTCTCCAGTGAGGCTTCCATGGCAAATCCCTCACCCAAATGGAGCCCTGAGCACAGCCTTAGGTACACAGAGCAAAGCACAGCGATGGCTCCCGCTTATGCTGGAGCACAATTCCCTCCCTTAAGGCATCCCAGAGGCCTCTGGGAGGGGCTGGGGAGGCAGGAGGAGGAGCTGAGCTCTTATTTCTGGTTTTGCCATGTACAGTACTAAGGGCACATAAGAGAACAGCCATCATCAAGTGGTCTCCTGTCATCCTTATTTCATTTTTGCTGCGCTTCTCTTACCCATAGTAAGTCTTTCTTTTGGTATCTTCTAAAAGCTTAAAAAAAACCCCAAAACAAAACACCAAAAAACCAAACCAAAAAACCCCTCACAATAGCACAGAAGTTCTCTCCTGCATAAAAATAACTAACAAAACTGCAGGTTTTTGCAGCATGTTGACATCAACTAAATTTTTGACAGAGCATTGTCAAAGCTTTCCACTTCAGAAATTGAACACAGCAATTAATGTACTCTTTCTCATACCAAACTATTAATTGTAATTGTACATGTAAAAATAATATATATATTATACTTGGCGAGACAGTGCAATATAAAAGTGGAAATGAAATTAATCAAAATATTTCTATATCATTAAGGTGATTGCTGTATCTTGAATCTTAATACAAAAAATGTTGAATGTTTATTCCATCTTGAAATTATTCTCTGCTTGAATTTTGAAATTTCCCATGGAGGAGAAAATCTGGTATTTTATACACAAATAATTGTCACACATTCACATGAGCCTTCTGGGGAATAGAGCTGTATTGAATACACAGAATACATTGAATAGAGCTAAATTGAATACACTCAAGAAAAAGTGATTATTAATTTACCTCTGGAATATTGGCATTAATATGCAATTTAAATTCAAACAATTCTGTGTATATCTCTCATTATAGCCTCCAGAAGCATTTTAGACTTATTCTTTTTTCTTTCGTATCTACATGATATTTTATAGTTAGAACAACAGCTACCTGACAAAATACAATGAAAAAGCTCCCATAAGATTTACCCATTTCCCTGCAACATAGAAAGAAAAGCTTTGTGTTCAGATAACAAATAAGAGGAGCGGGGAAATTCATCAGGTCAGAGTCCCACACCAGGCAGCACTCAAGACACACAACAAACCTCTCTATTAATCCAAAATTTAGAGATTGAACACTGGGGAAAAACTGCTGATGAGACCTCTCTAATTCTACTGGACTATTGTTCAGTTTGAGAAAACTTCACTTTAAATGCAAAGGTAAAAGCATATATATCACTGTAAAAGTGTGTTATAAAGGAAAGTAAAAGTGGTGTATCTTCTGGGGAAATATTTTTTTCTTCTAAATGTGTTGGAATTGCCTTCTGCAATGTTTTCTCTCTTTTGAATAATTAAGTAACGTGACCCCCTCTTACCCCCTCAGTTAGTTACTTACTAGAAGGCCAGTTCTCTTTAAAATGTATGTACAGAAATGATATAGAATATAGCAGAAAAAAAATAGTATTCTGGAATACCTTTGTCAGGGTTTGCATGAGGACATTTTTATCCTTTTCCTTCACTAGACTTTTTCATGGTTTTGCTCAGTTGAAGATAATTTCTGATTCAAAAGTACACATCTAAAATGAACATGTACACATTTTAGTGTGAACATTTTTTTGCCAGTTTAACTCCAATTAAACCTAAAATTTTGAGAAAAATTCCCCCTAAAATCATTGAGTTGCATCCTATTTCCACTAAAACCTTATAACTGACTCATATAAACTTGAAAGATTCACAAACCTCTTTATGGTTTCTCCTCTACAAAGCAACCCATAAAAATACTTCTATCAACGTGAACACCAGCTACACAACTTCTTTATAACTAATTGTCTTAGGTGCTGCTTTAAATTTCTTTTCTTCTTTCTATACAATGAGGGAGAAATGTGTTGATCAAAGTCAGCCAGGTTCATTTTTGGCGTATATATCAATTTGTAGATTTCCATTGAAGAGCCAGGTCTGGGAGTTTATGGCACCTGTAAAACCATGGGCTTGTATAAGTTTCATTGAGAGTCAAATCTATGCTGCAGAATATTATTGGTGATGATGCACAAAGCAGGAAAGAATCAGGCTTGTCTCTCTTTGCTAAGTCTGCAAGGCTGACAGCAAAAATATCTGTAATCTAAATATATTTGATCTGAAGTTATATAGAAAGAAACATGACAACCTATCACATCTTTTTTCTTTTTAAACAAAGTCACATTTTGAGAAGAACTGCAATTTCAGGAGTCTTTCAAGTTTTGAGGTCTGAGTCAGTTATGAAAGCAGAAAGTGGGCATAATGAACATGCAGAGCTCCAGCAGGTACCTTTGGATTTGTGTCAATCATTTCACATGCCACCTGGAAGGGTGGCTTTCCCTCAGAGATACACAGCGGAACTGAGCAGAACTTTGTCCTTCAGGAGTGATCACCACCTCCCATCTCCCAGGAAGCTCTCAAAAGCAGATCTAGAAAGATCTAGAAATCATCCTGTGATCCACTGCAGTAGTTTTGCACCACTTACCTGAGAATTACTTCATAAGAGAGGCCAGGAGACCCATCAGCCTCCAGTCAGTCTCATTCCTGTCTCTCCACCCTATGGCTTCAGCTTAATTTCTTCCCAACACCCACAGTAGTCCAATGTTGTTGAGGTTTTTTTTCCTCAAAGCAATTCAGGTAGCAATGAAGGCATTTTGAAAACCATTTTGAAAGGCTAAGATCACAAAGTGATCTATATTTTCTGCAGTATATTATTTTTAAATTTTCTAGACCACTTCATTGAAGCCAACTCAAACAACAAACTTATGCATATGGAATATGGGTAAGGCTGGCAGGAAAATAACAAATTTATGTATTGAAAGCATTTGAAGTTTTGATCTCTTTTGTTTTTTCACCAGATGAAGGGCTTGATCACTTATGTCCCATGCCTTGTGTATGCACAAATTCATACCTGTTTTGCTGAAATTCTATCCAAGACTTTGTGTGATTGTCATCAAAACTGAAACATCTTGCTTTTTGTGGAGAAGAGGAAAGATTTAATCAGGTTTAGTTATGACTTTAAGTGAGGAATAAGCCAAGATGAAACAATATATTAAGTACTGACTTCCAAACACAGCCCCAATGACTAAAAAAAAAAAAGGTAGCACGACACATTCTTTTACTTCAACTAATAAGAGACACAAAGGAAAAACAGAGATGTTGATCAGCATCCAAAGAACATGAAGTTCTTGAATATGGATATTTCTGATTCTTTTGAAAGGTCTCTGACATAGCACAAATCTCTAATTTACAATTTTCAAAGAAAATTTGAATGTGACAAGCAAGACAGAGTCAAATTAAACCTAACAATTATCTTCTTTCTCAATAATGGAGTCTTCAAATACGCACAGTATTTAAAATCAAACTTTTACAATCCAAATCTATCTTTGGGGTGAGAAACCTTATGTAGAGATGCAAGCACTAAACCTCTACCAGACTCAGCTCTACCTAAAGGAACAACAGTGAACACAGCCCCCCCCCCAAAAAAAAAAAAGGAAACAAATGGCTCCTTTAGTTGGAGAACTAATAAAATCAGGATTCCAACAGATTTACACCAGATGTCTTCTGCCTTCTCTACTTCCATGGCAAGAAGCTCAACTCACCTCCTGTTTCCTGTTATGCTTCCATTTGATCTTCCAGGTTTCCCTAGACACCAGAAGTAACAGCCACCTGTGAAAGACCTTCTGCTCCTTCCCCATATTTGCATTAGTAGTCCATGTTGTTCTCAGTGCTCCTCTACCCCATCTCCTGGCAGCAAAATTCCGCATTTTCTCCAAACCTCACTGACTTTTCTCATTTGGGCAAGGCAAAGCATAGTTTTCTCCAAAGCTGTGCACGCTTTTGCTGATGGGATGTGTTTACTCATGGGCTGGTTCCTTGACTTGTACACTTGTGCTGGTTGCCTGACAGGCTCTTGCCAAACTCAATGGATAATGGCTGAGTTTTCTCTGCCATTCTCTCAGTAGGGCCATTAGCAGGGTTTCTCTCCTTTAATGAACCACATGTCTTAATAATTGTTTTAGGAACTCAACACCTCTGAGATATCTGTCTACAAGTTAATTTTGATTAAAATTTGCCAACAAACTCACAACTTATTAGCAGAAGACTGACAGAAAATGCTATCACTTACACTTTTTTGTTGAAGAACCCAGGCAAAAAATACGGTTCAAAGAGGTGTCACTCATGGTGTTATTCTTTCTCTCGTCACAAAACTCAGATCAGTATAACTAATACAACCTCAGTATAACTTGTCTTGTTATATTACACTTCTTTCCTTGACCAAATCAGCTAGGGCTGAGTTAGGAAAAATTGAAAGTTGTTTTGCACAAGGTCACACACTCTGTCACTCACACAAATGGGTGTTGTCACTCACACTCCGGGTTGTTAAGCCTGGAGAAAAGGAGGCTGAGGGGAGACCTTACTGCTCTCTCGAATGAGCTGACAGGAGGCTGTAGTTGAGGTGCACAGTCGGTTTCTTCACCCAAGTAACAAGTCACAGGATGAGAGCAAATGGCCCCAGGTCGTGTCACAAGAGATTTGGATTGGATATTAGGAAAAATTTCTTCCCCAAAAGGGTTGTTGAGCACTGGAACAGGCTGCCCAGGACAGTGTTTGACTCATCACCCCTGGAGGTATTTAAAAGACATGTAGATGTGACACCTGGGGACAAGGTTTAGTGGTGGGCTTGTCAGGGATGGGTTAATGGTTGGACTCATTTATCTTACAGGTCTTTTCCAACATAAACTATTTCATGATTCTATGTTCTGGTTTCTATTGCCCTATTCAGTCTCTCTCTCCTCTTTTCTCCTCCTTACCTTCTATACCAAAAATCTTCTATTTGCTTCTTTTCAACACTGGAAAACATGAGGTTTGGTCCTTCACTGGCCCTTCACATTAGGATGTGAATTTTACCTTCTTTATCGAACAAAGCTAACAAAGAACATGTAGGACACTTGCCTGAGAGATACTTTATTCTAGTCATTAAGGAAGTTCATAAAGGGATGGTGGAGGGGAAGCTTTTAAAACAACTGAAATGGTGCTGCAACTGCTTTGATGGAATTTTTCCATCCTAAATGTGATGATGCATTTTGTTACTATTAGTTGTTGCCTTTATACACTTTGATTAATAATTCAGTATAAAATTAATAAATACACACTCAAGAATGCTGTTAGTTTTCTACCAAAACTTTCTGCAATATGCTAAAATTAAATACAATGCTCCCTCTCCCAAATAACTGCCTCCAATTTCAACAGACTGAACACTCAGCAGTGACCCTTTTGATTGAATATTGTGCACCTCAGTCTTGAAGGAAACCATACAAGAACATCATAATATTTCATGCCCTTCCTTGCAAAACAATCAACAACCTCATTCTTAAATTTCTGTTGAACATACATCAAACACAAAAGAGATGAACTGCAGCTGATGAAAATACTCTCCTAATTTTATCATATCAGAGATTTATTTTCTGTGGTAAATACCTGATTTTAAATAGCTATGTGGTTTCTGAAAAATGTGTTATTTTAACAGCACATGTTACAGTATTCCATGTTTTAATTTCTGTTATTTCAGGTACATAACTGTTTTCTGGCAAGTTCTGCTCCCCACCCTTGTTACATTCTCCAGCTGTAACACCAAGATGAGGTCTACAACAACCACGTAAAATGTGGTCTTTAAAACCCCTACCCAGGACAACAAAGCTTTTAATCCTAGATAGTCTAAACTCAGCTGAAGACTTAGCCACAGCTGTTCCTTTCCATTGCCTCCTGATGTAATAGTCCTATTTTTTATGAATAAGTAATAACAGGGACAGAAAAACATAGTCCTCAGCATTTAAGAGACTCCTGTGGGATGAGGATAACCAAGTTTTACCTGCTCACTGCAATGAACATACTTTTCCAGCAGTTGAACCATTCCAGCTGAAGCCCAGTCCCAGACTGCCAGCAGGAAACAGAAGAGAATTCAAACCCCTGTTTCCTGTGTCCCAAATCAGCGTTTCATCCACTGGAACACTGGCCATGCTTTTAGCCAGGAATCCCATCCAAGATTTCAGAACCCCTTCTGAATTATGTTTCATCAAAAGCACTGGATTCCTACAGAACCTTTCTTTTCAGTGAACTTATTTTCAGATGGAAACATTTAGATGAAAAAGAAGCCTTAGTCACAGTTGTTATGCAATTGCTTTTAAGGGATTTGCAGACCCTTGTGAAAAAAAACCAGACTCCAAAAAGCAAACATTTATTAGCAAATTATATTTGCTAAGTTTACATTTCCTTTGGTGCTCCCTTAATGCTGGCCATATTTGTTCCCAAAACGAGAGGACCAAGAAAGCCTAATAAAATTTCAAAGTGACTTTGAGGTATTAGGACCTCAGGGATGCTTTCACTGCTCACAAGGAAGGAGATACTGGAGAACATATTCAAGTTGGTTTTGTGGAAACGTGTAAATCTAAAGCATCTATTAGATGATGGGGGACCCCCGGTGGCCTAGCGGTTAAGATGCTGGTCTCTCAGCGCCAAGGCCACAGGTTCTAATCCCGGTCCCC